>JAKWIX010000323.1:10234911-10834911 GCA_027704785.1 Solanum chmielewskii
CGTCGTGTGTGCCCTAATTTCAAAAAATGACAGAAATGCGTACCTGGGTGACGGTGAATACGACGGTCCGTTTCAGTCATGACGCCGTCGTTGTTCCGTCAGTGGCTACTGCAGAGTAGTTTCTTCAGAATTTCCTGGTGATGTGCCTAAATTTAAAACCCATTTATAAAAAAAAATGCTACTTTATTAAAATACGATAGTATTGGGTTGCCTCCAACAAGCGCCAGTTTTAACGTCGCGGTACGACTGGGGCCACTTGATTACTCAGGCTTCATCAAATTGTATGCCTCGATCACTTCATTCGCCGATTCAGGCAATGCCCTAGATAGATTTTTATGCGCTGTCCATCACTTGAACCGCACACCCTCCTTAGTTTCCAACTCGACTGCTCCATGAGGGAATAGTTTGGGTAACCGTGTAAGGACCAGTCCATTTGGACTTGAGTTTGCCTGGAAACAAGCGCAATCTGGAATTGAATAGAAGCACTAAATCCCCGACCATAAAACTCTCATTTTTCAATTTTGTTGTCAATGATACTTCTTCATCTTTTTCTTATATAGGGCTGAGCTTTCATAGGCTGTCAAGCGAAATTCATCAAGTTCATTCAACCCATTTAACCGTTGCTCTGCAGCTTCGCTCCAATCCAATTTTTAACTTCTTCATAGCCCCCATGGCTTTATGCTCTAACTCAACCGGAAGATGACAAGCTTTCCCATATACAGTTGGTATGGAGACACCTATGGAGTCTTATAAGCTGTCCGGTAGGCCCAAAGAGCATCATCAAGCCTCCTTGACAAATCTGTTCTACTAGCATTCACTGTTTTGGACAATATCTGTTTGATCTCCCGATTCAATACCTCAACTTGCCCACTAGTTTGAGGGTGGTAAGCGTGGCCACATTATGGCGAACACCGTATTTCTCCAATAACCCCTTAACAATCTCTTGCAGAAGTGGAACCCCCATCACTAATATTGGCCCTTGGAGTGCCAAAACCGGAGAATATATTCTTTTTCAAGAATGCAGTGACACTCTTCCCTTCATTGTTGCGAGAGCTATGGCTTCGACCCATTTCGATACATACAACGGCTACAAGAATGTACTTCATCCCATGAACTCACGAAAGGCCCATAAACAATACCCCACACATCGAATAACTCAATCACAAGAATGGGGTTTAGAGGGAGCTCTTGCTTTCTTGAAATCCACCATCTCGTTTACATTTGTCACAGATTTAGCAAACCCATGAGCATCTTGATGAAGAGTTTTGGCCAATAGTAACCACATTGCAATATCTTGTGAGCGGTTCGGATACCACTGTGAGTCCGCCAACAGGTGAAGAAGTCATTGCCTCCAATACACTCAGCATTTCACATTCGGGCACACAACGCCGAATAAGCCCGTCGGACAAAACTCCTATACAAGTATGTTCATCCCAAAAGAACTTCTTCACATCGTACATGAACTTTTTCCTTTGATGAAAGACAAGACTGATGGAACAATATCCACTAGCCAGATAGTTCGCAAAATCTGCAAACCATGGAATTAAGGACTTGGGAAGCCAATACATGTTCATCGGGGAAAGTATCATCAATGTCAGTCTTATCCCCTAACTCTCTCATAGCTTCATCCTCTAGACGGGACAAAGATCAGCAACTTGATTTTCAGTCCCTTTTCTATCCAGCACTTGAAAGTCAAATTCTTGCAGCAGTAATTCCTAACGAATCAGCCTTGGTTTCGCATCCTATTTTTTCGCCATCAAAATACTCAGTGCTGAATGGTCAGTATGCACTATGAACTCTAGTACCAAGCAAATAGGAGCGAAATTTCTCAAAAGCAAAGACTACTGCGAGGAGTTCTTGCTCAGTCCTGTGTAGTTCTTCTGGGCTTCATTTAGGGCTTTACTAGCATAGTAATTGGGTGAAGCATTTTGTTTTCTTCTCTGTCCCAATACTCCAACCAAGAGCCACCCACTAGCATCACACATTACCCTCAAATGGAATGTCCAATCCGGAGAAATAATGATAGGTGCAGACACTAACTTCTCTTTAGCTCATTGAATTCTTTAAGACAGGACTCATCAAAATAAAATCTACATTCTTTCTCCCAGTAATTTGCACAATGGGTGTGCAATCTTTGAAAAGTCTTGATGAATCTCCGATAAAAACCTGTATGCCCAAGAAAGCTTCTCACCACCTTTCACAGAGATCGGCGGGGGAAGTCTCTCTATTACCCTCAACTTTAGCTCGATCAACCTCTATACCATTTTCTGAAATGCGATGACCCAACACAATACCCTCTTTCACCATGAAATGACACTTTTCCCAGTTTAGTACCAGATTACAGTCTTCACATCTCTTAAGAACCTCAGATAAATTGTTCAAGCATCGCTCAAATGAATCACCAACCACAGAAAAATCATCCATAAAAACCTCTATAGTATCCTCCACCATGTCAGAAAATATTGACATCATACATCTCTGAAAGTTTGCGGGTGCATTGCACAACCCAGACGGCATTCTTCTGAACGCAAAAGTTCCATATGGACAAGTGAAAGTGGTTTTCTCTTGATCTTCTGGTGCGATAGAAATCTGATTATACCCCGAATACCCATCAAGAAAACAATACCACCCTTTTCCGGCAAGTCTATCCAACATCTGATCCATGAAGGGCATAGGAAAATGGTCTTTTTCAGTCCATGAGTTTAGTTTATGGTAATCCATGCACACCCTCCATCCAGTAACCGGTCTCATCGGAACAAGTTCATTCTTTTCGTTGGGGACCACAGTCATTCCCCCTTTCTTAGGTACATACTGAACCGGGCATACCCAACTACTATCGGCGATTGGATAGATTACTCCAGCATCCAACCACTTGATAATTTCCTTCTTCACAACCTCTTGCATAGAGGATTCAAGCGTCTCTGGTGCTCAATACTGGCTTATGATCAGGCATGAGTTGGATTTTATGAGAGCAAATACCAGGAGGGATCCCAATAATGTCCGCAATGGTCCACCCAATAGCTCTTTTGAACCTTTTTAGTACCTTCACCAAACTCTGAACCTGTTGTTCATCTAGGTCTGATGCAATGATTACCGGCAAAGTGTCACCGTTTCCTAAGAATTCATACCTAAGATGAGGTGGGAGAGCTTTTAATTCAACTTTTGGAGCTTTCTCTATAGATGGTTTAGCGGGTGGGGACTCACGATTCTTCATATCAAGCTCAAATTTCTTCAGTTTAAACCGAACATCACCTCGGTCAAGAGCCGCAACTAATGACTCATACTCTTCAATGCAATCGCTATCAAAGTTCATTATCACTGCCGCTAATGCTTCGACACCTAGACGTTCTTCTATTTGTGTCTCAAAGGTCTCACCCATGTTGTAGGATATAGCAGATGCCGATTGGAGCTCACCACTCTGCCTCATGGACCTACAAATATTAAAGGTCACTTCCTCACTGTTCAACCGAAATTTCATCTGCCCCTTTTCCATGTCTACTAAGGCTCTTCCCGTGGCTAGGAATGGCCTCCAAGGATAATAGGCACTTCAAAATCAACCTCACAATCAAGAATAACAAAATCGGCTGGAAAGATGAATGACTCGACTTTTACTAGCACATCGTGGAGTATTCCTATAGGTCGTTTTACTGTTCGATCAGCCATCAGTAGCCGCATCGCCGTGGGTTTTGGGTCACCCAAACCCAACTTCTTGTAAATCGAGAGGGGCATGAGATTTATGCTTGCCCCCAGATCACATAATGCTTTCGCAAAATGTAATAGCCCGATTTTACAAGGAATAGTAAACGCGCCCGGATCTTCTTTCTTTTGGACCAGAGATCTTGTAGCAATAGCACTACAATGCTGCATTCTATCATCATCCTCAAAAGTGACCGATCTTTTCTTTGTAACCAGATCTTTCATAAATTTTGCGTAACCGGGCATTTGTTCCAAAGCTTCTACCAAAGGGACATTGATAGAGAGTTGCTTCAACATTGTTATAAAACGTCGGTATTTACCATCCTCGGTCTTTTTCACTAATCTCTGAGGAAATGGGGGTGGTGGCCTAGGCATAGGAGTTACCTTTTTAGGCACGTCAACATCTTTTGCAGTGTTATCCTCTAATTCAGCATCAACTTCTACCACTTTATCAGATTCTGTTGTCACCTTATTCTCATCATATGGCATAGGTGGATCAATGGTTGCTTGCCACCGCGATTAGTAATTGCCATACAATGTCCATCATTTTTCGGATTTTGGATAGTGTTGCTAGGAAGAGTGCCCGGTTGCCGTGTGTTCACAGTTGCAGATAGTTGGGCCAATTGTAATTCAAGTTGCTTAATTGATATTGCATGGGTATCAACTTTTTGCCCAATACCCGCTAGATCATTCTTCAACTCTTTATTTTGCTCATCACTAGCATCGAACCTCCTCATCATTTTATGCAACATATCCTCAACACGCGACATACTACCTCCACCATCCCTAGGAGTAACTTCACGATTTTGAGGAGGAACATAAGGCCCATTTCTATCGTTCCAGTTACCATAGCTACCCCTGTTGAAGTTGTTGTCGCGATTGTAGTTTCCATCTCGGACATAATGACCCTCACGGTTGTAGTTACCATAGTTCCGACCTTGGTTCCCTTGACCTTGGCGCCAATTTTCTTGGAGACCGGATAGTAGCGTGCTAAGAAGACATCCCGTAATTGGTTCCAGGTGAAAATAGAGTTGTATGGGAGCTCAGTAAACCACATAGCAGCCTCTCCCGTCAGTGAGAGAGGAAACACTCTGAGACCTATTACGTCTAGATCCAAATCAGGCCTCCCCACACAACTCTTACACACTGCCCTTACCTTAGCTATATGGGCATGTGGATCCTCAGAAGGTAGCCCTGAAAACAAACCTCTGGCAGTGAGCATTTGCATCAGACTACTAGTTACCACAAAAGTGTGGCCTGTGGGTAGAGGAGGTAAAACCAGTGGCCTATCCGAATCTGCTATGTTATCATAGCCTCTGTAGTATGCTTGGGGCCGTGGAGCGGTATTCTGTCCCCTCTGTTGATGTTCACCCGGAGCATCGGGTAACATCTGACCATGAACATCAGCCGGAGCTAGGATGTTCTGGTTTGGATCCTCATCATTGTTTCCCAAGTTACGGTTAATGTTTCGCAGTGTACGTTCTAGCTCGAGATCGTAGGGGAACAACGGTTCTCTTCCTCTCCTTGTATTTGGCATACAAGGAGGATAATTCTGAAAAGGAATCAAAAACAATAAAACAAAGTAAAATCAAGAAAATATCAACTAAACTATAGTAAGAAGTTCAAGTTAATCTAAAAGCTAATTACCCCGGCAGCGGGGCCAAAATTTGATACGCTCAAACTTACTTCTCAAATGAGAAGTAAAGCGGTCGCGTCAAGTAAATAACCCAACTAGTGAGGTTGGGATCGTTCCCATGAGGAAAATAGTCTAGACTTAACTCCAACTTGTTATTACTATTGTTCGGATGATGACTTCCTTAAAAAGTAAAAGCATAAAAGGGGGGTTTTGTACTTCCTAATAAAATAAAAATAACTAACGAACTTGACAGAGACACTTAACAGCTTTTAATGTTGAGTTTTAATCAAGTAATCTAAGTAACTAGGGTTTACGTGTTCCCCACAGGTTCATAACTTGATAATTTTAGCTATAATAATTCTTTCCTAGTATCTTGCATGTAAAGTGATAAGTTACGTATTTCTAAATCCTTGGTCCGGCATCTATAAAATCTTACTCCGCACCTTGGTCCGGCTACGTGTGTTGCTTTCCTAACCCTTATCCTTACCTCATATTAAGCATCGTATTCGATATTTGACTATGTTATTACCTCGTACCAATCAATACTAGCCTATTAGATAGTATACACTAAATCTATGTTAATAATTCTTTTCCTATTAACTACCTTCTTGGTCCGGCAAGTAGCATTAAGGCGAGTTCTAACGTTGATCATCCGTTAAAAAGACTTCTAAGCGAAAGAATTATTAATACATGCAAGACACGATTCTAGAGTTGTTATTTTAGCTAGGGTTTATCTCATTATTTACCTATGGTTCCCACAACCCTAGTTATAGAGTTTAGTTCCTCATAGCCATAAACACGATATTCAAATATATTAAACAACAATTCATGTACTTACTTTAATGAGAAAGAATAAAGTCTGAAAATTTGATTGATTAATCAACAAGAGTTACTTGTAAGAATCTCCAACAATCAAACACTAAGAAAAACAAAGTCTAATAATATGATGTTTTATCTCCAAGAGTCTAACCACAAAAACGAGGTTTTTCGAACTATTTATAAAAAATTAAAACCTAATTACACAAGGATCCTAATTACTGGAAATCTGCCAAAACGCGGCTGGGTCGACGGACCACGCGACGGAACGTCGTGGTTATGATGGACCGTCGTGGGCTCCGTCGCCCCATACTTGGTGCAATTCTTCTACTGCTTTCTTCATTCCCCTCGACGGCAAGTGTGACGGACCGTCATAGGAACGACGGCCCGTCGAGGGTCTTCGTTACAAAATACTTCAACTCTTGGAATCTGGGTACTGGGATCACTTCTCTGATCTTCGCGACGAACCTGCAGGACGGACCGTCATATCCATGACGGACCGTCACAAGCTGCGTAATCCCACACTTGGTCAGACTTCCCCATCTTCCTTCAGCAGCTTCTCTACGCTGCCACCTACGGACCGTCACAAGCACGACGGACCGTCATAAGCTCCGTAGGTGGTCTCTTCTGCATTTTTCGCTCAAAATCTCCGCATTCAGCTTTAGACAGATTTCCTGCAAAACAAAGAAAAACTTATATCAAAATTAGCACAAAAAGGCTTTCGGACACACTAAACTTAAGGAAAAAGTATTAATTATACCGTGAAACCACGGTATATCAACAGACCGTCCTGCACATCCGTCAATTTTAACAGAAAGTAGACCTAGTATCCATCTTCAGAAGATTCTAAGTATGAAGGAATAGAAGCCATTGACGGACCGTTGTTCATGCAACAGACCGCCAGCCATGTTCGTCAATGGTAATAGAAAGTTAGTGAAGAAAGCAGCCGAAAAAGAAGTTATGTATGGATCGACAGAGAACCACGACGGTCCGTCATGTCCTCGATGGTCCGTCATCCAAGTCGTCGACTTAGACGCAGTTTTTAGGCAGATTTACCTTAAATTGATTTCCCGCGTTTGTTATGAATCTATTATTATAAACCGTTGTAAAAAAAACTCATTTTATGGGTTAGACTCTTAGATATATTTGAGTTTTATTTTTCTAAGTGTTGAATTTTTTGATTTTGGGGAAATTACTTTATTTTGTGGAATCGTTTGTTGCAAGTTTTTGATTAATTAAAGTAACATTCTAGATTTTCTTCAATCTCATCAAAGTAAGTGTGTGAATTCTTATCTAATTAATATAAATTGTGTAATTATTAATATGTGTAACTAAACTCCATTTTTAGGGTTGTGGGAACCATGGATAAATAACAATGTAAAACCTAGCTAAAATAACAATTCTAAAATAGTGTATTATATGCATTGATAATTCTTTCGTTTAGATGTCTTTTTAACGAATGCACGCATTAGAACTCGCCTTGTTTCTACTTGCCGAATCAAGGAGGTAGATTATAAGAAAAGAATTTTCAACATAGATTTAGTATACACCATCTAATAGGATAGTGTCATATGGTGCGAAATAACAACTAAGCCAAACATCGGTTATGATGCTTAATATGAGGTAAACGTAAGGTTTAGT
Source organism: Solanum chmielewskii (assembly GCA_027704785.1). Classification (NCBI taxonomy): domain Eukaryota; kingdom Viridiplantae; phylum Streptophyta; class Magnoliopsida; order Solanales; family Solanaceae; genus Solanum; species Solanum chmielewskii. The sequence goes on from JAKWIX010000323.1 coordinate 10,242,701, forward strand.
AAATCATTCACACTAAGCCGGACCAAGGTGAGGAGTAACATTTCATAGTTACCACACCATGGAATTAGGGACACATAACTTACCACTTTACTGCAAGATAATAGGAACGGACTGTTATAGTTATAATTACTGTGTTATGAACCTTTGAGGAATACTTAAGCCCTAGTTACTCTCATTACTTGATAAAAATCAAATCTTTTAACATGTCACTTGTTTATTTAGAAATAGCTATGTACATTTAGTACTTTAAAAAATACCTGTTTGTTACTTATTTTCGGAAAGGATTTCACTTACAAGAAGTAATAAAAGGTTAAAGTTGAATCTAAATTATTTTCCTCGTGGGATTGACCCAAACCTCATAGTTTGGTTCTATACTTGATATGACCGCTTATACTTCTATTAGAGAAGTAAATTTGAGCGTATCAAATTTTTTGCGCCGCTACCGGGGAAAGTGGCTTTTAGATTAACTTTAAGCTTATTACCAAAATTTAGTCAAGATTTTCCTAATTTTAGTTATTCTTTTTGTTTTTATCTCTTGTCGATCTAACTTTCGCGTATGCCAAGTATGCGGAGTAGAGGAGAACCCATACTCTCACCCGACCCCGATCTGGAGCGTACACTGCGCATAATGAACCAAAATTTGGGTATTCTTAAAGATGATCACAACCTGGAAATTCCACCTACCGGTTGATGCTCATGATCAATTATTACCTGTAAATCGTGGGGAAGGTAAAATACATAGTCAACCTCCTGCTCCATGCCCTCAAGAGTATTATATGGGATATGATAATATTTCTGACTTTTAAGGCCCATTTTTCTTGCCTCCCCTTCCACACGTCCATACTTTTGTTGTAACTACTATTCTGATGCAAATGCTCATCGCCAGAGATCTGTTTTTGGGGCTACCTTCCAAGAATCCACATGCTCACATCGCCAAGGTGAGATCGGTGTTTAAGAGTTGTGTAGGGAGGTAGGATTTGAATATGGATGTAATTGGATTGAGAGTGTTTCCTCTCTCACTAACGGGAGAAGCCGCTATATGGTTTACGATCTCCCCTATAACTCAATCTACACTTGGAATCAATTGAGAGACGTGTTTTTATGACATTACTGAGTGATGTCTAAGAAGTTAAACCACAAAGATAGGGTGAACAACTTTGTGGCACTACTAGGAGAATCTGTTAGTAATTCTTGGGATAGGTTCACCTCGTTCTTGTGAAGTGTCCCCAATCACCGCATCAATGATGCGTTACTGAGGAATACTTTTATCGGGGACAAGATGATAATAATAAAGCAAAACTGGATACGATAGAGGGTGGTTCTTATGGGGAGTGTCCTTATGATGATATCACTGAGAAGTTGTAGAAAATATCCCAAAATAATAAAGCTTGGAGCACTAAAAAGTCAAGTACTAGAGAAACACTTTTGCAGTGCAATCCACACACAATCCAGCCACAGATGAGATTCATGAGGAAATGGCTCAAATGAGAACTGGTCTTGGGTTGATGTTAACTATGTCATCGGGTGCAGAAAAGGTAAATACAATGACTTACTTGTCCAAACCACCACCGCAAACTGATGAATAGTACTATGAGGTGGACTCTTACCCGCTAAATGAGCAGTCAGGGGGTTTCCGACCAAATACCCAAGGCTCCAATTATGAAAATTGGTGCGAAGGTCAGAACAATGGTAATTACAACTTGGTGGGTCAGTATGTCAGAGATAGGAATGACAACTGTGATAACAAGTTCAACCGGGGTAACTATGGTAAAAGAAATGATAGGAGTGGGGACTATGTTACAACTTAAAATTGTGAAGTTGCTCCTAGGGATGGTGGAGGTAGTAAGGCAAGAGTTGAGGATATGTTGCAGAAAATGATGAGCAGTTTTGCTGCTAGTGATGAGCACAATAAAGAGTTGAGGAGTGACATAGCGAGTATTGGGTAAAAATTTGATGCACATGCAATATCGATCAAGCATCTTGAGTTGCAAATGGCCCAATTGTCTTCGACTGTGAACCCACGCCAACCAGGTACTCTTTCTAGAGACGATGTCCAAAATCCTAAAAATGATGGACATTGTATGAAAATCACAACTCCAGGTATTAAGCAAACCATTTACCCACCAATGATGTCTAATGTGCAAAATATGATAAGAGCTGATGATGGGGTAGTGGAGGTTAGTGGTTATTTCGGAGACAAAACAGTGAAAGAAGTTGAGGTACCCTAAAAGGAGACCCACATGCCTACACCACCACCTCCATTTCCGTAGAGGTTAGTGAAAAATACCGAGGATGATAAATACCGGCGTTTTATTACTATGTTGAAACAACTTCCAATCAATGTCCCTTTGATCGATGCTCTTGAAAAAATGTCTGGTTATTCCAAGTTCATGAAGGATATGGTTACTCCGATAAGATCAATCAGTTTTGAGGATTATGATGGAATACGGTATTGTAGATCTATTGCTACAAGGTCTCTAGTACAAAGGAAAGAAGATTCGAGTACCTTCATTATTCCATGATCAATCGGGTTATTACACTAGCAAAAGAATTATGTGATCTTGGGCAAGCATAAATCTCATGACACTGTCTATTTAGAAGAATTTGGGTTTGGGAGACCCAAAGCCCACTACGATGCAGCTATTGATGGCCGATGGGACGGTAAAGAGTCCTATTGGGATACTCCACGATGTGTTAGTAATGGTGGAGTCATTCATATTTATGATCGATTTGGTGATTCTAGATTGTGAGGTTGATTTTGAGGTGTCTATTATTATTGAGAGGTCATTCCTTGCTACGGGTAGAGCCTTGGTTGATATGGAGAAAGGATAAATGAAATTTTGGTTGAACAACGAAGTATTGACTTTCAACATTTGTAGGTCCATGAGGCAGAGCGGTTAGATCCAATCGGTATTTGTCATGTCTTACATGGTTGAAAAGTTATCCAAGGTACAAATAGAAGATCGTCTATATGTAGAAGCACTAGCAGTAGTGATCATGAATTTTGATAGTGATTGTATTGAAGAGTATAGGTCATTGGTCGCGGCACTTTATCGAGGTGATGATCGGTTTAAACCAAAGAAGTTGGAGTTAGATATGAAGCATCGCGAGTCTCCACCTGTGAAACCATCTATGGAGGAGGATCCAAAAGTAGAAATTAAGGCTCTACCACCTAATTAATGCTGTTAATTATTGCATCAACTTTGAATGTGCATTAAGTTGAGAGTTTGGTTGAGGTATTAAAAGGTTGAAAAGATCTATCGGGTGGACTTTGCAGATATTATTTGGGTCACTCCCATGATTTGTTCTCATAAAATATAACTCATGCCCAATCATAAGCTAAGTTTTAAGCACCAGAGACGTTTAAATTCATCTATGCAAGAGGTGGTGAAGAAGGAAATCTTTAAGTGGTTGTATGTTGGAGTGATATATCCAATCGCCGATAGTAGTTGTGTATGCCCTATTCAGTGTGTACCTAAGAAAGAGGGTATGAATGTGGTCCCCAATGAGAAAAATGAGTTTGTTCCGGTGAGGCCAGTGACTGGATGGAAGGTATGCATGGATTACGAGAAATTAAATGCATGGACCGAGAAGGACCATTTTGTTATGCCCTTCATGGAGCAGATATTGGGTAGACTTGCACGAAAGAGATGGTACTGTTTTCTTGATGTCAATTTAAGTTATAATCATATTTCTATTTCAGCGTAAGATCAAGATAAAACCACCTTCACTTGTCCTTATGGGACCTTCGCGTTCAAGAGAATGCCATTTGGGTAATGTAATTGATCGGCGATGTTCAGTGATTTATGATGTCTATATTCTCCGCTATGGTGGAGGACCCAAATGAGGAGCTTATGGATGATATTTCAGTGTCTGGTGACTTCTTTGAGAGGTGTTTGAGTCATTTGTCCGAGGTTCTTAAGAGGTATGAAGATTCCAACCTTGTGCTAAATTGATAAAAATGTCACTTCATGGTGAAAGAAGGTATTTTTTTGGTTCATCGCATTTCAGAGAAGGGTATAGAGGTTGATCGAGCGAATTTCTTGGGCATGCAGGCTTTTACCAGAGGTTTATCAATTAATTTTCAAAGATTGCACGTCCTTTGTGCAAGTTGCTTGAGAGAGAGTGTAAGTTTCATTTTGATGACTTTTGTCTTAAGGCATTTGGTGAATTGAAGGAAAAGTTGGTGTCCGCACGTATCATCATTTCTACGGATAGGACAAGTCTTTAGAGGTGATGTGTGATGCGAGTGGGGTTGCTCTAGGTGTGGTATTGGCACAAAGAAGGGAAAAAATCCTTCATCCCTTTTACTTTGCTAGCAAAGCCCTTAATGAAGCCCAAAAAAACTACACGATGACTGAACAAGAGCTCCTTGTTGTAGTCCTTGCTTTCAAGAAATTTCGCTCCTATTTGCTTGGCGCTAGAGTTATAGTGCATACTGATTAGTCTACTTTGAGATATTTGATGGCAAAGAAAGATGCAAAACCGAGGTTGATTCATTGGGTATTACTATTGCAAAAACTCGACTTTGAGGTAAAAGATAGAAAACGGACCAAAAATCAAGTTGTTGATCACTTGTTCCGATTATAATATGAAACAATGAGAGAGTTTGGTGAAAAGGCTGAGATTGATGATACTTTTCCTGATGAGCATGTATTGGCTGCCTCCCAACACTTGATTCCATGGTTTGCAGATTTTGCGAATTACTTGGCTAGTGATATCGTCCCACCAGACTTGTTCTTTTGATCAAAGGAAAAAGTTCATGCATAATGTAAAAACAATCTTTTGGGATGATCCATACTTATATAGGATTTGTGGTTATGGTCTTATTCGACTAGTGTGCCAGAAGTTGAGATTGTTGAGTGTCTTAGAGGTATGCCCATTTTCGCCTATAGGAGGGCATCAAAGTGGTATTCAGACTGCTCACAAGATCATGAAATGTGGCTACAATTGTCCAACCATCCACCAAGATGCTCATGAGTTCTCCAAGGCATGTGATTAATGCCAAAGAGATGGTGGCATTTTGCGAAAGCAAGAGCTCCCTCTAAATCCCATTCTCATGATTGAGTTGTTTTATGTGTGGGGCATTGACTTTATGGGACCTCTTAGTGAGTTCTCATGGATAAATAACATTCTTGTGGTGGAAGATTATGTGTCTAAATAGGTGAAAGATATCGCATTTGCGAGTAATGAAGGGAAGAGTGTCATCGCGTTCTTTAAAAAGAACATATTTTCTAGATTTTGCACCCCAAGGGCTATTATAAGTGATGGGGGATCCCACTTTTGCAACAAGCTGTTTCAGGGATTATTGGAAAAATATGGGGTTCGCCATAATGTGGCAACTCCTTACCATCCTCAAACTAGTGGGCAATTTGAGGTTTCAAACAGGGAGATTAAGCAAATTTTGTCAAAAACAGTGAATTCTAGTAGAACGGATTGGTTAAGGAGGCTTGGTGATGCTCTTAGAGCCTACTGGACAGAATACAAGACTCGCATAGGTATGTCCCCATACCAACCTGTATATGGGAAGGATTGTAACTTACCGATTGAATTAGACCATAAGGGCATGTGGTCAATAAAGAAGTTAAAAATGGATTGGATTGAGACTGCGGAACAGTTTTTAAATGGCTTGACTGGGCATGATGAATTTTTCTTGAAGGCATATGAAAGTTCATCCCTCTACAAAGAAAACACGAAGGAGTACCATGATCAAAAGAATGACAAGCGCAATTTTTTGGTTAGGGAATTGGTTCTTTTGTTCAATTCTAGGTTGCGTTTGTTTATGGGCAAACTCAAGTCTAAATGGACTTGTCTCTATTTATTCACCAAACTATTTCCTCATGGTGCGGTTTAGTTGGAGAACAAGAAGGGTGTGAGGTTAAAGGTGAGCTGATAGCGAATCAAAATATATCTAGGGCATGCTGAAACGGCGAAGGAACTGGTCGAGGCATATCATCTAGATGATGTCTGAGTAATCAGGAGTCCTCCGTCATGCCGCGACGTTAAACCAAGCGCTTATTGGGAGGCAACCCAATATGTATCATCTAGCCAACTATAGGTTTTTCATGATTTTCTAGGCATAGTTGCATTATTTTTGCTTTTATTGATTGAATGTTCCATCCGACTGCTCTTTTCTTTTTCGTTAGTAGTGTTGGATAGAACATAGATTAGGGTCCGTGTCTAAAAAGTGTGCTGAAAACACAAAAAGTTTGGCTTAATGAGTGTTAAATGTGCAACTAACAAATCACTAAAAATCTACAGAATATTAGTCTGCTGCACCCATCGACAAACAATCGTGTCATCGACGGACCGTCTGTGTGATCTGTCATTCCCAATTATGTCTTTCATATTTTCCAAGTTAGGGAACCCTCGAACAACCCCCATGATGGACCGTAAACCATGTTACGGTCCATCGATGAGTAATCATCGCGTCTTTACCCACCGACCCAACACTTCATCACCATTAACTCCCATTCCCTCCCCATCTTCTGATTTCCCCACTTCATCACCATTAACTCCCATTCCCTCCCCATCTTCTGATTTCCCACATTTTCCCCCAAATTCCCATAGTCCCTTTCTCTCCCAATTATCCTAGTTTCTTCAATCCATTGCTGATTGGTGTTCGTGGTGTTTGTACTGCTGTTCAACTACAACTGTCTTACTTCTTCTTCCTCTAATCCAGTTATCACGTATGTTCTTCTTATCCGTGAATTAACTATCGTTAATTTTTTATGTTTTTTATATTATTAAACTTACTGTCTTACTGTGTGGGTCTCCAATTTTTGACCCTTACTGCTTTCTAGAACTCATCCCTGTAGTCCTAAGTTTCTGTAGAAGTCTGATTATGAAAAGGAATGGGGGTTTTTTGTTAAAAAATGGCGTGTGTTTCCTGATTCTATTGCTGACCTAGAATTGATATGCTGTCAAAAATTAAATACTAAACTTGAGAATGTTCTTTCCCTAGGGATGATGGGATGTTGGGTATTTGATTTGGAATCTTCGGTTGTTAAGGATACTCTGCATTAGTTAATTAGGGGAACTAATTTGGCAAAAATAAAATAAAAAAAAATTCCCTAAATGACAGTACGAGACCCCATCAATGGACTATCATGCCCTCGACAGAACGTCATGGGGGTCCGTCACTCCCCACTTCTCATTTCTAGGCAAAGTGTCCCTCAAAAGACCCCTATGATGGACCGTCGTGCCTTCGACGGACTATCTTGCACATCCATTGGCACTGTCAGAACCTTTGTTTCTGATGTTTTCAAATGTTAGTCTAAGTGACCCTCGACGGACCCTTGTGACAGACCGTCGTGCCTTTGACGGTCCGTCCTGCACAATCATTGCCACTATTAGAACCTTTGCTTCTAATGTTATACAAAAATTTAACTAAGTATTATTCTACGGACCCCCATGATGGACTATCGTGCCTCCAACCGACCGTCTATAGGTCTGTCATGCCGTCCTGCAACTGCTGCACTGCCATTCCATTTCTGTTTCTACTTTGTCGCTTTCTTCTATTGCTTGTACTTGTGCTAATTACTTTTGTTTGCAGGTACTAATGGCACCAAAACAAGACGGCATATACTCACGAGGGCATTCCAAGTCTGACGCCCCATCCGTCCAGATAGTCATAAGCTCAGACGATGAGAGTGACCTAGAGTACGTTCCACCAGGCACTCTCACTCCCACCCGTGCTGCACACACCACCAGACCCACGCCCACGAATGTTGCGCCTGGCGGAGTCACTTCCTCCTAGTCTGAAGAGGAGTGCATACTAATCAGCACACCTTCTTGGTCTGCTCCACAGTCTGAGGGAGCATCTGGATCCGAGGATTCTTTCCATTCTGAGGAAGTGTCCAGTTCAGAGGTGGTCTCCGCGTCTATGAAGGCTTCTGCTCCAACCACTGCAATACAGTCTGCCTCGTCTGATGAGGCTTATAGTGCTGACTCTACTCCAGCACTCCAAACTGGCGTCGCCGCCCCGGTTGCTGATCAACCCAACCGGTGGTATATTAATATACACTAATGCCAAGCTGTCAAACGACAAGGGGCTCATGACCCAGACCCTTACATAAGAGCGGAGTTCTAACTGGAGTCTCCCCATCATTCCGTCTATTCATGAATTATTAACCAGGCATCAGCTGGAGTGGACGGCTCAGGATGTAGGCCTCTAAAGTGAGAAGATGGTCCAAGAGCTCTACGCCTCCTATGTGGCGACTCTCCGATCTCTGCTAGATAGGCGGGCAACCCTCGCCAAACATGCTCCTTTGGATTACGTCCGAGTACGCGGCAAGAGGGTTGACATTCCCTTGTCGGCCATCTGTAAGTATCTCTATGTCATGAATGTCGATGCCACCGATATACCTATCACCGCTGAGTTTGACTATCCATGAAAGTTTATTAATGATGGCTGGTTCAAGCGTGAGCTAGAGTTGAGACAGACCACCAAGCGGTGGATTGCACAGTACCTTTCTGTTGATGGAGAGGATGCTGATTAGGTGTTGGATCCCAAGGGAATTATCAAGAAGGCTAACCTCACCTTCACATTATAGTTTTTGTGGTTACTAGTCCAACATTGTCTTTCCCCCATTGCAGCTAACAACATTGGCACTTGGGATTGTGCGATATTCATGGCGATAATGATTGCTCAAGGTGATATTCGCATGGCTAATGTAGGCGATGATGCATGAGAGGGCCTTCAAGGCCACTACTACTTACCCCTTCCAGTGCATGGTTTTTGCTTTGTGCAAGTTAGCAAGAGTGCCCGTGTGGCACATTGATGTGCTCAAGACCCCGTCTATCACAGTAGATATTGACCTCATTCGTGATGAGGCCAATGAGTTGGCTCCCTATAAAGGTCCCGGTCCGGAGGTGCAGCCTATTGGTAAGAACATAACGTCAACGGTAGAGCAATCCCAAATGGCTAACCTGGCTATATCTGAGCCTACCGACACAACTCTAGTCGAGTCTATCCCGGGTGTTAGCACCACTTCAAGCTCCTCCCCCTCGACTCCATCTACTACTCCAGTCCCGCTTTCTATGGTCCAGAAACTTAAGGCCTAAATAGCCACACTTCTGCACGACATCTAGCCTTAGATGCAGAGGTGTATTGCCTGAGGCAGGTGAGCACTTAGAGAGGAAGATGGCCCAAAAGACTGAGCGGAAGGTCATGGCGGTCCACTAGCGCTTAAATGTTTTTGAGATGCGGGTTCTTGCTCAACCAGTCCCTACAGTGGATGTGACGGCTCTCGAGCTTTTGTGGAGAGTCTTAGAGCAGATTTAGATACTATACTAGAGGATCGGGTGCTAGAGTTTTTAGTACCCTTCTATAGAGCCTCTGAGGACACACTGTTGGTTGCCTTGTTCTCCACTACCATTGTGCCAGCACCTTCACCACGAGAGTGTGCAAAGAGGTACCCGACTAAAGATGAGGATGAGTCCCGGGCTTGAAAGAAGGAACGCCATGAGTAGGAAGCTGCGAGGAGAGCCTCGCTTATTGATGAGGAGGCCCGCCATTTGAGGGCTATAGAGTTGGCTACTGGGGCGTCTAGTTCCAGAGTTGAAGAGGCTGAGAGTAGCACTATTGATGGTGTCATCATTGTTGAGGACACTACTGATGGTATCCCTACTTTAGAGGGAGTGGGTTTCGGGAAACCGGACCTACCAGCTTGCTGATCATCGGTGCTTTGCACCTCAGGTTTGCTTCACCTACCACCATATTTTATATACTTTTATGCATTGGGGAATATTACATGTCTTTTTGTTGGTTATGGGGTAAATGGAAAGTGTGTGCTAGGGTAAAGTCTGAGTATCCCAACGCATGATCCTCTCTTGGGGTTTTCTTATTTGTCTTCTTTTTCCCTAAGAGACTGGTTATTTTTATTGTTGAACCGGCATGTTGGTGTCTTTTATAAATAGTATAGAAATGGAATCTAAAGCATGATGACCAAGAAAAATAATATCCTAATTTAAAGAAAATGTTGCATGACTAGGCATAGTAACTGATAAATGTGTGGCGCTAAGCATGACATAAAAATACACCATTGCATGACCCTAAATCCTAAACTCAAAATAGGTTTCTGATAAACTTGTAGAGTAATGAGATGTCAAGTGAGTAAGAGGAAAATTTGAATAGTCTACTATTTGTACTAAGATAGAACTTGCCTAGCTAGTCCTGCCAAAAGTAAGTCGTACAAAATAATTAGGAATGAATTATAGGCTCTTGTTCAATATAGCCAATATTTAGCCTAATTAACAGAAAACCAAATGAAATTAATCCCTTCTTGATCAAAATGATTTGAGCTTAAAATAGACCTTTCTTTTCACCCCAACTGCTCTTTATTGGGAACAATGTGTTGGACCTAGTCCCTTGAGGGTGGCTAATAAATAAAATAACCTTGTCGTGTCCTTGACCCAACTTTTTGTATTGTGTACTTTTACTCATGGCAAAGCCATGAGTTGAGGGTGCATATTATGAGGAATGCTATAGAAAGTGGGGTTCGAAGAACAAAGAGACAGAAAGAACAAAATAAAAGTGACTCAACAAATGATGAGAGAAAATGAAATAAAAAGAAATTGACAATGTGAAAATACAAGCAAGAAAAGAAAAGAGTCACTTACACAAAACAAGAAAAAAGGAGAATAGCAAGGTGAAAGAATACAAGAAAATTATGAAATAGGGCAGAATAAAATGATGAAAAGAGAAAGACACCAGGTCGTTATGTCAAGGTGGGAAATAAGACAATAAAATACATCCAAATGAACCCTACCTGACGCTGATACTATGTTACAAGCTAAAAAAGTCCTATCGTGATCCTAAAAATCTATTATGGTGAAGTTGAAGTAGTAAAAATATGTGCAAGCATATGGCAATAAGTATAAATGAGGTGTGAAGATGTTCTGAGAGCGAGGGTTTAAAAATAATCCTTATACTAAAATTGAAATCATTCTGTGAAAAATGAGAATGTTGTTTTGAAGCAAGGGCACTAGTCGCAATGCCGGAAAATTAGCACCTTGGTGAGAGATCAAAGTTGATAGGTGTCGGTGTGTGGTGAGTCTATGTCATGATCTGATCAACACTATCAATATTAATAGTGATAGCATGCATAAATCAATTTTTAAATAATTGGGATTGATAGTCAAATGATTGCAAAAAGCTAGAGTAAGGATACTCTTCTACAAAAATTATGTGGTGAGTTATAGTGCGTCGCTTGAGGACAAACAACGAATTTATGTTGAGGATGTTGATGTAGTGTTGTTTCATGGTACTTTCAATGTTTTTTCTCTAAGTTTAGTGTGTGTCTACAGCCTTTCTGTATTGGTTTTAATGTAGTTTTCTCTTTGTTTGCAGGACATCTCTCCAGAAGAAGAACGTGGGAGAATTGTGCTAATAAATGCAAAAGTGACGACCTATGGAGCTATAAACATTCCGTCGTGACCTCGACGGTCCGTAGGTGGCCACTGTCGTACGATGAGAAAGGCTGCTAAATAAAGTTGGGGTATTCAGACTAAGTATGGGGATAAGGAGGCTCTCGACGGACCATCAGAGCCATGAAAGACCATCCTGCGGATCTTTCAATGTTAACAGAAATAAGACCCAGTACCCATCTTCAAAAGATTCTACGTATGTAGGAACGGAAGCCATCGACGGACTATTGTTCATGAAATGGACCATCATCCATGTCCGTCGATGGTAACAGAATATTTGTGAAGAAAGCAGCAACAAAAGAAGTTAAGTATGGACCGACAGAGGACCAAGATGATCCCTCGTGGCCTCGACGGTCCTCATCCTGGTCGTCGACTCAGACGCGGTTTTTGGGCAGATTTTCCTTAAATAGATTTCCCTCTTTTGTTAGGACTCTATTATTATAAATACTTGAAAAAACCTCGTTCTTGGGTTGGAATCTTGGATATCATTGAGTTTTATTGTTCTAAGCTTGCGTTTGGCCATAGATATTCAAATATTTTTGGCAAATATTATTTGGATGAAAATTTGGGTGAAATTTTACCATGTGTTTGGCCATAGAATTTGAGAAACATATTTTATTTTTTTAGGAAATATGATTTATACCCATATGTTTTTAAAACTATCAAACTGACCATAAATTTGTATTACATAGCACAATAGAAATCTCACGTAACAAGATTTATGACTTCCGCAACAAATCAACAAGAATCATTACAGTAAATATTCGTATAGTGAAAAGGTCTTGGTACAAATCATGATAATGAAAATACAACTAATATAAATTCGGGAAAAAAAAGAGAAGAAAACAAAAGGAAATAAATATTGCAATCACTAAAGAACCTACGTTTTCTCATCTGAGAGAGTTCAACCTATTCTTTAATATAATCTTCCAACATTTTATGAACAATCTCTTCTCGATGAGCTTGCATTTCCGAATCAGATGATCGAGAAGATGAAGCGATGTTGTTACCCTGAGCCAATAGTTCGTCACTTTCATCAACAACCATATCATCATTTTCATATTCATTGAATATTCCATCACTACTTTGGTGTTCACGTAAAAAATTATTGATTGGTGTCAATAAATATATTATTTTTGTACAATAAAAAAGGTAAAAATTGAATTTCTAAAACTTTCCAAATAATGAAATTTGGCCCAATTACTAGCTTTTTCTAGTATTTGGGAATTTTGAAAATTTGCCAAAAAAATTTGCCAATTAATAAAAAAGTGTATGGACAAACAAAATTTGCCAAGTTTTTTCCCAAGTTTTACTTGCAAAATTTATGGCCAAACGGGCTAAGTGTTGAATTTATGGATTTTTGGGAAATTACTTTATTTTCCGAAATCATTGTTACAAGTTTTCGATTAATTCAAGTCACTTTCTTGATTTTTTTCAATCTCATCAAAGTAAGTGAATGAACTCTTATCTAATAAATATGAATTGTGTGATTATTAATATGAGTAACTAAACTCCATAAGTAGGATTGTGGGAACCATGGGTAAATAAAAAGTTAAAGCCTTGCTAAAATAACAATTCTCGAATAGTGTATTGCATGTATTGATAATACTTTTATTTAGAAGTCTTTTTAACGAGTGCACGCGTTAGAAATCACCTTATTGCTACTTGCCGGAACAAGGAGGTAGATAATAATAAAATAAATATCAATGTAGATTTAGTATACACTATGCAACAAGGCTAGTGTCGGCTAGTGCGAAGTAACAACTACGCCAAACATCGATTATGATGCTTTATATGAAGTTAGGTAAGGTGTAGTAAAGCATACAGATAGCCGGACTAAGGTGCCGAGTGAAATTTCCTAGTTGTCAAACCAAGGAATTAGGGATACATAACTTACCGCTTTGCATGCAAGGTACTAGAAAAGGATTGTTATAGCTGGAATTATTGTGTTACGAACCTGTGGGGAAAACTTAAACCCTAGTTACTCATATTACTTGAAAAAATCAAATCTTTAAACATATCACTTGTTTATATAGAAATAGCTAAGTGCATTTATTGCTTAAAAAAACGGCGGTTGATACTTATTTTCGGGAAGGACTTGACTAAATAAAAGTAATAATAGGTTAAAGTTAAGTCTAAATAATTTTCCTCATGGGATCAACCCCCATCTCATAGTTGGGTTCTTTACTTGATACGCCCGCTTATACTTCTTTTGGAGAAGTAAATTTTAGCATATCACCAGTTCAGCAGATTCAGCGTGAGTCCTAATTCTCCAAGGACAACAGTAATGGGTTATATTTCAGTCTTTAGTCATTTAGTTTCAGTTTTTGCCAGATTTATTTGGGGCTTGTCCCAGTATTTCTAATCCAGTTTAGAGGCTTATTTCAGACATAGTTAGTTTCATCTTAGTATTGAGTTAATAACTTCTTGATAGTAAACTCATTGATTTTTTTTATATTAGTTATAGAATATGGGTGGTCCCCATATATTTAAGTTTAAAATTATGATTTAGTTTCAGCAATAGTTTATATTCCTTAGAATGCTCATGATCATAACAGCAGGGTTAGCTTGGATTCACTTGTGTTCGTAAGTTCCGTGTTCGCATCTCAGGAGTAGCTTAGGGCGTGACAAAACATTGTATCAGAGCATTTGGTTTAAGGGTCCTAGGATGTCTGAAAATATGGACTAAGCAGAGTCCTTTTCATGGGTGTGAAGTGCACCACATCTAATGAGAGGGAGGCTATGAAGTGTTTTAGAAAAAACTTCACTTTCTTGTTACTCTTATCGTGCATGAGGTTTGATCTTATTCCATTCTAACTTAATGTTCTACGTTTTAGATCATGCCTCCTCGTACAGATAATGCCATAAATGAATACGCAGCTCCTCTAGCCCAGGTCAAGATGTCTCCAATACTGAGTTCAGAAATGCCATAAATATGTTGGCTCAAAGTATGACTAACCAGAACAACTGCGTTCATGCTCATGTGAATCAAAATGGTGGATCAGTAACAACAAAGGTTCCTGACTTTGTTACAATGAATCTTCCTGATTTCTTATGATCGCAAGCTAATGAGATCCTCAGAATTTGTTGGAAAAGATCAAGAAGATTTTTGAGGTAAAGCAGCTCACTGGGAATGATCGGGTTGAGTTAGCATCATACCAGTTGAAGAATTTTGCTCATAATTGGTACACTCAGTATAAGGAGAATAGGGGTACAAATGTGGCCTCTATCACTTGGGATTGCTTTAGTGAGACTTTTTTCAATAGGTTTCTCAAAAAAGAGTCGAGAGAAGCTAAAGCCCAAGAATTCATGAACATAAGGTAGGGTAACATGACAGTCCAAGAGTATGGACTCAAGTTTAACCAACTCTCCAGGTGTCCTCCTCACATGGTTAATGACTCTAGAGATCAGATGAATAAGTTCTTGTATGGAGTGTCAAATTATTTTAGTGATAACTGAGTGAAGAAATGCGATGTTACTTGATATATGTACATCTCTAGACTTATGACTCATGCTCAGCAGGTTGAGGGTGATAATCTTAAGGAACAGGCTAAGAAAAATACAAAGGCTAGGATTGGGAATTATGACTATTCTCAGCCAAAATTGGGTGGTGGAAATCGCTCGTAAGGTCAGTAGAAATATTTTGATCCAGCCCTTTCATCAGCTAGTGTTGCATCCTCCAACAAAAGGTATGACCAGAAGAGTAGAGCACCAGGCTCTAAATCTCTGGGAAGTTTTTCAGGCACCATGACGTACCCCACTTTCCCTAAGTGTTGTAAGAACCATCCAGCCAAGTGTCTTTCACGAAAAAGAGGGATGTTTTAGGTGCGGTCAGTCTTTCCAGAGGTTTAGGGATTTTCCTTCTAAACAAGGTCAAGGAGGTTGTAATGGTAGAGCTAAGACTACAACTTCAGCACCACCAGCAAGTCACTCAACTAAGCAGGGTAACTCATCTAGTACACGTGGCGGTCATCGTCAGAACAGGTTATATGCTTTTCAGGCTCGCTAGGATCAGAAAGTTTCTCCTTATGTAGTCACTGGTACTTTACGTGTCTTGGACCTGGATGTTTATGCATTGTTATATCAAGGGGCTACTCTTTATTTTGTAACTCCTTACATAGCAGTCCAATTCAATGTCAGTCAAGAAACTCTCTCAGAACTGTTTTAAGTCTCTAGTCAAGTCGGTGACCCAGTTATTGCTAGGCGGGTATACAGAAATTGCCCTTTCTCAGTTTCTTATAATGTCACCTAACCAGATTTAGAAGAGTTAGAAACAGTAGACTTTGATGTCATTCTAGGCATGGATTGGTTACACACTTGTTATGCCTCAGTCGATTGTAGAACTACGATTGTTTGCTTTAAGTTTCCAGACAAACCAACCTTAGAATGAAAGGGTAATATCTTAGAGCCTATGGGTCGATTTATTTCTTACCATAAGGCCAAAGAGATGATATCTAAGGGTTATCTCTATCATCTAGTTCGGGTTAAAAATTCTACCCTTGAATCCCTAACTCTTGAGTAAGTTCCAGTAGTTTGTGAGTTTCCAGAAGTATTTTCCCTCCCAAAAGGGAAATCGACATTGGAATGGATCTCCTTATAGATACCCAACCAATTTCTATTCCTCCTTAATGAATGGCTCCAACGGAGCTTAATGAATTGAAAGAGCACTTAAAAGACCTTCTAGATTAGGGCTTCATCACACCTAGTATTTCACCATGGGGTGCAACAGTGTTGTTCGTGAGGAAGAATGATGATTCTCTCAGAATGTGCATACACTATAAACAGTTGAACAAGGTCACAATCAAGAATAAGTATCTCATCCCCAGAATTGATTACTTGTATGACCAACTTCGAGGTGCTAGTCACTTCTAAAAGATAGAACTCAAATCGGGTTATCATCTGTTTAGAGTCAGATATAGTGACATTCTGAAAACAACCTTCTGAACTCGGTATGGTCATTATGAATTTGTATTTATGTCATTTGGACTAACCAATGCTCTTGCAGCTTTCATTGATTTGATGAACAAAGTGTTCAAATAGTACATGGAGTTGTTCGTTTTCTTATTTATTGATGATATCCTCATTTACTCTAGGAGTGAGGAAAAACATGCAAGTCATTGTGAGTTTTTCTGCAGAGTCTCAAGGATCGCAAGTTATTCTCTAAGTTTTGCAAATGTGTGTTCTAGTTGAAATCTGTTGTTTTTCTTGGTCACATTGTACCTACTGAAAGGATCTGAGTGGATTTTTAGAAGATAGAAGCAGTAAAATAGTGGCCCAGACCTACCTCTGCTACAGATATCAGAAGTTTCTTAGGTCTAGAAGGTTAATAAAGAACGTTTGTGGAATGATTTTCATCCATAGCCTCACCATTGACGAGGTTGACCCAAAAGATGGTCAAGTTTCATTAGTCCGATGATTGTGAGAAAAACTTCAAAGAACTGAAAACTAGATTGAATACAGCTCCTCTCTTAACTCTACCAAAGTGTTCAGATGTTTATATGATCTATTGTGATGCATCCAGAGTTGGCCTAGGTTGTGTGTTGATGCAGCGATATAATAATATAGTGTATGCCTCTAGACAACTAAACGTGCATGATAAGAACTATCCAATTCATGGCCTCAAGCTTGCAGCAGTGGTGTTTGCACTAATGATATGGAGACACTACTTGTATGATGTTCATGTAGATGTGTTCATCGAACATAAGAGCCTTCAGTATGTATTCACCTAGAAAGAGTTGAATCTTCCCCAAAGGAGATGGCTTGAGTTCCTTAAGGATTATGATATAAGTGTGCATTATCATCCTGATAAGGCGAATGTAGTAGCCAATGCTCTTAGAATATTATCTATAGGTAGTGTAGCCCATGTTGAGGAAGAAAGGAAGGAGCTAGTGAAGGATATTCACATGCGTGCTAGCTTGGGAGTTCTCCTTATGAGCATATCAGACAGTGGTGTAACAGTTCATAATGGGGAAGAATTGTCTTTGGTAGTGGAGGTTAAGGAAAACCAAGATAGTGAACCCATCTTGCTTGAACATAAGGTGCAGTCCATAATCAGAGAGTGGAGGTTTTATCCCAAGGAGGAGATGGTGTACTTCACTACAAGGGTAGATTATATGTTTCTGATGTGGGTGAGTAAAGACAACATATTCTTATAGAAGCCCATATCTGTAGGCATTTTATTCATCCAGGTGCTACTAAGATGTACCGCGATCTGCGGGAAGTCTGTAGGTTGAACAACATGAATATGGATGTAGCAAATTTTGTGAGTACATGCCCTAATTGCCACCAAGTTAAGGTAGAAAATCAGAAACAAGGAGGTTTCACTCAAGACGTTGATTTTTCTACTTGGAATTGGGAAGTGATAAATATGGATTTCATCACAAGGTTACCTCGTACTCACAAAGAACATTACTCAATTTGGGTGATAGTTGATAGGATGACTAAGTCTTCTCGCTTTTTGGCAGTCAAGACTACTGATTCAGTAGAGGACTATGCCAAGCTTTACATCAATCAAAATGTGAGGTTGCATGGGGTTACTTTGTCTATCATCTCATATAGAGGTCCTCAGTTTATCTCTCATTTCTGGAAGTCGTTTTATGAGGGTCTTGGTACTCAAGCTAACCTTAGTATAACATTTCATCCATAGAAGTATGGGCAGGAGGAGCGTACCATTCAGACCCTAGAGGATATGTTGAGAGTTTGTGTGACCTATTTCAAAGGTAGTTGGGATGATCATCTTCCTTTTATTGAGTTCGCCTACAACAATAGCTACAATTCCAATATTTAGATGGCCCCTTATGAGGCTTTATATGGGCATAGATATAAATCTCCAGTTGGTTGGTTTGAAGTAGGTGAAGAAACATTGATAGGTTCAGACTCAGTTCTTTATGCTATGGACAAAGCGCAACTCATTAGAGATAGACTTAAGACAGCCCAAAGTCGTCAGAAATTTTATGCAGATATAAGGAGAAGGGAACTAGAGTTCCAAGTTAATAATTGGGTTTTTCTGAAAATCTCACCTATGAAAGGGGTGATGAGATTTGGAAAAAAAGAAATATAAGTCCAAGATATATAGGACCTTACAAGATCATGAAAAGAGTTGGCAATGTGGCATATAAGTTAGAGTTGCCTAAAAAATTAGCAGCAAAGCATCCAATCTTCCACATCTCACTCTTGAAGAAGTGTGCTAGTGGTCACACCTGTATAGTGCCATTGGAGAGTGTGCTGGTGAAAAATAGTATTTTTATGAGGATGTACCATTTGATATTTTTGACCGTTAGTTCAGAAGGTTGAGAAACAAAGAAGTAGCTTCAGTCAAGGTTTTGTGGATGAGTCAGTCTGTAGAGGGAGCTACTTGGGAAGGAGAAGAAGCCATGATTGCCATGTATCCTTACATTTGTCCTCCCGATTCCACTCCAGCTTAAGGTATTAGTCATCTTCAATTTTCCAGTCATTCATGAGTAAATTCCGTCATAAAATCATGTTCCCTCAGTTTTTACTTGCATTTTCAGTTTATTTGCATGTACTCATAAGTCAATTCAGTCAGAAACTCAGTTCTCAATTTTTAGTAGTGGTTTGTAGCTCTCTCCCTCTAATTCAGCTCGATTAGTATTCATTCGAGGATGAATGTTCCCAAGGAGGAGATAATATAACACCCCGAAGATAAAACTGACAAAAAATTAGTT
Source organism: Solanum chmielewskii (assembly GCA_027704785.1). Classification (NCBI taxonomy): domain Eukaryota; kingdom Viridiplantae; phylum Streptophyta; class Magnoliopsida; order Solanales; family Solanaceae; genus Solanum; species Solanum chmielewskii. Next base: position 10,261,816 of record JAKWIX010000323.1, read on the forward strand.
TTTCAGAAAATCTTCAGGTGCAATAGACAAGACCATCAACGGACAGTAGCCTGACCCACAGTCTATCCAGCCTAACCCGGGATCGGATTTTAAAATCCCAAAAATCTCAGCCCAGGAAAATTTGGTAAGTGTTAGCCGACGGACGGACTTACAGTTCATAGGTCAGACTACATTCGGTAGTCCATGATCGTCGATCGAGACTCTTTTCACGCATTCTCTGACAAGAGCTACGGATGACAATCACGGTCTGTAAGTGGACCTACGGTTTGTAGGTGGACCTACGGTCCGTAGGTCTGAGTGTCTGTGGGAATTTGCTGAGAGTTAAGGGGGAAATGCAGTTGGGTCAACTTAACAGTCATAACTCTTAGCACAAAATGCATTAGGTGACCTGTGATCTATCCACAGATAGATAGTTGAATTAGTTATCCATACACACCGGCATTGATAAAATCAAACCATCGAGTAAAAAGATAAGCCCTTTTTACTAAAGTCCTGTCGAACAGGCCTAACCAAAGGACCAACCTACTGGTCATATAAAATGATGAACCGTCTGTCCAGCTAGTTGATTGGTCCAACAACAACTTACCTAGATGTTTTTTCATATTTTCCCACTTCACTTAAACCTTAAGATACTTCATTTTGACCCTAAATAAAAAGATTTTATTTAGTTTAAGTCTACAATTATAATTAAAACTTACCTAAGTCGAAATCAGAAATCAAAAGTTAGAAAATTAGAAGCAAGAAAGGAGAAAAAGCTCAAGAACCCTAGTTAAAGAATGCAACAAGTTCCACTTGTTCCAGCCTCGAAACCTAAATATTTTTTTGTGGATTTCGTCACTAGGTATTTGGGATTTGACTAGGGGGTTTCTTTCACCCATTGGGTCCCTAGTTTTCAGTCAGATTATTGATTCTATTATCATGATTAAACCTAGGGTTTCTAAGACTGTCATAGAACTTCATGAACTAATTAAATACATGTTCTAAATAAGATTATCATGTTATTACTCAGATTATCGCATGAATTCAGAATCCTTGATTTGTATTTATTTAGTCCTTGAATTACCCATGCTAGGTTAGATATTTCAGTAATTCGGTTATACATCCCTCAGTTTTTAATGCATCATTATTAGATTAAATGTTGCACTCTATGTTTGCATGTTCAGTTTTGAGATATCTAGTATTAATTAAAAATTTAGACATAATCAGTTAACTATACAAATCCATGGGAGTAGCATCATATCGAGTTGGACTAGGTTTCAGCGTACCCAATTAGTCGCAGAACTACTAGCAAAGTAGGTTGTAAGTCCCCTCTATGGGCAATCAATTTAGTGATCACGCCATCATGCTTTTATACCTTTGGAAGGGTATATTGGGTCCTCTCGGTTGGGAGTATACATCGGAGTTTAGTAGCTTCTAAAGTTTAGTTAGACTCTCTACATTGACAATTTCTCAGTATATTTAGTATTCAGTTTCAGCATGTTATAAATTTGTCATTGCATTCAGTTAGATCAAAAATTCAGTATGCCATGTTCAGATTATTATACTTGCTTTTGTGGTTGTTCAGTTATGTTTTATTTAAGCTTTACTCTATCCTACATGCTCAGTACCTTTAAAGTTCTGATGAATATGTGTGTTACACCTTCTCGTGATGTAGGTTCAGGTTCTTAGTATCTAGATCATGCATAGATCGATTTTCCGATCTCTAATTCTGCAGATTCAGTAGTGAGTCCTCATACTCCGAAGAGAACAGTCATGGATTTTAATTCAATTTTAACTCATTTAGTTTTAGTTCTTTCTAGATTTAGCTGGGGCTTGTCCTAGTATTTGAAGTCCAGTTTAGAGGTTTATTTCAAACATAGTTAGTTTTAGCTTAGTATTGAGTCAATAACTTTTTTGTATGAAACTCATTGATTTCATTTATCTCAGTTATAGAATATGGGTATTCCCCATTTATTTCAGTTTAAAATTAAGATTTAGTTTACACAATAGTTTAAATTCTCTAGTATGCTCATGATCATGCCAGCATGGTTAGCTTGGGATCACTTGTGGTACTAAGTTTCATGGCGCATCTCGGGGGTAGCTCGGGGCTTTACAAGAACGAAGGATAATTCAAGAAAAACATTAAAGAACATTCAAAATCCAATCTTTTATTGATAACATCGTGTTGAATAAAAAATAATTGGCACGTGGGTTAACAAACCCAACATTGACATAGAATCACATACCTGATCGATGAAAATCCTTGGGGAAACCACAATCAATCTAGAATGATCTTCGTGAGTCATACCTTTTTATTCTTCTCCTTTTTCCTTAGCCTTAGCGTGAAAATGTAATGACAAGCCAGTACCCCCTAGAAGAAGGGGGCAACCCTAAGGTTAGAACAATTGCGTACCTGACCTTTCGGATGTCTTGTACAAGCCTTAGCTATTATTTAGTACGTAAATATGAAAAGTAGTGCGGAATTAAGACTTTTCATGAAAAGCAAACATCTTTTATAAATGCTAAGGAGTGATTTTGTCTTCACAAGACAACTTAAAGACACGACATAAATATCTTAGGGACACGATCCTTTACATTAAATAAAAAATATATATAATAAGTATTAATTCTAGAATATAAGAAGTAGAACTATGCCTTCGAATATAATAGGACATACATAGTCTTGGGTGGATAAAATTCCCAAGCTCTGACTTCTAAACTTCTTCCTTGCCTCCAACCTATACTAATAGAGTATAGAAAAATATGGAGTTAGTACAGAACAATTTACTAAGTATGACAGATGCAAAAACATGTGAAAACTGACATTTTAGTAAAATAAGTTTTCATGCTAAATAAATGAAACAGACATGATTTTAGAGTTAATAGTGTAATATTCATCATAAATCACATAAAACATAACTCTCATAATCTTACAACCAAAAGATCAATTTACAATAAACCAATCAACTTTACAGAGAAACAATGAAAATTACCGTGAACTCAATTCCCTTGAGGTTTCCCTAACCAAGTTATCTGAAGATTCACTAAGGTAAGACATGAAGGAACCGCCCATATACCCCCTTCAATACCCACCTAAGTAACACTTAAGACTATTAACCATAGGCTTACCTCTTACAGGAAACAAGTCCACACTTTAATGTAGATATTAGAAGAACATTCATACAATAAGGACTTCATGTAAGTACCCTTCTCCAATAGCACTTGTAAGTTACACTAAGTGCAATGTGAGAGTAGCATCCCATACTACTACTCCTACTTAGTGATTCCTTGAGGATTACTTTGGATCAAGTACACTACATGCATCATTCATAATTTCATTATCTAAAACCTCACTTTAACATGTTTCCTTCACATTAGACCTTAATTAATATAAATTTATTTACAACACATGACAACTCATTCAGTCACTTAATGTAAAACACACTAAGACTCCCCATTCGCAAGGTCTACTTAGTACAATAGATAGATAGTGTCTCATACCACCACCTACCCTAAGTAGTACGTTCGTTTAGGAGACTTAGTTCATGCACTTCATATAAAACATACAAAGACTCCCCTTTCAGAAGGTCTACCTAATGCAATAAATATATAGTGTCCCATACCACCACTTACCTTAAGTAGTACGTTCTTTTAGAAGACTTAGTTCATTTATTATTTTGTGGGGGAATAGCTTTAACCGGCATAGACCATGAGAGCAAGACATGAAATCCCGATACTACCCTTATTGAATGAGGGTTTTCCACTTTCCTAGGGTGGGGTTAGTAAAGGGATAAGGAGATTGATACTAAGTAATTCACGTACTACTCATGAGAAGTACTCATCTCAAGAGGTAAATTGGGTAAGATATCTCTACTCCAAAATGTGCACCCATTCCTTCTTCAAATCCTCATCGTTTCTAAGTATAACTCCCCCACAGAGTCATAAAAATTCATTACTTTAGGTGAAGGTATAGCTAATTATCACTACATCTCAACTCACGAAGGGTACTTATCCTTAGAGGTCACATTGGAAAACCACATATAAACTTACAATGGGTATCCGACCTCCAACCTATCTTAAAAAGCTCTTGGGAATAGTGAGGTTGTTGTTAAACACTTCATCTCAACTCACAATGAGTTTTCACCTAAAAACACCCATTTTTATGCACCTTAATTAGCTTCATTCATTCATCCATTCATTCATTCTATGTGTGAGTGTGTGTACATGTGAGAACCCCTTTCACATAATCACCATTTTCATTAACATTGAATTCTAAACATGTTTACATCCTCATTCATCATATTTCACACTTAAACATGCTTCACATACTCATGTAATTCCTTTACACATTATTTCTAGTATACTTCACATTACAAGCTTCATAAACCACATCAACAAGAACAACATCACTACTATAATACTTCACATAATATGCCTTGTTGGCCTTATTCACAATTCCAAAGTAGATTCACACTCATATAATTCAAGTAAACGCCTCCACCAAAAGTGGACCATACCACTTAAGAGCATTTCATAATAACAGTTAAACAATGTAACAAACTTACCATAAATCGAATGTTTCACCACCTATAAGCCCTTCCTCAATAATACTTCATAAGATAGCCCTTAGGACAGTAGCTAAGACACAATATAACCAACAAGAAACTCTAACTCTAACATTATCAAATTATGTTCTGTAGACCCATTTCATAAGTCAACAGTTGATAAAAATTAATACATGGTTTCATTGAAGTTTTAACATTAAAATGACCAACTAACATTAGAAATAGCACATTTGAATCCTTTAAAAGATTCTTATGCATGAACCATACTTAGAGTCCACGATAGAAGAAGTTAGGGTTTGAAAACCTCTTTTGAAATTCCTTCGAAATGGCTCCTTGAATGAAGAGGAGTTCAAGGATGACTACTATACCTCAATGAGAAGTAAACCTATGAAATTTTGCTGAAGGAGTCGACCACATTAGTCCCTCCAAGCCCTTCCTTGAGTTCAAGCTTCCAAGAGGTTTTGAGAGCGTCTTTCTTGAGAGAGGGTTTATGGTTTATGAAGGAGAAGTCTAAAATTAGGTCTTTTCGTTTGAGCTCTCTTAATATACCTAAAGACCCTAAAATATCAATCCATGGTTCATAAAATACATGGGGTGATTTTACCAATCACCCAAATCAAAGGCAGAAAAAGTTCAGCTTTATGGCAGGCCACCTACGCCCTTCACATACAGGTCGTTGTCCAATCTACGCTCCTTAGATGGGGCCTGTCAATTGGTTTAAGTCTCTACGTAGTGCATGATTTTCTATCCGTATAGGGCCAGTCAACGGCCAAGGTCAACGGGCAGTTGGTTGACCAACGTTCCGTCCCATGTGGCCTTCGATGGTCACTGGTCCTCTTCTAGGGCCCCTCGTGGGTCCTAGGTGGAGTCCTACCCTCACGTTTAACCCCTATAATGGGTCATCAAGGTCTTAGGAACATCCCACGTCAATTTCGATTAAAACGAACATGTAAAACTCACTAAAACACATGAAGGCACGCTAGCACTTTCTTAGGTACACCTTCCGAACATCATGGACGTTCTTGGATGTTTGACCTCCAAAAATCACCAAAATTCACCCATTTTTTAAGATCAGGATCATAAATTATTTTAACACAAATTTAACTCATGAAACATTTATGAAGCTCTATTTCACCTTAGTTCTTTTTAGGTTGTTACAGAAAACATCGAACTGAATATGTTCATTATTGACACTTACTAAACTCCTAAAAATGGATTAAAAATAATCAGGTAGTGAAAATACTAAATACCATTTAAAATACCGGATTAGGAAATATTCTTTAATCCGACAAACAACCTTCTAAAGGGCATAACTCTCTAAGAAAAAAGTCGAAATCGTGAAAACCTTGTGGCGTTGGAAAGATCATCGGAAGAGATTTTCAACCATATTCGGAATTCCCACGTAAATCATTATGAGCTAGGAGTTATGGCCTTTTGAAGTTGACAAAAACTCACTTTTCAACTTACTTTAAATTTCATGATTTTTCTATACTTTCCGAAAATATGTTTTTCTTGATTTTAAAATCCTTTCTAATTCTTTGTAGTTGCGAGATGTTACACCAATCTCAGTAATATTACAGGTTCAACTAACTTAGTAATTTTCTACCAAGATTTCTTTTTTAATATTTGAAAATTCATGTACAAATTTTTTGTTAAGAACTCAATAGTTAAGTAAAAAGAATTGTGATCCACATATTATAAACTAAATATTCATGTGTTTTTGCTATTGAAAATCTAGGAATAAAATTGAAAATAATCTCTCCATCCTTAATTTTATATCTCTAATTCAACCTTAAGATTACATATTTTAGTATTGTAAATTAATATTAATCGAGTTTCAACAAAGAATTCTATGGATCAAATCTAAAAAATTATAATAACTGGATGAAGAATACTTTTAATTACTCAATCTATTTACTGAAAAACATATGAAATTATTTTAAAAATTTAAATATGTGGCGTGATAATAACAATCAAGACTAAAATAATACACACAGGTACAAACAAATTTTCATGCACCACCAGTTCAACAAAAAAATGATAAATAATATTCCATTAAAAAGTTATACCCCTCGTGCCACTACTATCTATCTATATGAAACAATTGTTGAAAAATTAATCAAGGGGCAGATGCATAGCTTGTCGGGATAACCAATCAACTACGTACGTTTGTAGCCTTCCTTTGAAAAATTGCATGTTAATTATGAAATACGTCAATAATTTATTTATGATATAGTGAAGTTGACCTATAAAATCATGGTTACAATCTAATAAACTGCAAGATGGTTAGTAAAAACAGAAATTGATAACTTATTTCAAGTGATTAACGCATATATTGGAAATCTAAATATATTAAAACATATGTCATAATATGATAATAATTAAGTAATAATATTCAAGGTTGAAGTCACTGATTAGGAAACCAGTGGACAGCGCCATAACCGAAGCCCATCATATCATAAACCAATGATTGACTACCTATTAACAAATTATTGAAAAGTAATAAACCCCATTAACTTATTTTAATGAAAATGTGTCTGAGTAATATAAGGTATTAAATAAATTTGAGACATTACCTTTTAACTAGCAACAAAAATTTGATTATTCAATATTATCCATCAATTAAATAGATGTAGCTAACAATAAGTCAAAACATATCTATTTAGAATATATAAAGACAATCACTTGTGAATAAAGAAGTCCTAGTACTGAAAATGATCTGTTAGGTCGTTACATGCATAAAATTATATTTAATTGTGTGTAGTTCTTCTTAGTGTATCCTTTCATTATATTTTTTTATAGCAGCAAAAAAATTATTTATAATTGCGTTGTCTAGACCAAGAAATGGCTGAAGCTAATTAGATTATTATGTGTAGTAAAGTTCCTTATTGAATTTATAATTAAACATCATGATTATTCTTAGTAAATATAAATTTTTAATATACTAATCCACTAGAAAATAAGATATCGACTGATTCGGTATTAGATTAACATTTTTCGAATGTGCAACAACTAAATCTAAGAGACAATAAATATTTAAGTCATATCAAGAACCAACCCATCATTGATCTTTTATTTCTAATGTATAAAGGTAGAAGTGAAAAAATTAATTTTGACTATTATTTTTTTTATTTTGTCTTAAAGTTTTAGTCGATAAATATTATCTAAAGAGTAACTACATTTATGAATTATTTTTTCTCCTAAGGATTTGCAGGGCAAGAGCTAAAACCACAATTTTGTGGTAAAATAATTGACTTTTTAGCGGTATTAACAAAGTAAAAAATCTTATTGTAAAACTACAAGAAATGTGCCTTTTAGTTCAAATATTTTGTAGCAATTGCCAACAAATATATGATTTTTGTGGCCACACAAGATGGTTGCCAAAAAACAGGATAGTTTTCGTGGAAAAATTTGTTATTGCTTCTAAAAAGATTCATTTAGTGGCGTCTTTCATTAGATTGCCACAATATGCGTCTACAAAAATATGATTGAAAAAGTATTTGGTGCGGCAAAAAAGCAGTGGCCACAAAAACATTATTGATGATTTGTGGCAACTTCCAAGTCGTTCCTAATTCTTTTTTTTAAATAATTTTTTTAATTATTTTGTGTCAATTAGAACTTCATTTAATTATTATAGTGATGCATATTGATATTTAGTATTTATATGATTGTTAACTTTTAAATTAAATTTGTACTTTGAAGAATTTATTTAAACCAGTTATAATGTAGTGAAAAAATTTGATGACTATACTCATTTAAATAAGTATTTTGAGTAGTTTTATGTATCTAATAATACAGATAATATTTTATTATTTTATCATTTAGAGTGAATATACCTTTATATATATTATGTATATATATTATATATTTTGTGAGTATTAGTTTAGTCTATATAAATTAATCATAATTTTTATGTATATATATTGGTTCGGAAAACATATTATGAAAAAAAATATTGTTTAGTAAAGTAAGCATTTCATTTTGTTAAATTAAATTCATTTACGTATCAATTATTTGTGGAAACATATCAATTGGTCGAATCCTTCAAAAAAAAACAGTGTATTATTTAAATAAATATCTTATTATATTACTATGTATAATTTATATCAAATGATTTATTGGGATATAACATCACAATTAAAAAAAATATATGTTAAATTTAAATTAAAGACTATTTTCAACTACTATCCTTTTTATTAATTTCAAATCAGTCTCTTGAAAAATAAGTAGTTAAAAACCTCAGTAAATGAATGATAAATAAAAATAAATGTTCCAACAAGTTTTTTAAACTTAGAAAAATTCACTTGTGAAAAAATCTCTATAATTAACTTAATAGTAAAATATAATTATTATTAATTGAAAACCTTGATTGATTAAATAATTTTTGACTCTTTTTTTTTTTAATTCAATCAAATTTTAATTTACATGGGTTAGATTTGTATTGGAATATGCTACAACATATTTCTCTTGTAGTAATCCCAAAACACTGATCCCCTACTCATGACATTACAGTCGCATAAAAATGAGCCCTAGCTGGAAGACGATTGATGAAGCTTTGTTAGATGAGAATAGAGATGGACAAATCCTTAGGGTGCCTTATCTTCAACCATGATTCCCTGTATCACTTCTTATATTTTCATATTATAGAAGTTTTTGCTTGCCGTCGTTAGCAGATTTTCTCTTTGTAATGTAATAACATACAGCCAACTAGCTATACCACTGACATACTATCTCTTATGTCTCATCTTCTAGGCATCCAGTCATCAAACATTATTATACCAACAATCTTCAACAACTAAGCATGAGCATAATACATCGGGGAATGGAGGTGAAAGAGTCTTGGTACAATATAAGGGAATCCAAGTCAAAGGGTTGTCTTGTTATTGCCTTTTCTCCTATTCTCGATGACCTGGGTAATATCTGTAATCTATTGTTATGTTTGTCTTATTCTATCTAGGTACGAAAATGAATAATGTTTAATGTCAAGGATTATTTGAAGAAGAGATGATTCATTAGGTAATAAAATAATTAAGAATAATGTTAACTTCGTATGAATTAAGAAGTCTTAGTAAATTAGATATCTCTAAGACAACAAATTAATGCAAGAAAATGAATGAGAAACAATATTTATATAAAAAGTTATACCCTATCATAAGCTCATGACACTACTATCTGTATGAAAATTTTGTTGAAAAATTAATCAAGGCATAGATGCATTGCTTGATAGAAAAACTAATCCATTGTGTACTTTAGTACTCTTCCTTTTAAAATTTACATATTCATTATAAATGTATATCAATCAATATAGATAATTTATTTATGATTTTGTGTAATTGACCTAAAAAATCATATTTACTATTCAATCAACACCAAAATGTTTAATAAAAAAAATAAAAATGATAACTTATTTAAAATGATTAACGTATATATATGATGTAAGATAATATATTTAAAAGTGACGAGGATAAATAACAAAATTTTAAAAATTGTTAAAGAATATAGAGATATACATGATATAATGATAAGGACCAAAGAGCAGAGTTCAAATATTTGGCAATTTCTTACAAAAATGAATTTCAAAAGTAAATGATGTATTTTGAAATAAGATGCAAGAGGGTTTTATATTATATTGTTGCTACATTTTTCGTAAATTATAAAATAATACATGTTTTTTTAGTAATATATAGTAAATCTAAGTTTTGAAAAGTCAATTAATTTTAAAATTTGAGAAAAATCGACTTTTCGAATTAACATAGTCACCACTTGATTTTTTTAGTAAATATCAAGAAAAACATATTATTTTTCAAAAGATTTAAAACAGATAAAAATAAATTGAGAAGGGTTCGAAGTGCAAATATACATTCCAAGAAGGTATAAGGCCCTTGGAATGCCCGCTAACTCATGATTGACCGACGATTTGACTAAAATGACCTTTTTAGAATAATTTTCAAGTATGTAAATAAACAAAGTGAATTTAATTCTTTTACTTTTTTTTATCACCTCTTAATTATTTAAAATATGAAAATGAACTAAAGGGAGAAATTTTTAAACAGAAATAAGTTAAAGGAAATACAAGGTTAGAAGCATACATATAGATATAGATATACATATACATATACATACATATATACATACATATATATATACATACATACATATATATATATATATATATATATATATATATATATATATATATCCCAGACTCCAAATACATCTTTATATCGAAATACCATGGCAAACCGTATGGTTCTGCTTCAACATGGGAACGATGGACTGGATGTTCTTTCAACAATATATCAAACGGATTAATAGAATGTGTATCCAAATGTTTAATCATAGAAGAGACGGTGGTAAGAGCATCGACCAATTCATTATGTATTATGGGAGTATGTCTGAATTCGATCTTACGAAACCTCTTGCACAACTTCTGTAGATATTGCATGTACGGTATAACCTTCGGGTTCTTCACAACTATTCTCCATGAACGTGATGATTCACAAGATCTAATTCTCATATAACCAAAAACTCGTAAACATTCATGTCGATGGCCATCTTTAACCCAAGAATACAATCTTCGTTTTCGGCCAGGTTGTTCGTGCAATTAAATCAGAGCTTAGCTGCAATGGGGTAGTGCTGACAAGATTCTGACACTAAAACTCTTCCAATACCTTTACCTTGATGGTTTTCCTCTACATCAAAGAATAATCTCCAACCTAGATATGCTTCAGAAATATCCTCACCCACAAATGACACTTCTTCATCTTGAAAATTATTCTTAAGTAGTTCATACTCTTCATCTACGGGATTTTATGCAAGATGATCAGCAAAAGCCTATGCCTTTATCGCTTACTGTCACATACACAATGTCAAATTCACTCAACAACATTTGCCACATAGCTAACTTTTCGGTCAGCATCGCCTTCTTGAAGATATACTTCAAAGGATCCATTCTGCGAATGAGGTATGTAGTATAAGAAGACAAATAATGTCTCAGCTTCTGGGCAAGCCACCTCAAAGCACAACACGTTCTCTCCAACAAAGTGTAATGAGACTCATATGTAGTAACCTTCTAGATTATATAATAAATGGACCTTTCCTTCTTTTTTGTCTCGTCGTGTTGACCAAGTATGCATCCGAATGCACTATCTGAGATTGACAAGTACAACAACAAAAGACTCCCTTCCACGGAGGAACCAATACCGGTGGATTGGATAAATAGTTCTTGATAGCGTCAAAAGCAATCTTACACTCTTCTGTCCACTTTGTCGGGGTGTATTCTTCAATAGCTTGAAAATAGGCTCACACACCACGGTTTATTAAGCTATGAATCGACTGATTTAGTTTAACATCCCTAAGAAACCCATCACCTTTTTTCTTGTCCTCGGTGGAGGCAACTCTTGATTCACTTTAATCTTTGAAGGATCAAGGTTAATACCGCTTTTGCTGACTATAAATCCCAACAACTTTCCAGCTGGAACTCCAAAAGCACATTTGGCTGTATTTAACTTCAATTTGTAACGACGCAAAAGATCAACGAATTTCCTTAGATGTGTCAAATGGTCCGAACTCTCGCGGAACTTGATTATGACGTCATCCACATACATTTCAAGTTCTTTATAAATCATGTCGTGAAATATGGTCATCATAGCTCTCATGTAGGTAGCACCAACATCCTTGAGGCCGAACGACATCACTCTGTAATGATATACACCCCAAGGTGTAATGAAAGTTGTCTTTTATGCGTCTTCCTCATCTATCAGAATGTAATGATAACCTGTATAACAATCCACAAATGACCACATTTAATGCCTAACACATTTATCAATAAAAATATTAATATTCGGCAACAGAAAATTATCCTTCAGGCTAGCTTTGTTGAGATCTCTATAGTCGACAAAAATCCTGATTTTCCCATCTTTTTGGGCAATTGGAACAACATTGGCTAACCAAGTTGGGTATTGTGTCACTTCCACCAATCGATATTCTATTTGCTTGGTGATATCTTGTTTGATCTTTATTCTTAGTTCAGGCTTGAACTTCCGAGCCTTTCGCTTCACCGGATCGAGCCCGAGTTAGTCGGCAGTTATGAGATAAGACATCGGTACTCAGCCCTTGCATGTCACTGACTTACCAAACGAACACATCAATATATTTCGTAAGCAAATGAATCAGGACATATCTCTAAGCTTCATTTAGGTTGATGCTGATCTTAACTTCTTTAACAAATTCTTGAATCCCAAAATTTACCATTTTCGTTTCCTCTATATTTGGTTTTTGTTGATTTTTGAACTGTTGAAATTCCTCAGCGACATATTCTTGTTCCTCACTTTCTTCTTCGTAATAATCAACCTCGTCATTACCAGTCTCATTTTGTTCTTTCATCTCGTAACATGACATGACATTGGCAGGTCTAAAACTTACATTACTGAAACCATAAATAGACAAAGTTAGGAATGTAAAGTACAACAAACGACTAAATAAATAAATTTTTAAAAAAAGAGGCTTTCATTCAATTTTAAAAATAATGCAAACTTTTGCCATGGCATAGGGCCTTGTTGCCTTCTTGAACATCAGGATGAAAATTTGAAAATTCAAACAGTTAAGAAAATGCAAAATGATGGTTCTCGGGCCTCTTCCGGACTACCACCAATGTTAACATGCATGACATGATTTTTTTCTACAAAGGAGTTCGAGGGATAAGGATGGGCATAGTGGTCCATTTTTGCAGCATCTCTCCCGGCTCAGCGTCGCGGATACCAGCTAGCTCGACCTCTTCCTCAAAAACAACATAAATCTCCTTGAAGAGGTAACATATTCCTTCCCCAAGGCCTTCATGCTCGGCATACTCCTAGATTGGAAAGGATTGATAGATATGTGGGATCACCTTAACCAATGCTTGATCATTTTTCTTCTTCGTCTTTATGTCATCATATGTTGGGATGTACCCTAGACCATATCTGGCTTCCTTGACGATGAAAGAAAAAGGCTTAATAATTCCCTGGGAATCTCTTCCCAATCTAGAACCTAGTTCAAAACAATTCTATAGAATCACAGTGGCTATTATCTTGTATGCGTCAGGCATGGGAGTCTGTGGGGGACAAGTCTTCACCGGTGGCATTCACCAGCTCCACTGTGTAGAAATATGTACCTCACGATATCTCATCAATGACCGGCACCTGTATGCCAGAGTGACTCCCTTTGCCATGAATAACCAACTCTTCGTTCTTCCACACAATCTTCATCATCTGATGTAGAGTAGAAGGGACAACTCTAGCCATATGGACAAAAGGCCTTCCTAGAAGAAGGTTATAACTCGTATCGATATCCAATACTTGAAATTCTACTCTGAATTCTGCTAGTCCCATTTGAATGATAAAATTCACTGCTCCCAACGTATCTCTCTGAACCCCATCAAAGGCTCTTACGTTTACTTGGTTTTGTTCAAGTTTTGTCAAGTCAAACCTTAACTGCCTCAATGTCGACAACGGGCAGATATTCAGACCAGATCCATCATCTACTAAGACGCGGTTGACAACCGTTCCAATGTATACATCAATGATGTGCATTGCCTTGTTGTGTGACCTCCCTTTGAAAGGCAACTCATCGTCACAAAAGCTTATTTGGTACCCTTGAATAACCTGGTGAATCATAGAAGCCACGTTATCGCTGCTTGTGCCCGTGGGTTCATACATATCGACGAGAGACTTCATCAAAGCTTGCCTGTACGAATGAGAACTCCTCAACAGGGCCCATACGGAGATCTGAACTGAGTCTCCTCAAATTGCTTGATGATAGAATAATCGTTTGGTTGCATTCATATCAAAAATTCCTCCGCTTCGCCTTTAATTATCGGCCTTTTATCCTGATCCCTCTTTTGACCTCCGAGATCAGGCTCTTTAGGAGTGTAAGATCTTCCAGATCTGGTCATGCCTTAAGCAGCAGCAGTTTCAATAATGAACTTAGGCTTGATGAGAGATTTTGATGGCACCAAAGCAACAACCTTTGCAGGTGTAAAAATAACAAACTCTTTTTTATCTTTGATGCTTTAAGAGACTACATCCTTTTCCAAATAATTGTGAACGATGGGATTAATCATTTTCGTTTCACACCAGTCAGTGTTTGTCTCAACATATTGACATTGCCGTCCCCATGATTCAGCAACGGGTTGGTGTTGACCAAGTACGCATCCTATTTGAGACAAACAAGTACAACAACAAATGAATCCCTTCCCGTGGAGGAACCAATACCGGTTGGATAAATAGTTCTTAATAGCATCAAAAGCAGTCTAACTCTCTTCAGTCCACTTTATCGGGGTGTCTTTCTTCAATAGCTTGAAAATAGGCTCATGCATCATGGTTGATTGAACTATGAATCGACTGATGTATTTTAAACTCCCTAGGAACTCTTGAATCGCTTTAATCTCAGAAGGATCGATCTCAATGCCCCTTCTGCTGACTATAAATCCCAACTTTCTGGATGGAACTCCAAAAGCACATTTGGTGGGATTTAACTTCAAGTTGTAACTACGCAACTGATCAAATAATTTCATTAGATGTGTCAAATTGTCCGAACTCTCATGGGAATTGATTATGACGTCATCTACATACACTTCTATCTCCTTATGAATTATGTCGTGAAATATGGTCGTCATAGCTTTCATGTAGGTAGCACCAGCATTCTTGAGGCCAAACGACATCACTCTGTAATGATATACACCCCAAGGTGTGATGAAAGTTGTCTTTTCTGCGTCTTCCTCATCCATCAGAATCTGATGATAACCTGTATAACAATCCACAAATGACTGCATTTCATGCCTAGCGCAGTTATCAATTAAAATATGAATATTCGGCAACGAAAAATTATCCTTCAGGCTAGCTTTGTTGAGATCTTTGTATTCGACACAAATCCTGATTTTCCCGTCTTTTTTGGCAACCAGAAAAACATTGGCTAACCAAGTTGGGTATCATGTAACTTCCACCAATCAAGATTCTATTAGCTTGGTGATCTCTTCTTTGATCTTTAAACATAGTTCAGGCTTGAACATCCGAGCCTTTTGCTTCACCAGATCGAACACCGGGCTAATCAGCAGTTTATGAGATATGACATCGGTAATCAGCCCTTGCATGTCACTGACTTTCCAAACAAACACATCAATATATTCCATAAGCAAATGAATCAGTCCTTCTCTCTGAGCTTCATTTAGGTGGATGATGATATTAACTTCTTTAACACATTCTAGATTCCCCAAATTTACTATTTCCATTTCCTCTAGATTTGGTTTATGCTTATTTTTGAACTGCCAATATTCGTCGGCGACATACTCTTGTTCCTCACTTTCTTCTTCGTAATAATTAACCTCGTCATTACAAGTTTCATTTTGTTCTTTCAGCTCGTAACATGACATGACATTGGCAGGTCTAAAACTTACATTATTGAAACCATAAATAGACAATGTTAGGAATGTAAAGTACAACAAACGACTAAATAAATAAATTTAAAAACAAATAGGCTTTCATTCAAATATGGAATAGGTCCATATTGCCTTCTTTGAACATCACGATGAAAATTCAAAAATACGAACAGTTAAGAAAATGCAAAATAATGGGTCTTGGGCCTCTTTCAGACTATCACCGATTTAATGTGCACTAAACGATGCCTTTCTACCGAGCAGTTTGATGGATCAGGATGGGCATAGAGGTCCTATTTTGCAACATCTGTCCCGGATCAGCTTCGTGGATACCAGCTAGCTTTACCTCTTCCTCAACAACAACATCAATTTCATTGAAGAGGTCACATATTGCTTTCCCAAGGCCTTCATGCTCGGCATATTCCCGGATTGGAAAGGATTGATACAAATGTGGGATCGGCTTAGACATTGTTTAATAATTTTTCTTCTTCGTCTTCATGTCATCATCTGTGGGGATGTACCTCAACGTATATCTCTAAACCCCACCAAAGGATCTTACGTTGACTTTTATTTGTTCTAGTTTCCCCAAGTCAAACCTTAACTACCTCAACGTCGACAATAGGCAGATATTCAGACCAGATCCATCATCTACTAAGATGTGGTTGACAACCTTTACACGGCATACTACAGAAATGTGCAACACCTTGTTGTGTGACCTCCCTTCGAAAGGCAGCTCATCGTCACAAAATCTGATTCGACGCCCTCGAATAACTTTGTGAATCATAGCGTCCACGTTATCGCGTATGTTCACACAATGAAAGAGAGAATAATCAAGTGGGTTGGGTACCGACTTTGTTGGATAGGACTTACAGATATAAGGAGGAAGTGGGCTGAGCTATGGAGAAAAGGAGTAGGCTTGATCAATTTTTTGTGGTGCGTTGGGAATAAATGTTTCGCCGGCTAGAGAGGTGAGAAGAAATGGCATGAGCTGACATATATATATATATATATATATATATATATATACATATAAGAGGGCCCAATTTATTTTAAATAGGTTCAAAGGATAGATTTTGAGTTTAGAATATTACCAATTTATCCAAATTAAATAGCAATTGGCCAATTTTATTAAGTTTTAAAAATAAGAAGAATTAATTTTATTGATTCACAAGATTCTTAAGGTTAACAAAATAAAATAATAAATTCGAATATAAACTAAAGATTCAAAATATTAGCTAAAATAATTATCCAAAATTTTTATATAAAATAAAATATAACAATAATTATTTTTTCAATTTTGAATATTTATAAATATAGTAATTATATGAATGATTATGTAACACATATGCATTAGCTAAAACAATAAAAGTGTCAAAAGCTCATTTAAAATAATTTGCAAGCTAAAATTTTTTTCTTTTCTTTTCTTTTCCCAAAGATATATAAAATTGTTTATTTTAAATTATTTAAACTCGAGAAGCTCCTAAGTTAATTACTATCTAGGAGGTTTGAAATTTGGTGTCAACAATTGTCCCTCATTTTACTTGAATTGATGCAACAAATTCGAGAAAAAATGAAGTTGAGCAATCCAATTTTGACCGAACACATATTCATCTTTAACGAAAGAACTTGGTATGGGCATAAGAAATTATGACATAACTCCGAGAGTTTCCTATATATCACATGCTTTATGAGAATTCAGGCCACTATTAGTTCGATAAGATAGATTCAACGCACCATTTTGAAAGAACTCTAGTCATCTTGATATCGGATTATGAAGGGATCAAAATTCCCGGGAATAAGATATATGACAGATTATTGGGGTACAACCGAGTTTAAAAATTGAGCTCGCCTACATATCCTATACAGAAGAAATCAGGCTACTTGTAGTTCGACTCAATCTGTTGAGAAGAAATTCTATTATGCTAGATAAACTTTGGTTCTAGAAGAGTGACAAATCGCGCGAGTATGAAGAAGACGCTTCTAATCTCTTAGACATGAATGTGGTGCACTTCACACCCATAATTAAGAACTCACACGGACATAATTTCAAAGGCTATAGGTGCATTGTCACTCAGATTGGAAATTTTCCTCCGGCGATACCTAATTTTCTGAATGCGAAATCAAAGCTGACAAACATAAAGAAAAACCCACATGCCTTATGATAGGGGTGTGGTTTGATTGTGGTGGAAGTCACTCCTCTGCTCGCGTCCTTAGAGTTTGACATTCCTTTTTGGACTGTGTCCCAGTTCACCACTAAGAAAATGTTCCACGTTGTACTGCATCCTTTTTAATTTTGTCTGCACCTGTGGTATGTTTTGAAGAATTCATCCTTTCGGATTTTCTCAACAAAGACTGAGATAAAACTTGTTATCATAAAAAATGAAATTTAAATGGGAGACAATGTCTTTTACCGTCTCGACACTTAATCGGGCGCCTCGATATTTGATGTCAACTCAATTGGTTTTAAGTAAAGCAAATAAAGCTTATGTCTTGTGTTTGCAATATAATCTTCAATGCACTCTTCAGTGGATGTCAAAATGAATAAAGCTGATGCAATGCTAATATTTTCTTCGTCGTGTTCGGTGATTCTCTTGGCATTCACTCATGCCTAATAAAGATGCAGTTGATGTTGAGTGGTAAATATTTCCCTTGAGATGCACGATTCCTTCTATGGCAGTGCATGATTTCTTGCGGGGCGTGAATATCTTCTCGCTATGAGTGATTTTTGGCTGGGTATGAATATCTTCCCGCGATGCATAAATTTCTGCGCGGCATAAATATCTTCTTGCGATGCATAATTTCTGCGAGGTATGAAATGTTCTCGCTATGCATAATTTCTATAAGCTACGAAATTTTCTCGCGATGCATAACTCTCTGCGAGGCATGAAACCTTTTCGCGATGCATAAATTTCTGCGAGGCAAAAATAACTTTTCACGATGCATGAATATTGACTCGCGATGCATGAATATTGTCTCGCGATGCATGAATATTGACTCGCGATGCATGATCTTACGTGATGCATGAATATTGACTCACGATGCATAATTTCTTCCGCAATGCACAAATATTGACTCTTGATGCATGATCTTCTGCGATGCATGAATATTGACTCGCAATACATGAATATTGACTCGCGATGCATGATCTTCCGCTATGCATTAATACTGACTCGTAATGCATGATATTCCCCGATGCATGAATATTGACTCCCAATGCATGATCTTCTGCGATGCATGAATATTGAATCGCGATGCATGACTATTAACTCTTGATGTCATCCTAGGTACCAAATGAATATAGTGCTTTAATCGAGCAACATAGTGATCTTCATCCATCAGGGGAATTTGCTGATTTTAAGGCAAAGTTATTAACGGGCGTCCATAGAAAAATTGTTAGTTTTAATAACGAACTAATCTGTGTTGATTTCTTTAGCTCTTTTCTTCTTGTCCCGCTTTTTCCAGTTGATTTCACGATATCTCGACCCTTGAAAGATTAGACAATATATTTTATGCCGAAACACATAAAATGTTGAAGGGAAAATTTAAGAGAAATAAAATTTTGAGAAATAGTATCTAAAAGAGGTCATTGCCAAGTCATGTCATAACAGGCTAAAAAACATCTTTGATTCTAATGCTTGTAGGTTTATCTGATTATTCACTGGGGAGTTTTCAGAATCACTCCGAACGTGTTGATAAACCCATACTGAAATTTTGAGGCAATCCTAAAAAAAATTTCCAAGTGCATATCTCGAAATATCATCAATCTTTACTTGATGAGGAAGGATCTTCTCCTCGCAAACTTTTGAGTCCCTCTCAATATTATGTCCCAGTTTCTATTGTAAGAAGGAATAGAAATCTTACGGGAGATATGACCGAACCCTTGTGACGCCTACATATCACATTGAGGCAGGAATTAGTCAAAGGTAGTTCCCCCTTAAAAGTTAACAAAAGAGAAATAAAGAAACCGACCGAGGCAAACATAGGCCACCTATGTATCTCATTCTTTAGAATTCATTTTGAACGTAGTTTAAATACAAAAAAAATAACTAAGGGGATAAATGGGGTGACCGAGGCCGACATAGGCTGCCTATGTATCTCATTCTTGAGAATTCAGGTCAGACGTAGTTCATTACAAGGAGGATAAAATTTAAACCAAGCAAATACAAGCAAACTAGAACAAATACAAGTACATGACAGGAATACAAGTTGAAACTTCACATGTAGTATCTCTTGACAGCTTCTGAGTTTATAGGTTTCGGCCATGCGATGCCATCCATCTCTAACAGGACCAAAGCACCTCTGGATAATACCTTGCGAACCATGTAGGTTCCTTGCAAAATTGGCACAAATTTTCCTTTGTATTTGTATTGATGAGGAAAAATGCACTTAAGGACCAACTGACAAACTTCAGAAATTACTTGTCTTACTCTCTTGTAAAAAGCACGAATCATTCTCCGTTGATACAACTGACCATGAAAAACAACAACCATTCCTTCTCATCGATCAATGTCAACTGATCAATTCTCTTGCTCACCCATATAGCAATACTCAACTAAGCTCCTTGGATGATCCTTAGGGATGGTATCTTAACTTCAGCATGTATAAGTGCCTCTGTTAACATACTAGCAAATATGGAGTGGCTCCAGTCGATGTTCTGACAGTCGTTCGATAACCCAACAAAGCATATGGCAGCATCTCATGCCAACCTCAGTGATTGTCAATTATTTTCCTCATGATCTTCTTGAAATTCTTATTGGCAGCCTCCACAACTCCGTTCATTTGAGGATGATAAGTAGTTGAATTTCGGCGAGTAATCTTAAAGTGATCACATATATCTCTCACTTGATCTCTCATCAAGTGACTATTGAGATTGGCACCATTATCAGTAATAATGTATTCTGGTACCCCAAACCTGCATATCTAATAGTTTCGAACAAAATCAGCAAGAACTTTCTTGGTTACCGACTTGTAAGAAGCTGCTTCCACCCACTTGCTGAAATAATCAATAGCAACAAAAAATGAATCTGTGTCTATTTGACGCGACTGTCTCCATCAGACCGATGACATCCATACCCAAAGCTACAAATGGACAAGGTGAACTCATAGATTAAGTTCGTGAGGTGGCATAAGATCAAATCACCGTGCACTTGACATTTATTGTATTTTTGCACCAACTTGCAACAATCATCCTCCATAGTCATCCAGAAATATCCGGCTCGAAGGACATTTCTTGCCAAAGTGAGCCCATTCATATGTGTGCCACAAACTCTGGCATGTATCGGTTCAATAAGCTTCGCAGCTTCAACAACATCAACACATCTGAGAAGACCTAAATCTGTAGTTCTCCTATATAGGATTTCACCACTAAGAAAGAAATTGAGAGCCATACGGCGTATCAGCTTCTTCTGATTGGATGCAACATCTTCAGGATAAATCCCGGACTCAAAATACTTCTTTATATCGAAATACCATGGCAAACCGTCTGGTTCTGCTTCCACATAGGAACAATGGACTGGATGTTCTTTCAACTATATATCCAGCGGATCAATATAATCTGTATCCGGATATTTAATCATCAAAGCAATGGTGGCAAAAGCATTAGCCAATTCATTCTGTATTCTAAGAGTATGTCTGAATTCAATCTTTTGAAACCTATTGCACAACTTATGCACATATTACACATAAGGTATAACCTTTGGGTTCTTCACACATTATTCTCCTTGCACTTGATGAATGAAAAGATATGAGTCTTCAATAACCAACAACTCGTAAATATTCATGTCGACGGCCATCTTCAACCCAAGAATACAAGCTTCGTATTCGACCATGTTGTTCGTTCAATTAAATTTGAGCTTCGCTGCCATGGGGTAGTGCTGACCAGATTCTGACACTAAAACTGCTCCAATATCTTTACCTTGATGATTTTCCGCTCCATCAAAGAATAATCTCCAACCTGGATATGCTTCAGAAATATCCTCATCCACAAATGACACTTGTTCATCGTGAAAATAAGTCTTAAGTGGTTCATACTCTTTATCAACGGGATTTTCTGCAAGATTATCAACCAAAGCCTGTGCCTTTATAGTTTTGTGAGTCACATACACAATGTCAAATTCACTCAACAACATTTGCCACATAGCTAAATTTTTGGTCGGCATCGCCTTCTAGAAGATATACATCGGTGGATCCAATCTATAAATGAGGTATGTAGTATAAGAAGACAAATAATGTCTCATATTCTTGGCAAGCCACGTCAAAGCACAATATGTTCTCTCCAACAAAGTGTAACGAGACCCGTATAGAGTAAACTAGTTGCTTATATAATAGATCACCCTTTCATTCTTTCTTGTCTCGTCGTGTTGACCAAGTATGCATCCGAATTCACTATTTGAGACAAACAAGTACAAAAACAAAGGAATCCCTTCCCGTGGAGGAACCAATATCGGTGGATTGGATAAATAGTTCTTAATAGCATCAAAAGCAGTCTAACTCTCTTCAGTCCACTTTATCAGGGCGTCTTTGTTCAATAGCTTGAAAATAGGCTTATACATAAGGGTTGATTGAACTATAAATCGACTGATGTAGTTTAACCTCCCTAAGAAACTCATCACCTCTTTTCTCATCCTCGGTGGAGGCAACTCGTGAATCGCTTTAATCTTGGAAGGATCGAGCTCAAAGCCCCTTTTGCTGACTATAAATCCCAACTTTCTGGCTGGAACTTCATAAGCACATTTTGCGGGGTTTAACTTCAAGTTGTAAAGATGCAAATGATCAAAGAATTTCATTAGATGTGTCAAATGGTCCAAACTCTCATGGGAAATGATTATGATGTCATCCACATACACTTCTATCTCCCTATGAATTATGTCATGAAATATGGTTGTCATAGCTCTCATGTAGGTAGCACCAACATTCTTGAGGCCGAACAACATCACTCTGTAATGATATAAACCCCAAGGTGTAATGAAAGCTGTCTTTTCTACGTCTTCCTCATCCATCAGAATCTAATGATAACCTGCATAACAATCCACAAATGACTGCATTTCATGCCTAGCGCATTCATCAATCAAAATATGAAAATTCGGCTACAGAAAATTATCCTTCAGGCTACCTTTGTTTAAATCTCTGTAGTCGACACAAATCCTGATTTTCTCATCCTTTGGGGCAACCGGAACAATATTGCCTAACCAAGTTGGGTACTGTGTCACTTCTACCAATCGATATTCTATTTGCTTGGTTATAACTTGTTTGATATTTAATCTTGGTTCATGCTTGAACTTTCGAGCCTTCGCTTAACCGGATCGAACCCCGGGTTAATCAACAGTTTATGAGATAAGACATCGGTACTAAGACCTTGCATGTCACCGACTTCTCAAACAAACACATCAATATATTCTGTAAGCAAATGAATCAGGCCTTCTCCCTGAGCTTCATTTAGGTGGATGCTGATCTTAACTTCTTTAACACATTTTGGAATCCCAAAATTTACTATTTTCGTTTCCTCTATATTTGGTTTATGCTGATTTTTGAACAGCTGAAATTCCTCGCGACATACTTTTGGTCCTCACTTTCTTCTTCGTAATAATCAACCTCTTCATTACCAGTCTCATTTTGTTCTTTCAGCTCGTAACATGACATGACATTGGCAGGTCTAATACTTACAGTACTGAAACCATAAAATAGACAATGTTATGAATGGAAAGTACAACAAATGACTAAATAAATAAATTTAAGAACAAAGAGTCTTTCATTCAAATTTATAAATAATGCAAACTTTGGCCATGGCATAGGGCCATGTTGCCTTCTTGAACATCAGGATGAAAATTTGAAAATTCAAACAGTTAAGAAAATGCAAAATGATGGTTCTCGGGCCTCTTCCGGACTACCACCAATGTTAACATGCATGACATGATTTTTTTCTACGAAGGAGTTCGAGGGATAAGGATGGGCATAGTGGTCCATTTTTGCAGCATCTCTCCCGGCTCAGCGTCGCGGATACCAGCTAGCTCGACCTCTCCCTCAACAATAACATAGATATCCTTGAAGAGGTGGCAGATTCCTTCCCCAAGGCCTTCATGCTCGGCATACTCCCTGATTGGAAAGGACTGATAGATATGTGGGATCGCCTTAACAAATGTTTGATCATTTTTCGTCTTCGTCTTCATGTCATCATATGTGGGGATGTACCCCAAACCATATCTGTCTCCCTTGACGAGGAACGGACAAGGCTCAATAATTCCCTGGGAATCTCTTCCCAATCCAGAACCTAGTTCAAAACCATTCTATGGAATCACAGTGGCTATTATCTTGTATACGTCAGGCATGGGAGTGTGTGGGGGCCAAGTCTTCACCGGTGGCATTCACCAGCTCTACTGTGTAGAAATATGTACCTCGAGATATCTCATCAATGATCGGCACCTGTCTGCCAGAATGACTCCCTTTGCTATGAATAACCAACTCTTCATTCTTCCACACGAGCTTCATCATTTGATGTGAAGTAGAAGGGACAACTCTATCCATATGGACGAAAGGCCTTCCAAGAAGAATGTTATAACTCATATCGATATCCAATACGTGAAATTCTATTCTGAATTCTACTAGTCCCATTTTAATGATAAAATTCACTGCTCCCAACGTATCTCTCTGAAACCCATCAAAGGCTCTTACATTTACTTGGTTTTGTTCATGTTTTCCCAAGTCAAACCTTAACCGCCTCAATGTCGACAACGAGCAGATATTCAGACCAGATCCATCATCTACTAAGACGCGGTTGACAACCATTCCAATTTATACATCAATGATGTGCATTGCCTTGTTGTGTTACGTCCCTTCGAAAGGTAGCTCATCGTCACAAAAGCAGATTTAGTACCCTTGAATAACCTGGTGAATCATAGAAGAAACGTTATCGCTGCTTGTGCCAGTGAATAAATACGTATCAACAAGAGACTTCATCAAAGCCTGCCTGTACGATTGAGAACTCATCAACAGGGCCCATATAGATATCTTCACTATGTCTTCTCAAAATGCTTGATGATAGAATAATCGTTTGGTTGGATTCTTCTCCAAAATTCCTCCGCTTCGCCTTTACTTATCGGCCTTTTATCTTGATTCTTCTTTTGACCTCCGAGAGCAAGCTTTTTAGGCGTGTAACATCTTCCGGATCTGGTCATGCCTTGAGCAGCAATAGTTCAATAACAAACTTAGGCTTGATGAGAGCTTTTGATGGCACCAAAGAAACAACTTTTGGAGGTGTCAAAATAAAGAACTCTTTTTTCTCTTTGATGCTTAAATAGGCTACATCCTGTTCCAAATAATTGTGAACGATGGGATAAATCATTTTCGTTCCACACCAGTTAGTGTCTATCTCGATCATACTGACATTGCTCCCCTATGATTCAGCAACGGGTTGGTGTTAACATTTCGTGCCGCTGGTTGGAGCGAGACTACCTCTTGGTCAATCAAATACTGAATTTTGTGGTTGAAGTTGACACAATCCTCAGTATCATGCCCAACACTATTGAAATGATAAGCACATCTTTGATCAGGTCTGTAGAATTTGGAATTGACGTCCATGGGTTTGGGCCCCACAGGGTGGATGTATTCGTCGGCATCTAGTTGCTCGTTAATCTTTGTTCATCTTTCAGCGAGTGCCATGAAATTCATTGAAGGCTACTTCTCCAATCTGGATTGGGAAGGGTCATAACTGCCTTGTGGAGGAGTAGGCACTTGTTGATAACTTATGGTATTTGAACGAGGAGCTTGGCTTCTGGGATATAGATTTATTTCGTAGATTGAAGATTGAGCTATGTAATTCAGAGGGGAATTTTCGTATAGTGTATCTTGAACTTGATAAAGAGGAGGGGGTGCTCGGTAGCTCGATTGCACGTTAGCGCAATTGGGATCAACCACCTGGTAGGGTGACGGAATTTGGTAAGGTGGAAGATGATATGAGTAAATGGGAGATGGATTTTGGTAATTTGGGGATGGACTTTGGTATAGTGGAGCTTGGACGTTTGGATAAATGGGGGTAGCATTATGTTTATTGGGATGACTATATTGCGTGTAGAAATCTTGGTAGGACTTTTGGGAAGCCGGGAAGGACCTTGGTAATATGAAGAGCTCTTGGGGGTTTTCCTTCCCCCCATATGAAACACCAACGATTTCTTCTCTTGTTTTTTTCAACAACCCTGAAGATCCAGGCGATTTGGCTACACGGGCTATCTTTCCTAATTTTAAACCGTCGTCGATAGTCTCACCAATCTTGACTATGTAAGCAAACTTAGCTCCGACGAGCAACATAATTCTATCATAATATTCATGATCTTGCACGCGCACGAATACCTCAACAATTTCTTTCTCAGACATGGGTGGTATCACCCTTGATGCTTCTTTTCTCCACCTATAGGGGAACTCCCTATAGCTCTCGATTGATTTTTTATTCATCTTCTCCAAAGAATATTGGCTTGGAACAATTTCTATGTTGTAAGCAAATCGATCGATGAAATCTTCGGCCAATGCATTCAAGCTGGTCCATTGCATGGTTTCATGCGATGTGAACCACTCAAAAGCTTTTCCGCAAAGGCTTCAACAGAAGAGCCGCATCAATAAAGTTCATCCCTTCCAACTCCAACGAATTGGTCGCAGTAGGCTCTCAAGTGATCCATAGGGTTTCTTACTCCTCCAAAGGTGTCAAACTTGGGGATTTTGAACCATTTTGGTAAGTTCAAATTTGGATGAATACATAAGTGTTCATAATTATGCCAAGCAGTATCAAGGACGCATTGGTTCTTTCATTTCTTTCTTGATCTCTTCCTTTATGTCGACCTTTACCTATTCCTTTACCCTCCACTTCTTTTTGTTGTTCCTCATAATTGTCCAGATCAGAACCGTGCACACCGTTCTTGACAGGGATGGAAATTTGGAAAGTGGCTCTATTTGGTAAGGGTAGAGCTACAGAGGGACTTTGAGCATTTTGAGCAGTTTGATAATTCTATGGGTACGTCTGAGGGTTGGTATTTTAATTCAAGCGGTGGTGGGGTGTTTGGGGATTTAAAGTATTATGGTTTTGATTTTGGTTTTTATTTTGTGGTTGTTGAGCGGTTTGATGGTGGGTATTTTTATGATGGGGTGGAACTTGGGGGGTGGTTCTTTTGAGGAGGAGGTGGAGTTTGGTAGGATGCAGAAGCATATTGGGGATTTTGGGTAGTCATATATATACCTGACGGATGCTGAGAAGGTGTAGATGACTGGTTCTGGGCTGGATCCATAATTAAAGAAGGGAAGTAGATTGGAGGCCTCCCATCAGCAGCGTTAGAAGCAAATCCTGGTGGAGGCATATCTAGTCACTTTTGCTTTTATACTCTCATCTCTGCAATCTGGTGCATCAACTACAGAATCAACTCATTCTAGTTTGCTACGGTGGGTTGAGCCACCACAACATCAGTAAGACTCACTCTTCGTTATTATCCCCCATAGCTATCTTTCTTTTGTCTCAGCTTTGTCTAGGAAAGGAATTTGTGGGACCCTTTGATCTAGTAAAATAGGGATAATCTGCCAGCTTTTGATCGACACAGATCATTTTCAAAGTAACTGAGAG
Organism: Solanum chmielewskii; assembly: GCA_027704785.1. Lineage (NCBI taxonomy): Eukaryota > Viridiplantae > Streptophyta > Magnoliopsida > Solanales > Solanaceae > Solanum > Solanum chmielewskii. Next base: position 10,289,366 of record JAKWIX010000323.1, read on the forward strand.
GGAAAACAACTCAAAGGAAGATTTGTCAGTGTAGATTTAGAATACAAAATGCATAGTATCACAAAGAGAGCAGATAAACACACAAATTGCTTTATTTGAGGATATCTTCAACCCAAGAGTGAGACGGAAACACATTTTTTTACAAGCAGGATTTTGCTTGTTTTAGTTTTGAAGCTATCTCAGAAAGGCTAATCACATTGAGCTACGGTCTTCTTGCGGTTGCTCTTTGATGTCTGTTGATCTGTTCTTTGTATCTTCTCATAAAATGAAGGGGAGAATGAAATTTTTAAAAGATAAGGGCCGGACACGGGAAGACTGCATACGTATCTCACAAGGAGAATTCAGGCCCAACGTAGTTCGAGTACAAAATAAAACATTTTGATTCATTCATTCATTACGATTAGCTCTTAAAAGATAAAATGATGACAACACGTTAATCATTGCCCTTCTTGTTGCAGCATTAGTCTCCTCTTTTCAGGAGACCTAGGAATGGATGTTTGTAGATGATTTCCTCGTCGTTGTCTTCCCCAGTTGCTTCAGGGTGAGCATTATCGGGACCACTATTAGCTCCTTTGCCCATTTTCCAAAGTTTGTGAATTATGTTGATATAGGATTTGTGCTTCTTCCTCAGTGCAACCATCCTTTCTCTCATGGAGGCAAATTCTTGCATTTCCACTTTCAGCTCCCCATCAAGTGACATGCTTTTAGCTAACAGAGCAGTTGTCTTCGATTCTATTGTCGCCTCTCTCGGTTCTCTTTCTTGCAGTTTCAACTGAAGCATGTCGAACTTCTCTCACAAATCCTCTGTCTCTATCTAAACATCTTTCTTTCTCTTTATCTGTGATGCGGGATCCTTATCCAGCGTCAGGGTTGCAGTTTTGTAGATTGCGGTGGCCATGTCGACTCTGAGCCCTTCCTCCTTGGCTTCTTGAATTTCTTGAGTGATTTTCTCTATCATCCTTTATAGTTCTTCTCCAGTGAATTCCATCTGGATATTCTTACCTCTGTCCATAGCAGTGATTTTTGCCTTTCCTGAGACGGTAGAATAGTGTTTTAGACTTTGGGGTATAGGAGATTTCTATTGAGTGAGAAACTTGAGACTTGGAAATTTTGGCCGGACATTTGTAAAAGTGACTTCTGTATATTCTTTTGGAAATATCTAGAAAAGAGTGGGTTTACGATATCCTCATTCATAGCAACATAAAAGATAAGTAGTTAAACAAACATATCGTGTCCTAAACATGCTTGTGACCCTTTTATGCCTAGGGTAGGCCTAACGAATTGAAGGATGTATATGCTTTTTTAACCTGATTTATTATCTCCAAAATACTTCATTAATAGCATCCAAAATGTCTGATAAACATAAAATAAAGAAATAGTTCTGAAAATAAATTACAAAATAATGTACAAATTAAGTAGTCCCACGCAGAGGATGGTAAATAAAACTCAAGCCTCCTCTTATACTTCTTTAAGTCTGGTTCTCTTGGTGATGTTTACCTCTTTCCACATAGCATATCTGTTTGCCCAGAGATTATATCTCGCCAATCGAGCTCCTTCTTGATGTCTGAACCCCTATATCAAATGAATTTGTTGTTCCATGCTATCATCTAACTCTGTCATGCACTATCTAGCTCTTCCTTGTTCTTGTTTCAATTGAGATATGACTTTGGCATCTTCTGAGTGACGACATTCATGCTCTATTTAATTCTTATCAAACTTTTGTTGATGTCGGTGAAGTCGAACTTGATGTTTTCCTCCAACATATACGATAATGCGAGAAACATTCGGACCATCCTCAATAGTTCCAGCGAGACACACTTTAAACCATTCTTTGTTCTCCCTCAAACATTCTGGACGAAACCTATTTTGTGTACAGGTTAACCCAACACTCTTAAAAATCTCCATATCCTACGCATTTCTTAAACAATTGCAACTCATCCATTCTCGTGGTCACTTGCAAATTTCCTCATATCTGCGATCTGGGGCAACTCTTGTTTCCCTCCTAGTTGTCTCAATAACTCGACCGGGAGCATATTGTATAGTCCTTCTTAACCCAGCAAATACCAAATAAGGGACCTTTTCTGTTCGAACAACCATATTCTTAGTTACCACCAAACTATCCATTGACCATTGTACGTCTTCTTCTCTCAGCCCTTGAAGCCTTGGATACCAAAAACTCTCTCTCCAGTCTTATTGCAACGGTTGTGATACAACCACCAATCATGACCATATAGCTCGTCTGATTGCCTTAGGGTATCTGGTTCTTTTGGATTATGAGTCTTGATCAAATGTCACATCATCCACCATTGTAGTATCATATTACATCCTTGAAAAAAGCGTTCTCCGCTCTGACACCTGTCTAAAGCCCTGTAGATGTTGGCCAGAAACATAGGAGCTAAAGTGTAGTACTTTGTTGATATTTTTTAATCTACACCATAGAAAATGGCATGATTGACCATAAATACATTAGGATGAATAGTGTATTTTGTCCCTTGAGAGAAAACCATAGTTCCGAGCAAACATATTGCAAATGTGGGGGGACAAGTCTCTTTCCATTTTTCTTTTGAAACGAACTCGTCTTCATAATTCTCATAAGCCCTTGCCTGAACCGATAGTATAATTTTCTTACAGGTATATTTGGAGCAGGGAGCTTGTCCATCCACTCGGCTTTAAACAATGACAACTTTTCTCTATTTTTGGCAAAATCCCATATTATGGGACTTATGAGATCTATATCTAGATGTCGTTTCCTTTTGTTTCACATGGTGACACATTCATAGCTGATAAGAACTTCTTCTATAGTTGGCGTCAACTCCACTTCCCCAAATCGAAAGAACATGTTCTGACTCTCCCAGAATTTCACCATCGTCCCAATTAGGCCAGGACAAGAATTGATCTCTAGTAGCGACGGAAGGTAATCTATGTGTTTCTGATTGATCATTTTCTCGTCGTTGTACCTGAACCTCCACCATACTTTGAGGAAGGGATAGGGGATGGTAACCATTCTTGTTTTAAAAGGCTCATGCATTGGATTTATCCTACAAAATAAGCAAACAAAAATTAGTCAACCCCCACCCTGTAGACAATAAGTTGTTTAAAACGCATATACATCCTTCAATCAACACGTAAGCATGATTATCAGTTTTATGACAATTTGGGCCAAGTAGACACAAGCTGGGCTTCTAATGGGCCCAACACGCCTTTGACGTCGTGTCATCTTAGTTTAAATGCTCCTAAATTTGAGATTTGGCTCAGCTCTACGCTAGTTCACTATGAGCAAATTTTGAAGAGACCGGGAACCCAAAAGGTCAATTTGGGTTGGAACTCGAGTCAGTCATTGGATGCATGACGAACCAATATATTGCCGCTAATTCTGAAAAAGGTCGAGTATAAAAAAATCCGGTTCGGGTTGTGCAAACTGTCCTTTAATATACTATACAATATATATCAGAGTTATGCCATGATATGCAACGTCAGTTTAAAATTTAAGCAATTTAATCACATATAAAGAATTCAATAATAATACTTAGTCCAAATAGTAAAATTATTTTGGTTAGAACTTAGTCAATCCCCAACACAGTCGCCATTTCTGTGTTATTGAAAATATATAGTAAAGTAAAAACGACTAAGTTTAGAAAAGACAAATAATCTTATGATTAAAGAAATATTAACAGAGTCGCCACTTCAATTTTTTAGTAAAGGTCAAGAAAAACCTATTACTTATTTTTAAAAGATTTAAAACAGATAAAAAAAATTGAAAAGGGTTTAAAGTTCAAATGTACTTTCTGAGAAGGTATTAGGCCCTTGGAATACCCGTTATCGCGCGGTTGACCGGTGATTTGACTAAATGACCTTTTTAGAATAATTTTCAACTATTTATATAAACAAAGTGAATTTAATTCTTTCACTATCTTTTATTACTACGTAATTATTTAAAAATTTGAAATGAACTAAAGGGGGAAATTTAAAGAGAAATAAGTTAAAGTAAATATAAGGTTATAAGCATACATATATACATACATACATATATATATATACATATATATATATATACACATATATATATACATATACATATATACATATATATATATATATATATAATTTTAATATCTAAAAAATGACTATCTTTCGGGATTAACTAAATTAAAATAAAAAATCAAGTAGTACGTTAATGGCTTCAATAACAAACAAAGAGTAATGATAGAAGTGTCAAATTTGGGCCTTTGTCCCAAATTACAAAGCCTTGAACATATGATACACCTAAAAAAATAATCCAAAATATAGGTTTGGGCCCAAATTTCACCAAAATGACTGCTAAAAATTGTTAAGGCTTTATGGGCCTCTTTGCCTTGAAAAACCAGCATATACATTTTGCGTATATCGCTGTATACAAACTCGTTTTTTAAGTCTTTCTCCTTCCTTATTCCTGTAAATCAACCCTGATTTGCATTTTTCGTCAAATTCACGTTCATGCATTTTTGAAGGGCTGCATCATATATTCCGACTGTATACCAGTGTATACAGATGATATATAAATCTGTTTTCTAGACTTTTCAGGACTAAAAATTATTGTCAGCAACATATTGTAAGCTCTTAACCTATAAACAAGATTCGTGGGAGGGATGGGCGACTCAGAGAGGATAATTTTAGCCTTTGTGGCTCAATCACGATGATGTAGGGGAGAAACAAGGTCCGCAAAGACTCGGATGAAATTTCTCATACAAAGAAATGAAAATACATTAGCATATGAAATGGTCACAAATATGCCACGGCTTAGAAACACAAAAAGAACTCAACTAAAATGAAAAAAATAAAAATTAACAGAAAGAAAAATAATATGAAAGAAAAATGGAAAACAAAATTGAAATAAATAAAATGACTACACCCAACTATTGGATCCAAGATTAGTAAATGACTTTCCTTTTTTGGGGAGAGAAAAAAAAAGAACGAAATTGACTTAGCAGGAAAAACAAAATATCATGAATTGAACCATGGTACGATATACTTGAAATATAAGGTATATATGAACTTGTGAGCATTGGAGTTGGGGGTTAACATATATAATGGCGAAAATTATACTGCATATTCACAAACCATACATCACATGTTTAAACAAAACAAAAAAAAGAACAATAATTTCACTGAAGAACCTCGTGGAGGTAATCTATCGCTAATAGACAAGAGAAACCTTTATATACATATGTGTGTATATATATATTGAAAGAGTAACACAACAGCCATCAAAAAAAAAATATTTTTTTAAAGAAAAATCACAGTAACGACTAACCCGACAAATGTGTCGCCGAACAGTAGTGACTAGCTGTGCTGAACATACATTATACCTAAGACTAAAGTAGGAACAAGAATTTACTTGGATGTTAAAGTCCTGGACAACAACTTATTACAACTTTTAGTCTTCCCATTTATCCAAGATATGAGAAAGAAGACAAAGTGTGTCCTCTTGCAAAGGCTATCGACAATTAAACCTACAAACTAATACATAATAGGATTTAAAACATTGAAAATAAAAGCTACCAGGGATCTTGAATCGAAAACCAACAGTTCATAAAAGACAATATGGAACAAATAATGGTACGCGACACAAGAACATAATCTCAATATTTCAGACAAGCAGAAACTAAGCCATTGGGATTATTAACTCGCCCAAACTCAAAAAAATATCATAGTTAAGAAATAGGTGCGACGACTGACTAAAAAATAAATTATTTTACACTTGATAAACAACAAGAATAAGAATAAATGACATAAGAGAAGTAAATCATCAATAAACCTAAAGAGACCGCACATGCTCGCAAATAACTCCAAACAAACCTATATACATATTACTCGGTTAGAAAGAAAGGATATTGTTTGTTAAAAGGACCGCCAACAAATTTATAACATAGGAAAAATCTGAACAAATTTAACACATAAGGAGAGCATAGGCACAACCAAATATGCGATGTAAATAGGGTAACATGGGATGCGACATAAACGGAACAACATACAACTAAACAGGAATAAATAAAACCAAGAGAGGATTTACCTCTTTCCATGCAGTGAACGAGGAAAGACGAGATGTAGGCAACGACTTCACTTCCACCACAACGCGACTCCCAGAGGGCAGATGAACAAAGAGAAAATAAAATGAGACCCAAAGTTTCTTCCTCCTTTTTATGATGTGGAAACTTGTTTCCAGTCTATTTATGGATGTAGTGCTTTTCTGTGTTTTTTTCCTTCCAATTCCATCTAATATTTCAAATTTTTTTCTTTCCAAAATCGTTTTTCCCCACAGAAAATCCTCTCTCAACAAGAAGCCAAAGTGAAAATTATATAGAGGAAGATCTAGGGTTGCAAATTCGGGAGGGAAAACCCATTCCAATCCGATTCAGGGGCCCAATTTTTGAATTCAAAATCTCAAAAAAAACTTTCACCATATTTGGATAGACAACCTTTTCCTGAAATTTCAACGCATTCCCGAAAGGGAAAAGAGGATGGATGGCTCGATTGTTTCCTTCATCCTTAGAGTGTGACATGGCTCTATCTCATGACCACAAGGACAGAAATGCGTGCTTCTGCGGCTCTGTTGTGACAACACTATTGAAGGAGATGGGAGGAAGAAGACAAGGGTTCCCAGTGTACTGGGTCGCGTCATTTTCTTAGGAACTCATTGGCGTTCTTATTTATTTCGCGTCTGTTCACACGATGAAGGAGAGAAAAATCAAGTGGGTCATGTACTGACTTTGTTGGATTGGGTTTAGAGATATTAGGAGGAACTGGGCTGAGCTAGGGAGAAAAGGCTGCATTTCTACAACATAAACGCTGCATAGTTAAGGGGTAAAGGAGAAATTCACCCCACGTCCTAATTAAACTCTAGACGGTTTATTTTAAATAGGTATTTTAAGTTAGTATATAAGCCTTAACTATAGTTTAGGATTCATTCTTCAAAACAAATCTTTCCCTCTCGAAACAAACTCTTAAAAAAACCCCATTGAAGACCACGCTCAAGAACAAGCTATGGAGGTAGATTCTTGGAACTTTCCTCTTAAAATTTTGTGGGCTACCTCATGTAAAAGTTATAGTAATAAATCATCCCTAGATAACCATTCATCTTTGGAGTCCTTTCAAAGCATTTTCAAACATGATTGTAAGTAAAATTCCTATCTATCAATCTAGCCATGGGTTCATTGTTAAAGTGATTTCAAAAGCATTCTAATATTGAATATGTGATTAATTTATAGTTTTAACATGATTTTCAATTCAATTCCATAAAGAACCCATTATCCCTTTGTAACACTTAAAAAATCAAAGACATAAGGTCTATTCACTTTTTAAGGTTTTTTTATGAATATAAGTCATTAAGGAAGTCTAGAAACCAAAACATCCAAGAACATCCATGACGTCCGGAAACTAGTTTAAGGCGGTACTAGCGTGCCTTCGCCTATTTGACAAGCTTTTTGGAGTTGGAAAATGATTAAAGTTTGTGGAAGGGTGTCTAACATGTGTTTAATTTTATTCATTGTCGAAACTTATGGGTATTACTCCCGAAGGACAAACTAAGGGACCTTCAGGAGGACCCTTGCAAGTGGAGTGAAACACTACCTATAGAGTGTGCACCCACGAAAGGGGACGAACAAAACGTGTGTTAATCGACAGGGAATCGATACCAACTGTCGACCAATACTTAGACAATTAGTTGGAGGCCTTAACCTTCATAGTCTCTGACCAAATCGATGAGTGTGAAGCATAAAAGAGGGACCATTTGTTGACTCACAAACGGACCGTTGGTCAAGGTCTCATCTATGAGGGTCTAATTTTTCTGCACATTTTAACTTAGTCGTAAATAATTAATTAAGGGGTTTGGTGGTTATTTAGGTACTAATATAAGTCTAATTGACTTAATTAACCCTCTATATAAATATCGCAACCCCATTAGTTTGATAACAACTCTCAAAACAAAACTCTCGTCCTTCTCTCTTATTTCTTTGTCTATTGGAAGACATCGTTGAACACAAAGCTAGGGAAGAGTTTTTGGGGCTGTAAAAGGACTATTTCACCATATATTCTTAATCAAACATTGTGGTATGGGATCTAATTCACCTTTGTGACCTCTTTATTCAAAGGGTTCCTTCAATGTAAATTTAAAAGTTGATTTTTCATGTGGGTCTTTCCCAATCTCAAAAATTAGATTATGAATTGAATTGTTTATATTTTCTTTTGGATATTATGAGTAGATTTACATGTATTCTAACTTAATTATGACATTTCTTGATGGTTTGATCTAGTTTGAAGAAGATGACCCTTAACCCTTAACCTTAGGTTTGATCTTTGTATGAATTAGTATGTATTTGGTTCAATTAACTTGGTTATTGGCTGAATTACTACTAGTTTATGATGTTACACTAATCATGAACAAAATTAGGGTGATTGGTAGTCTTTAATTCTAGTTATTGAGAATATGATCTAGGTTATAAAGTTAATTGACCTAAGTATCTTATCTTAAGCTATGATCTAGTATTGAATTGTGAAGTAGTGATTTTTCTAGCCTTGTTATTGTCACATCCGGATTTACCCCCAAGATGTAACCGGCGTCCATCCCCTTTCAGGACTAACAATAGACTCTAAGCCTTACATCATCACATTAAAAGTCAAGAATACGGAAGAAATTAAAATTTTTCATTACATCTACTTGGAGGTTTTCATAGACCCTCTGCATACACATAATATATTCATATCGAGTATACATAGACCCTTCGTATAGAAAGGTTACATAGCCTACTACTTTTTTTGCACACAGACACAGACACAGACACACACACACACACACACACACACACACACACACACACATATATATATATATAAATATATATATATATATATATATATATATATATATATATATATATATTAGAAAGAGTTTTCTCCTCTCGTACCATCTAAACGATCGTAGAAATTTGGGCATAGCCCTCCGTCAATGTAAAGAAGCAACATATAGGCTTATACAAATCATACTCAAATGAAAATAGAGTGAACATAAGAGTCTTTGAATTAAAGCGACTCCCTAAGCTAGATATTTGCATCGCTCTCGGAAAGTGAGGACCTACCCACTTGGATGGTAGAGAATGTCCAAGTCTTCTTAATGTCGTCTCGAATGAGACTTCAATGATTGGAAGCTAAAATGTTTAGGAAAAATGAAGAAATGGGGTTACTATGCCAGCTGTACTATGTATGAGCCCATATGCACATATAAGATCAAAACATCCTAAAAATGGACATTTAGTTAAACCATTCTATTTTTACCCTTTAAAAAACCTTATGCATTGTCAAACAAGCCATACCCAGAAACAAGACATACTTATTAAATGTAAATCAAGTAATATGCACATCATACTTTAACCCATAATCTACTACAACCCTATCATCAAGGAATAACATCACAAGCATGAATAAGAGTTAATTATATCATAATAAGGAAGTAAAATACCCATGAATCCTCGTTAGGTATACAAGTGCAATGACCAAACAAATCCCCATAACCTCACTCAATAAAGTAGATCCAACAAGAACCCATATCGAATGTCTAACTTCACATTAGATAACCTTTAAGGATACTTAACATCATATATTAATAATATAATCCAAATACATGTTAAGGATAATCATCATCATATAGTACAATTTACATTGTAGCATCAACATTTTATCATCATATACATTATTACCATATGCATACATAATATCAACTTCCTAAAGCTTCAATCAAAGCCAAGTTGCGCAAAGCATAAGTAGAGTCCCATACCCCTAGCTAAGATAAGTCAAACCTCTCATGTAACCCTAGTTAGTTTATACTTCATTGCTTCATTTTAGTTTAGGGAACACTTGCCTTAAACGACATATACTACAAGAGCTAAGTGTGGAATCCGATGTTGTAAGACCTTACACCTATAAAAGTTGGTCTACGACCAAAATAAAACAAAACATAAATGCAATTTTCTTGGTGGATCCACTAGTTATTCTTCCCATGGGGGCAACATAGTTCAAGAACTAAGAGATAGGTACATTCCCTCTTCATACCACTTGGAAATTTGGGCCTCCTCTCATGGGAATCTATTGGATGAGTATTCCTCTTTAGGAAGTCCACACCACATGTAGAACCATAGGCTGAATCTTCCTCTTTGGGAAGTCATCACCTCTCATTGTTATGTTCACTCTGTGCTAAGCTAAGTCCCTTCATTGGAATATCATTAAGTCTTCAGTAACAATCATAACATAGTTTAGGTCATAGGGTCTAGCCCTTGTATAATCATCCTCATCATATATCAATAATAATTGTATGATTATAGTCCTTTCATTACAATTCATATAGGTGAGGTCAACAAATTATACATATCATTACATAATAAGGCATATTAGTAAGCATCACATCCTTATAACATTCACCTCTAAATTAACCTCAAAACAATAGTTAAGAAATTTCAATTTAACATCATACCAACCCTATAAATCCTAAATAAAGCATACTCCAACACCACATCATGATTTATTCACAATTAACCACAAGTAGAAGTAAAGAATAAGGATTACAAGACTTGCCAAAGCTGCTTAAAAATTCATCATCGAGGTCTTACCGTCAACCCTTAATTAAAATCAATTAGTTCATAACATCAACATAGTTCAACAACCAACATGATAATAAGGCTAGAGGAATCACTACACAATAATTCAATACTAAATAAAAGCTTAAGACAAGATACATAGGTCGATGCTCATAACCAAGATCACTTCTTACGAACTCGTATGAAAGTCGAAAATTTACCCAAATTTGTTAAAAATTAGTCTAAAAACATCATCTAATAGTAATTTAACCAATAATTAAGTCAATTGAATCAAACACAACCTAATTCTCATCAAGATAAAACCTAGGGTTAAGGGTTAAGAGTCATCTTCTACAACCTAGAGAAACCAATCAATATATATAATAATTATATTATAATTCATGTTAATATATTCATATTATCCTAAATAAATCACAAACAAATCAATTAATAACATGATTTTTGAGATTGAGAACAACCCACATGAAAATTTAACTTTTGAAAATACTTTGTAGGAGCTCTTTGAGGAAAGAAGTCTCAAAGGTGAATTAGATACCATACCTTAATGTTTGATGAAGATTTGATGGTGAATTTTTCCCTTAACAGTCCCCAAATCCCTCCCATAGCTAGTCTTCAATGGTGCCTTCCAAATGGAGAGAGAAAGAAGAGAGAAGGAAGAGGATTTGTTTTGTGAGTTGTGTTTAATCTAATGAGGGTTAGGGCCTTTATATGGTGTTTTAAATTACATAATTAAACTCCATTAAAATCCCTATTAAGAACTTGAACCAAACTACTTAAATGAACTAACTTAAAAAGTGCAGGAGAATTACAAGCGCATCGACGACACCACGACCGATAGGCTGTTGGTCCATCGACGCTCAGGCCTCTCTTGTTACTACACACCCATTTTTTTTCCAGAGAATTTTGAAGGACAAGGATCCAGCATTTTGGCTAAGTGTTGGATGACGATTGGATTTGACGACGCGTCGATCCACACACCCGTCCTTTGCCCCTCGTGGTTGCACATTGCCCAGGAAGTGTTCCCTCCTATGTGCTAGGGTCCTTCTCACGGTCCCTTGGTTGGTTCTTGGGTATTCGTACCAGGAAATTTCGACCATTAATAATATTAAACACCTATTAAATAGCCTTCCACCAATTTTCATAGATTTCCAAGTTCTAAAAGCTTGTCAAATAGGCTTAGGCATGCTAGTACCTTCTAAAACTAGTTTCGGAACGTCATGGACATTTTGGTTCCTACACTTCCTAAATGACCTATATCCGGTAAAATACGTCTTAAAACCATTTTTAGACATCGTGACACCTATGTTAATCTTTAATACTAGTATTCAATTTTCAAAATGTTATAGTTATCGTGTTTATTATTGACTTATGCTGACGTATACCCAAATTAAGTTGAATTGAGGGTTTATGGTAAGACATTGATGATTAAATATGAAGGAGACTTGGTAAGTCGTATGATCTCTATCCTTTACTTCAAATTGTGGTAACTTGTTATTAGGTGATGATGTTGTATTGCAGTATGCCTTGTATTAGGATTGATATAGTGGTATGATGTTGAGTTGAAATTTTTTAATTATCATTGAGAGGTGTTGTCTTATGATGTAAATGTTACAAGGAGGGTGATTTATCTATGTGCCTTATCACGTGATAAAGATGTTAATGTGCTAACCTCACCTATATGAATTGTAATGAAAAGACTTATACTCATGCAAATCTTATTGAGCTATTGATGAATATTACAATACAAGGGATGGAACCTATGACCTAAACTAAGCTATGATTTTTAATAATGGCATAAAGAAATTTCAAAAAGGGACTCTAGCTTAGCAGAAAGTGAACTAGAGTGAAGAGTGTCCCTTCCTACATAGAAAGGTAGGATCAATAATTTAATTTTTAGATTGGATACAATAATGCAGGTAGTATAAAGAGGGTCCCAGCTACATATCGGAGTTCATGAATTATGTTTCACCCATAGGAATACAAGCTAGTGAATCTACGTTGTTTTTATGATTCATGTTTTGGTACTATCTTTGCAAGTAGTCCACCTTCCTTTGGAGAAGGGTTTTATGACACCGATTCCATATTAGATCATACGGTCTATGTCAGTGGGGGGAATGATTTTCCCAAAAGGTAAAAGAACTAAATGAATGAACTCTAACTTTGATAAACTAAGGGGTCTAGCTTAGTCTAGGCATGTGTATAAGACTCTACCTACATATTGCACTAGTTAGACTTTAGGGGAGTCTTAGAAGGATTTTCTTATGTATAAATATGTTTATGATGATACATGATATGTATATGATAAACATGCACATTGTTGATTCTATATGATGATTACTTTCAGTTACATCAATGTGTTGGTCTATATGGTTAAAGTGAGATGATATGTACTCTTAAATTCCATGTTATGTGAAGTAGGATGTCATTCATCATTCTTGTTGGGTTAGTCCATTGAGTAAGGCTTTGGGGCTTTACTTGGTCATTGCACTTGTTGACATGATAGGGGTTCATGGGTAATTGACTTTCTTTGGTTATGTCAAAATGTACTCTTATTCATTCTTGTTGCCAATATGACTTGATGATAAAGTTACTTGAATATGTATTCAATTATATGATAAGCATATTGACTTCAATAGTTTTGATGTTTTTGGTCTTGTGATGTACATAGCAATGACTTAATGAACATTCATTATTGATATATGGTCTTGTGAATGTGCATAAAGGATTTTAATAGAGAAATTCATACTTTATGAAATGTTCTTTTTTCTAAGTATGTTTTCATAATATGTGTGCATATGGTCTCATACTTAGTACAAGTTGCGTACAAACCCCTTATCTCATTTTTTTGGCAACATTTTAGGTTCCAATCATTCAAATGCTTTGAAGATGACTTGAATATCTTATTCATCAAAGTAGGGGAGATCATCAATTTCCAAGGGCGATGCCACTATCTAGCTTATGGAGTTGCTTTTACTTAAAGACTTATATGGTTCTTTCTTTCCATTTACTATGAAACATTGTGTATCCCATGTGAGGCATTTTTACTTTGATGTATGGGCTATGCCCAAGTTCTTACAATCTTATTAGATGGTTATGAGATGAGACGACTATTATGAGTATTAAATCTATGTTATATTTTATATACTGATGTGCAATAATAGTAGAAGACTAAGTAATCTTCCTATACGAAGGGTCTATGTATACTCGATATATATATGTTATGTGGATGTAGAGATCTATGTAAACCTTGAAGTATAAGTAACGAAAAGTTTTATATTTTTCGCTTAATTTTACCTATGAAAGAATGATGTAAACTAAGAGGCTAGTCTTAGTTCTCAAAGAGGACGACGACGCCGGTTACGTCTAGGTGGTAAACCCGGTTGTGAAAAACTTTGTATCACAGGATGGGGTCAAATTATATTTAAGTCAGTGTCTCTCTCAACAACGTATATGCAAATTCATATTCATAATTTGAAGTGTGCCACACTTATGGGTAGGAACCTACGTGATACCTAGGAAACTCTCACTTTCTTGGAAATCCAATATTGTGCAATTAAAGAGTACTTATTGTGTGATTTTCAAGATTATCCTAAGGTTGTGATTAGAGGAATTGAACACTCGAAGTAAAGCAGCACAAAGGCTTGAATTAGAGATTGCCAATGCGGGACCTGCTACCCATAGTGATCAAGTTCCACATTTCGAGCAAGGTAAGAATTATGACCAAGACCCATTGATACCTACTCTTTTGAGGGATGAGAATTTAAGAGATGCACTTCTTCAGATGGACCAAGCCATCACTACCGAAGCACAAGCCGCCACTACTCAAGCCCAATCCATGACGACCCAAGCTAATCGGGAGGTTGTACCCCGTCCAAATCAAAAAGTTTCTACCATGTTCTCCCATAAAAGGGATTTCACTTGGATGAATTCTCCTATTTTCTATGGGTACAAGGTTGAAGAAGAACCTCGGAGTTAAACGATGAAGTCCACAAGATACTCTTGGCTATAGCGTTGTCTTCTAGTAAGAAGGCCAAATTAGCCACTTATTAACTCAAGGATGTCACTCAAGCATGGTATATCCAATGGAGGGATAATAGGCAATTAAGGGGTTGTCTGGTGACTTGGGAGATCTTCAAGAAAGATTTTCTTGATTGGTTCATTCCTAGGTAGATGAGGGAAAATAAATTGGTTGAGTTCATCAACCTTCTCCAAGGAGGTATGAGTGTTCATTAATACTCCTTGAAATTCAAAAAATTGTAAAAGTATGCTCCTTCTTTGGTTTTCGATCCTAGAGATAAAATGAGTCGCTTTGTCACGGAGGTGTCGTATGAATTGCAAGGAGTGTAACTCTGCTATGCTACATGAAAACATAACCATTTCTCATCTTACGATGCATGCCAAACATCTTTATGAGGCAAGGGCTAAGAGGACGAGTAGAGATGCTAAGAGGGCAAAATATTTCGTTGGAGGGTCTTCAAAGAATAGGCTTGATATACAAGACAAGACTAGATTTTAAAAGTGTGTTTCTAATCAAGTTCCTCCAAAGTTCACTAAGGCTAGTAGTGATAGGGTGTCTAACCCTTAGCCTAAGAAAGGAAAGGGTACTAGTTTTCCAACCGAGAAGCCAACTTGTGGAAAGTATGTCATGAAACACTATGGTGATTGTCTTAAGGGGACATACAATTGTTTTGGTTGTAGTAAAAGTGGGCTAAGCCCTAATGTTAGGGGTCAAGACAAGGGTAGTGGTAAAACTAAAGCATGTGGTTCAAATGAGGCTCCAAAGAAGAATAATATATATGCTATCTTCTCTAGGGGTGAGAAAGAGACTTCTCATGACGTGGTGACCGGTATATTAATAGTTTTCTCTATTGATGTGTATGACCTACTTGATCCCTGTGCTACATTATCATTTATTACCCTAGTAGCTATAAAGTTTGACATTTTTTCCCTATATTTTTCAATAAACTTTTAAAGTGTCTACCCGGGTGGGAGATTTAGTTGTTGCAAAATGGATGTATAGAAACTTTCCTATAATATTTTACAATAGAGTTTCTTATGTTGAACTATTAGCACTTGATATGCTTGCCTTGGATGTTAATTTTGGCATGGATTTGTTGCAAGCTTCTCTTGCCTTTATTGATTGTATAACGAGCGTGGTGAAATTTAACATTCCAAATGAGCCCGTTGTAGAGTGGAAGTGGGGAATTCTATTCATAGAGGTTGTATGACCTCTTGTTTTCAAACATGCAAAATGATATCCAGGGGGTGTTTATACCATATAGTAAGGGTCCAAGATTCATACTCCACAATTCCTCCAATTGAGTCGGTCCCCATGATGAGTGAATTTATAGAGGTCTTTCATAGTGATCTTTCCAAAATTCCTCCGAATGGGAAATTGATTTTGGTATCGACTTACTACCAGATACAAATGCCATTTTGATTCATCCATATCATATGGATCCAACCGAATTAAAGAGTTGAAGGCTCAACTCATATATTTACTAGACAAGGGCTTCATTAGACCTAGTAATTCTCCATGGGGTGCTCCAGTTTTGTTTGTGAAGAAGAAGGATGGGTCCTTAAGAATGTGTATTGATTATTGCCAACTCAATAAAGTCACTATTAAGGGAAAGTATCCTCTCCCTCGGATTGACGACTTATTTGATCAACTGCAAGGGGCAAGCTATTTTTCTAAGATTTACTTGAGATCGAGATATCAACAACTTAGGTGAGAGGTGAGGATATACCAAAGACGGTATTTTTGACTAGATATGTTCTGTCTGAGTTCTTAGAAATGTCCTTTGGTCTCACAAATGCCCAACGACGTTTACGGACCTCATGAATAGGGTGTTTCAAAGTTACCTAGATTCATTTTTCATTGTCTTGATTGAGGACATCTTCGTATATTGGAAAAATAAGGGTTATCACATTAACCGATGGGGTTACAAGTAATTAAAGAAAATTTATTGTTTGCCAGGTATAGAAAATGTGAGTTTTGGCTGAGGTCGATGACATTCCTTGGTCATATTATCTTTAGTGAGGGAGTTGAGGTTCCAAGGAAAACAGAGGCGGTGAAAAATTTACCTAGACCATTGACTCCAACCGACATTAGGAGTTTTTTGGGTTTAGCGTGTTATTATAGGATGTTTGTGGATGGTTTGCGTCCATTGCATCTCCCATGATTACTTTGACCCAAAAGTGTAAGAAATTTATGTGGTTGGAGGAATGTGTGAGATGTTTTCAAATGTTGAAAGATTCTCACTTTCGAAGGGTACAAAGGGTTTTGTGGTGTATTATGACACATCCCGAGTGGGTTTAGGGTGTCTACTTATGCAATTCAAAAAGGTGATAGCATATGCTTTTAGGTAACTTAAGGTGCATGAGATAAACTATCCAACTATGACCTAAACTAAGCTATGATTTATAATAAAGGCTTAAAGACATTTTAAAAAGTTACTCTAGCTTAGCAACCAGTGAACTAGAGTGAGGAGTGTCCCTTCCTACGTAAGGAATTTAGGATCACTAATGTACTCTTAAGATTGAAGACTATATTGCATGTAATATAAAGAGGGTCCCAAATATATTACCTAGTTCTTGAACTATTTTCCCCCCATAGGAATACTAGATAGTTGATCCACGTACTTGCTATGTTTCATGTTTTGGTTCTACTTTGGCAAGTACTCCGCCTTCCTTCGGTGTAGGTTATTATAACACCGGATTCAACATTTAATCATGTGGTCTACGTTGGTTAGGGAAAGATGTTTCCTAAAGGTAAAATTAACTAAAGGAATGAACCCTAACTAGTATAACCTAATAGGTCTAGGTTAGTCTAGGCAGGGGTATGGGACACTAGCTAAGCAATGCACTAGTTAACCTTGACTGGAGTCATAGGATGATGTTCTTATGTATGAATATGCTTATTATGATATATGATATGTATATTATAAACATATACATTGTTGATACTATATGATGATTAGTTTCACTTATGTATATGTGTTGGTCTATATGATTAATGTAAGATGATATGTACTCTTAAATGTCGTGTTATGTGAAGTAGGATGTTAGTCATTATTCTTGTTAGGTTAATTTATTGATTAAGATTATGACGCTTTACTTGCTCATTGCATGTGTTGACTTGATAGGGTTTCATGGGTAAATGACTTGCTCTGGTTATGTTGATAGTCATGCTTGTTGCTAATATGACTTGATGATAGAGTTACTTGAATATGTATTCAATTATATGATAACCATGTTGACTTGACTAGTTTTGATGTTGTTGGTCTTGTGATGTACATGCCTATGACTTAATGACCATGCATTATTGATACGTATGGTCTTTTGAATGATCATAATGGATTTTAAATGAAACATGCATACTTTATGAAATGTCCCTTTATTCGTAGAATGTTTCATAGTCTGCGTGCATATGGTCTAATACCTAGTACAAGAGCGTACTAAACCTATTTCTTTATTTTCCCCAACATTTTAGGTTCCGATCGTTGAAGTGCATTGAAGACAACTTTTTCAGGACAGGGGACTCGACCCTAGCAGAAACTAGCATCGTTGACCTCTCGGAGGTTGCAGACAAGACTTCATACCTCCTCATTACATCGTATAGGTTAATTTTAGCAGAAAAATTTAAAACTTTTGCTTGCTTTGTAGTATACGTAAACTTCATAGCAATAATTACATTATATCACATTAGTTTACAAAAACCATCTAGTAATATGATATTCAAATAAAGGAAATAGTTCATAACTACATTACTATAGAGTTGCCAAAGGTGCACTAACACAACGTCAGAAATAAGTAAGAAAGAAATAATAGTTGAACATCTTCCAATAGATCATGCCGACTTCTAAGCTAGAATATAAGGGCTAAGCATCCTCAATGCTCCATGCCCGGGTATCTTCAACATAGTCTTGTAAGCTCTAGCGTCCACCTGCACCTTCACCAAAAAGTAAAGAATTGTATTGAATTAGTATACACTTGTACTAAGTATTGGTGTATGCAAGTACACACTAAAGACATGCATGATTAAGAGTAGCTCTCTCCTAACGATATGAGTAATGGAAAGCCAAGTCAGTTGGACTTAGCAAATAAGATTAGGAAAGTCAAGCTATAAGAGGAACATGCATAATCATTCTTTTCATATTGCACACAACACATAACATACTTCATTTAGCACATACATATATCACATATCTTTCATTCATCTGTCGTGAAACCTTGGAATCACGGACTTAACATTAGGACTTCCCAAATGAGGGCTCAACATATAGGACCTTAACTTGGGAGCCTTCTTTAACAAACATAGACTCTGCGTCATTCATTCATACGTACTTCATTTTCATCCATTTATATACCTAGGATGTTGTTTTGGACTGTCAACGGGTTCACTATCTGATGAACAAGAATGACCTAGTGTGATTACTTGGTATCATTCATTTCATTGTGAGTGTAACATAAGACTGACCTCATTCTTTTTTTGGGAACTTTAACTTTAAACGACATAGATCATGTGAGCTTCATGAAATCTAGTGTCTACCCCATACCAAATAGAGGTGGAGTCACTGGCCAAAGTGAGATCATAACATGGTAGCGTATATAGGGAAATGAACCCTACTAGAACCCTATGTTTGCAATATAAGTTCAAAGACTAGGAGATATAGGGAGACCCATACCGGCGTAAATGGTTGGTCTCATCTCATGAAATTTACAAGAACCTCTGCCTTCCTGAAAGAAGGAATCACGACTCATACCTAGGCTAGCCGTGCTCAGAATAAAGTTCTATTACATCCATCTCACACAACATAGAAGCTAGCATCTAGCATGAGGGCGTCATTGCTCATTAGATGATGTATCATCTCATCATTAGTATTGAGTGTGCATTAAACTCAATACTTTCATTAAAGTGTTTCTTTGAGACTAGTCTCTTTATTAGTTTTACACTCTCATAGGTGAGTATGGTTTTTGGTAACACTTATTAGGCTCATTTGAGATTGGTCTCATCTGTCTTAGTAGCATCTTATCATGTTGTCATCACATTCATTAACTTTAGCATATTAGTTACTTCATAATTACTCACCGCTTTTGCGTGAAAGTTCATTTCGTCATTTGCCAATGCACTTGGCCTTTTAGTGTGTTTCACACTCTTACTTAACCCTCCTGGGCTCACATCATTTCATCATATACATCTTAGGTTCACTTACTTTGAAACGTAAACCTGACTTAAAAACTCATACGTACAAGACATGAAGCTTCGTTCATAATTTTTCTAAGCATCTTATACTTACTCTAGATTATATGGTACAAGACTTATGCTTCTTGTAAGTATGCAAAGTTCTCGAGTTCTATTCCTATAGGAAGCATTCATTAAATTTAGCTCATATAAGACTTATGTATCTATACGGAATTGGGCAAGGGAATCAAATTTCGAACCCCTTAAGCAACATATAGTCTTATATTAAATTTTGATTAAAATTTCAGCTTGGGGACCCGAGATCGAATCCCACCTCCTATATTTATTTTCTTTCTTTTCTCTCCTTGACTTTTCTTTTTTTGACTGAGATGATGTGGGATCGATCGCCTACAACCTCATTTTATTTTTCATTAATTGGTTATCGTAGTTTCCTCACCTATCCGAGAGGTTTTGGGTTCGATTTGCACACACCCAATTTTATTTATTTTTATTCTCGCATTTACCGTTCTTAATTTCAGCAAAGGACACACGAGTTCGACTCTTATGTACCTCACTATTTTTTTCTTTTTAATATATGGCTTCTCCAAATCTTCCCAAGTTTGAATCCCTTCACTCACCCTATTTTCTTTTTTATTTTATTTTAAGGCTTAATCTCTTAGTATTAGGACTTTAAGGCTTCGAGATTTACTAAGAAGAGCAGCAACTATTCCTCTTCATATATATTAGTGACTAGACGAAACGATGTTCATTTGTCATAATGTTTTAATTCACTTTCTTACATTTAGCTTAGGTATTTAACTCATAGTTTTACATATGTTTTTGAACAATTCATTAAGGACTTTACTTTCACTTTCTTAGTCATGAACATCACGATTTCATCATCATATGTTAGTAATACAACCAATACATAGAACATAATTCACCACGTTCTTCAAAACAATCTGTAATATGCTTCTCATTGTATCTAGCATTATTGTGTACATAAAACATACATATAGTCGAACACACATAAAATGATCATACTCTGTCCGGAAACATCACATTACACACAATTGAAAACGTTCCTGAGATTATCTACCATCAAACATACCTAGGCATGCATAAACTTTTAAGAGGATCTAATGACAGGGGCATGCAACGGAGGAAAACCTTAGTTTTTCGATTGGATATAAACCGAACCATAGGGGACTCTTGGGAAAGGGACCAAGAGAGAATAAAATCATACCTTCTCACCCTTTACAACCAGTCACAACCACACGCCTCCACCCACTCACAAAACTTTCTTCCGAGCTTTGATTCTTTTTGAAAAGTGAAGTCTTTAATTATAATACTTAGGAATACAATTTTTTTGTTTTTTTTTTATTTTTGATGGATGCAGCCAAGAATAGGTTTATAACAGTGATAACACGTTTGTCTTCTGTTTTGGAAACATGAGGTAAAGCTGAAAATGTTTCTAGGAGTAACATAAAGAATTAAGAGTGGGCATGATGCACACTCCTAATGGGAGTCATGCGCCCTTTTTGTGGGAATTGTTGTTGACTTATTCAACACAATTAAAACGGTAAAATCAGATTATAAAATATATATTAAGTTATTATAATTCCCCTCCTTATTTTAATTAATTTTAATCATTTAATTCGTGCCCCCTTATGCATCCAACTCGGCTCGAACCCGAGTATGGAGTTAAGGTCAATCTCGGGTTTTACCACCTACATTTCACTTATCTTGACGAATTAATAACTTTATTTAATTAATTTAATATCATCCTATGGTAATTACTAAACTACTTCTAGCCCCAAAATTACCTTTATACCCCTAGACCATCCAAACCTAATGTTACCCCTTACAAGTCCGGTTAAGACTCATCCAG
Source organism: Solanum chmielewskii (assembly GCA_027704785.1). Classification (NCBI taxonomy): domain Eukaryota; kingdom Viridiplantae; phylum Streptophyta; class Magnoliopsida; order Solanales; family Solanaceae; genus Solanum; species Solanum chmielewskii. Next base: position 10,311,063 of record JAKWIX010000323.1, read on the forward strand.
GTGAATCTTAATATTCAGGTGCCCTATATGTATGGACCCAACCTTGCCTAGATCAACTAACTAACCAAGTTGGTTGGCTTGGCTGGTGCATAGGTTGTGAGGTCTTGTTCCATGCGCATCAAGCCTTGTGAACCTAGTTTAATCAAGACATTCTAGGAACGTTTAGGCATTACATTGAAAAATCATTTTCGGGTTGTTACAGACTTGAATATGAATTGGATCTCTTATTCATCAAAGTAGGGTAGTTCCTCAATTTACGAGGGTGATTCCACTATCTAGCTTCTGGAGTTGCTTTTAGTTAATGACTTCTATTGTTCTTTTTTCCATTTAGTATAAAACATTGTATAGACAATGTGTGGCAATTTTACTTTGATGTATGGATTAGTCCCAAATTCTTACAATCTTATTAGATGGTTTTGAGATGATATGCCTATTATTATCATTATTATTATTATTATTATTATTATTATTATTATTATTATGTCTATGTTATATTTTATATACTTATGTGCAATAAAAGTAGAAGACTAGGCAATCTTTTTATATGAAGGGTTTATGTTTACTCAATATATATATATGTTATCTGTATGTAGAGGTCTATGTAAACCTCCAAGTAGAAGTAATGAAAAGTTTTTAATTTTCTGCTAAATTTGACCTATGAATGTAATGATGTAAACTACGAGGCTAGTCTTAGTCCTTAAAGAGGCCACCGCCGCCGGTTACGTCTAGGGGGTAAATCCAAATGTGACACCCTTTATCCCCTTAAATTATGACTTGTTATGGGTCTTGTGATCTTGATTAGATTGTAATTCAATTTTTATTAGAATATACTATATTGATTAATCCTTGTTTTCTATATATCAATTGATTATGAATGGTGGAGAATAGATCAACATGATCATTTTCTCGGAGATTGGGTAAGTTGATCTATTTCTTCTTATTTAACTTAGAATGCATATTGAATTGAACTATAAAGAAATTTTTGGTATGCCAGTTATGGTGGCGGTGTTTACATTTTCCTACATGCATATATGTGATGATCATGACATTATAGACATTAGGTGCCAGATGAATTTATATGATCATTTCCATGATTTGGAAGTGGAAGGCTTTAACCTTGATTCTAATGTAATTTTCTAAGTGAATTGGTGTTATGTGAAGTATGTGAATAATATTTCACACTAGTTGCATGATCTAGGTGGGGATGATGTTGAGTATATGTACTGATCATGTTAGGATTAGGTGTGGTCTAGACGGAATACCCTTGTAGTATGAGCCCTACCCATATGAACCCTAATCAAAGTATGTTAGGAGTATTCTATTCTAATGATGAATATATGCTTGTCTCCTATGATGTGATGTGAGTGTGTGCAGTCTTTAGTCCATAATACTCTATAAGTGTGACTTAAGACTTGAGGAGGGTTGTACATGTGTTGTGATATTTAAAGGGTGGTTTCCTCAAGGTTATGCTATAGACATTGCGTGATCATGTTGACCAATGTACACACACACCTTATGAAATACTATGAATAGGATATATTCATGATGACTAAGGAATAGATAGTTTTTCTATGCATCACTACCTATTTCTATGCTTTTGAAGTATATTATTAATGAATTTATAAAAATATGTGACTAGAAGTGTTTATGTAAAGGTAGATCTCACATTGTATGCACATACACATGATGTATTATTGTATGAATATGTGAAAAGACATTCTCACATGAAGTAGGATCTATGATGGAAGGGAATTCTCATCTTAGCATTCCTTGAGCTATATGATGTATGAAGGAGCAAGCTCCTAAAGCCTTCTTTACGAACTAATGAAATAAAGGCTTAAATATATCTAAATTGGGAGTGAGACGGTAGCACTGAGTAAACATGAAAAATGAGAATGGGGGCTTCAGGTTTAGTAAGTCAGGCTTCCCACAAGAGAACATTCACGTTTAGCAAGTGTGGGTTCCCAACATAAATGTTTTCTTATGAGATGAAAACCTCCACGCTAGTAAGACAAGATTTCTAGAAGCAATCTCCATGTTCCATAATTACGTGCCCCCGTAGGTTATAGCTTGTTAATTACACCTAGATAGCTATGTATCATTGGTTACACCTTAGGCAAGTGTTAACCCTATCTTTTTGGTGTGGGGGGAGGACACCAAATTCGATGTAGATTACATGGTCTATGTCGGTTATGGCTAAGTCTCCAGAGTAAGAAATGAATTATGATATGATTATGGACTTTAATCACAACTCCTTGAGAGGATTACTTACTATAGGCAGCATTGTGACCCTTACCCATGCATTGCAAGACTGGAATTCAATAAAGGATAAGATTACGACTTGTACGAAAGTAAGACTTATGTATGTATGAATTTTTGAGTGACTTTTCTAGTCAAGACATGAGTTATGCTTATATATCTGAATTGCACTTGTGTCTTCTAAATGAGTTTATTAAGCATACATTGGGGTATGGGACTCCATATGTACATTGCACAAGTAAGCTCGTGAAGGGGTTATGAGGGTGATTTACTTATGCTATAAACTAAATAAGTTATGAGTAAGTTTTTAGTAAAGGAAAGAGTCCTTATATGATGTTATGAGGTATGTGCCTTATGTGTAGTTATAAATGAAAGAGTTATGATTTGTTGAATAAGTTATGCCTAATCTTGGGTGACTTCTTAGATATACTTGGTGGAAGTAGCATTATGGGATACTACCTACACATGACATTAGTGTGACTTAGGACTTATCTTAGGTTATGGTCCTCATGTGAAGTTAATGTCAATAATTTGCTTAAAACTTATGAATATATGTTGTTATGTTATGAAGCAAATCTGTGAAAGACTATTGTAAGATGACCTCAAGGTGATAAACTTATAAAGTACACTTGAGGGTTTCTTATAGAATAAAGTAAGATAAAATAGAAGTAATGCATTGTATGTATTGAATATTCCTCAAAGAATGATAAATGGCTATATGTACTAATATGTGTAGTACCATTGTCTATATGATGTATGTGATCTATTTTGTGGTTATTATAACTATGTTAATGAAGTTTACTATAAGGACATGTCACATGGTTTTTCAAATGATATGTCCACTTTAAATGCATGTTTTCACATGGTTTTCATACATACTGCATTCTTGTACTAATACCATTCTTCTTCATCTTTTTACACAAAGAGTAGGTGTTGATGTCTAGAGGATGTCTCCTAAGTGAAGATCTTGGATAGATCTCCCATGTTCAAGTAAAGGGGATCTTATGGTTCTAGGTTGTCTATGTCAAGATGATCTTTAAGTATAAATAATAGTTTAGACTTATATTTTATGTTGTTACGGGTCGTGTCCCTATTATATTCTATTGAGTTGTGTTCTAAGATGGCAAAGAGAGTTTGACATACTTATGTACTTATGATATATATATATATACATATATATATATATATATACATATGATGTGATGATTCTAGCATATGAAGTGCCATGAAAAGTTTTAAATTTTCAGCTACTTTTATTACAATTATGCAATGAAAGATGTATAAGGACATGTATAAGACCTCCGAGAGGTCAAGTATGCTGTGTTACTTCTAGGTGGTGCTCCTTGGTTGTGATAGAATCTTCTCATGAATCAAAGAAAATTTGATGAGGAACTATTACCTAAAACTGGAATTGAATTTGAGGGAAAGAGATGAGGATACTTGGCTTTCATGGACTTTTCTACTTCCCATGTAGCTCCTTCGACGAACTAACTCCTCCACAAAACATTAACAGAAGTGACTTCTTTGTTACTCAATCTACAAACTTGATGATCAAGGATTTCAATGGGCTTCTCTTCATATGTGAAACAATCCTTCTCTCAACATCATTTTTAAAGGTACAAAGATGCCGGATTACCTACATATTTTTTTCAACAATAAAATGTGAAAAACAAGATGCACTCTTGATAGTTCGGTTGGTTATTTGAACTCATAATCCACATTAAAAACCCTTCTAAAGATCTTGTAAGGCCCTAAATATTTAAGATTTAAGATTCCATAATTGCCAAATCTCCTCACCCTCTTTATAGGTGAATTTCAGGAAAACCCAATTATCAACATGGAATTCTAATTTAATTCTTCTCACATTCACATTGGACTTTTGGAGACTTTGGGTATTTTAAGTCTATATATAATGAGTTGCACTTTCTTCATAGGATCAAGAACTTAATTAGGAACTACCAATGCTGCTTCTCCTACTTCAAAGCAACCAACATGAATGTACATCTATACCTGTAAAATTCCTCGTAATATAATTTTAGGCAAACTCTATAAGAGGAAGTTCATTATCCTAACTACCCTTGAAGTTGATCACACAAGCCCTCAACATGTCCTCTAAGTTCTTAATGGTATGCTCTGCCTTACCAAATGTCCTTATATGAAATGTTGTACTAAGATTAACTTGAGTATCAACACCTATTTAAAATGAATTCAATCAATCAAAGGTAAATTCAAGACCTCTATATGAGATTATAGAAAAAGTAACACCAAGTAACTTCAATATCTAATCAATGTAAAACATGACATAGTGCTCGTAACAATTTGTATCTTAAAAACAAAAAGCGCACAAACATAGTATTTCTATCAATAATCACCTAAATGGAGTCATGTTGCCTTCGAGAAGGAGGTAAACCTCCAATTAAGTAGGTGTTGATCACTTCCCACTTACAAATAGATATAAATATCTTGATTCATGTGTCATGTTTTTTTGATGTTCTACACTCTCTTTATGGAAATTAGGGAACTTAGCCACAAGCTCCGTTATATCCCTTTTCATATATACCATTTAACCAAAATACTTCATGCTGATCATAGTACATCTTAGTGGCGCCTGGATAAATAGAAATCTTGAGTTCAGGGCTTCTACAGGAATTTGTTGCCTAAACACACCCACATTAAAAATGCATAAACAACCTTGATAGAGATGAACCCCATCTTACCCTTGGGAAAAAAACTCAACTCTCTGTTGATGGACTGCACCCTTTAGTTGAAGCAATATATGATGAATATCTTCCCTTTTTTTCTTAACCATTGCTACAAATAAATATTGCCACACATTGTGGATTGTTAAACCCCCATCGCGTATGCTCATAAGACGAACTCCTAAGTGAGCAAGTTTGTGAACATCCTTTTCTAGTTCCTGTCTCTCTTCCGTAACAAATGATACACTATCCATAGATAGTCTACTAAGAGCATATGCTACTAAATTGGCCTTACTAGGATTGTAATGCCAACTCATATCATATTCCTTGTTGAACTCTAGCCATATCATCTAGAAAATATGTAACTATTTCTTAATGAACATATACTGAAGACTCTTATGGTCTGCAAACAAATCTATGTTAACACCATAAAAGTAGTGTCAACTTATATTAACTGCAAACACCATTGCTGCAAGCTTGAGGTCAAGAGTTGTGTAGTTCATCTCATGCACCTTATGATGTCTAAAAGCACAATTTATAACCTCACCTCGCTGCATTAACACACTATCTAGGGCGACTCCAGACTCATCACAATAGATCATATAATCGCGTGAGCCATCTCTTATAGTCCAGATTGGAGTTGTAATCAACCTATTTTTAATTTCTTCGAAACTTTTCTCACGATCATCTAACTCCAAGAACCAAAATTTTTTGTGATCCAACTTATTCAATGGGCATGTTTTTGATTCAAATACTTCTATGATCTTTCTATAATAACATGCAAACCCAAAATACTTCTGATATGTCTATGTAAGGTAGGTCTCGTCCATTGTTACACAACTTTAATTTTATGAGAATCTACTCGAATCCCTTTGTTGACAGGATTACCCAAGGAAAGAAACAAATTAAAACAAAAACATTCATTTGATAAACATAGCGAACAAATAGAGGTCTTTGAGAGTTTGCAAGACATACCTGAAATGACTCACATGTTCTTTTTCATTCCTAGAGTAAATGAGGATATAATCAATAAAAGAAAGAATCAATAAGTCCGAATATCCTTTAAAAGATTGTTCATCAAATCCATGAAATTCATAGGAGCATTGGTTAGTCCAAATGACATAATAACCATACTGATATCTGAAGGTTATTTTTTAGGATGTCACTATCTGTGAGTCTTAGTTTGTTATAACCAGATCAGGGGTATATCTTTGACAAAACAAGTCATCAACTAAGGGGATAAGATACTCATTATTTATTGTGATTTTTTTCAACTAACTATAGTCAAACACATTTTGAGAGAACCAACTTTCTTCTTCATGAAAAACACTAGTTCACCCCATGGGGAAATACTATGTCGGGTGAAGCCCTTATCTAGAAGGTCTTTCAATTGCTCTTCATTTCTTTCGAGGGTGACTCGTTCCAAAACACTTAGAATTTTGAAATTTGGGTACTGAGATCGACTCTCTGAACTTCGCGATGAAATGGCAGGACGGACCGTCGTAGGCACGACGGACCGTCACAGGGTCTTAAATAAAAAGTAAATCTCTGAACTCTGTGACGACTCAGCAGGACGGACCGTCGCAGGCACGACGGCCCGTCACAGGCTACGTAACCCTGACTGGGTCGGATTTCTGTTAAATGTTTTAAGGGGCGTTTTGCACTATTCCTACTTATAATTATAAAGTTAGTGGGTAATACTAATAATTCAATTACTTGGCGGTTAAAGGAGATAACCTTGAATTAATTTGTGGGTTACTTTTGTCATCTTTTATACTTAATTATATGCTAATTAGGGTAAAAGAAAGAGGGTTTGAATAAGAAAAAGAAAAAGAACAGAGATAGAGAGGGAGAAACGATCGATTGAGAGAGAGGAAGAACGCAGCTTTGTGAAAGTAGATTGCTTGATCGCAACTCTTCGGCGGAGGTAGGTTATGGTTTATGCTATTCGTAGTAAACTCTTAATAGGGAATGATATATATTGGGTAGTGTTGTAAACCCTTCTATATGGTTAATTATATGCTTGCATGAATGTGATTATATAATTGTGATAAAATAAGCATGATGAAGCTATTGAATCCTAAATCTTGAAAAACCCTAATCTACTTTGTCAATGATGATGCCTTGGTATAAAAGAAGGCTTGATGAATGAAAGTAGTGAGATTAGGGGATCGGGTGCCACGTTCCGATAACAGGATAGTATGATGAGGATCGGGTGTCACGTTCCTACACCAGGATAGTATATGGATCGGGTGCCACGTTCCGGTACCAAGATAGTATGATGAGGATCGGGTGTCACGTTCCGGCTATAGGATAGTATGATGTGGATCGGAGTGTCAAGTTCCGACACCAGGGTAGTATATGGATCAGGTGCAATTTTCCCGTACTAGGATAGTATATGAGGATCGGAGTGTCACGTTCCGGCACCAGGATAGTATATGGAGTGGAGTGTCACGTATCGACACGACAGAAATAAAGATAATGAATCTTGAAAGATGTTAATAAACTCAATTTAATAAACCTAATTCCCAAATGAGTATGATGGGGAGGCGTGAGTCCTCATTGATGTGCTTGGTGTTGTGACCAAGGGTTATGGTAATTGTAAATGCCGCATGTTGAGTATTGTAGTTAATCTTATGATATTATTTGATATATACTGTTTTCTATTTTGAGTTGGCTGATGATATCTACTCAGTACTTCTGTTTGTACTGACCCCTACTTGTATGTTTCTTTCATTGTTATTTGTGGAGTACAGCGAACATACCGTCGTCTTCGACTCAACCGTAACTCTAGCCAGTCTTCATTACACCAGATTTCAGGGTGAGCTAATGCTTCTAGCTTGGACTGGATCTTCTTCTTCATGTCTTGATGCCATGAACTTTCGACATGGACTTGCTTTTTATTTATTCTAGCTTTCTAGATACTCTTAGAATTAGTAATTTGAGGATAGATGTTCTTGTGATGATGACTTCAAAATTTTTGGAGATAATAATAAGTGTTTGAGTTTTTAGAAGTTATTTAATCGATTTTCATTAATGAGTTTAAATCTTTCGCATTATATTATGTTATTTATGGTTGAAATGTTGGGGTTTAGATTGGTTAGTTCGCTCACATAGTAGGATAAGTGTGGGTGCCACTCGCGGCCCGCTTTGGGTCGTGACAAACTTGGTATCAGAGCATTAGGTTCGTTGGTCTCATCACACAAGAACGAGTCTAGTAGAGTCTTAAGGAATGGTAGGGGGACGCCTTAACTTTTCTTTGAGAGGCTATAAGACTTTAGGAAAAATCCATTTTTTCTTTCTTTCGTGCTATTACATGGATCCAATTGGTATCTAGGTGATACAAATTGGTATCTGACCATCTTCACTCTATTTCGCAGATGGTTAGAACTAGAGCAACAACCGCGCCAAAACCAACACCGGCAAGACAAGATGCGTCTGAGCCAGCCACTGGGGCTGTAGCTTGAAGAAGAGCAGTGACAAGGGGTCGTGGTAGAGGTCGTGGGAGGACGTCCTCTAGAGGAAGAGGACAAACACATGTCCCATCTAGTACTAGGGTGGTGACTCCTCCACCGACTGAGGAAGTAGTAAGAGAGGGTGAGAAAGGGGAAAATGAGCAAGTGCCGAATGAGAAATTACCACCCCAACCTACCCCAGAGATGATCAATAAGGTTCTTGCCTATCTTAGCGGATTATCTGATCAAGGCCAGACACATCCAGTGTTTTCTGCACCAGCACCCCAAGTGCCGAAGGTACAACCTGCAGCTACTGTGGCTCCCCGCATGGATGCCTCATTGGACATAGGCACGTTTCCTTGTTTTACTACAGGGCCTATAATGACAAGCGATCAGCATGAACTTTTCAGTAAGTTCTTGAAATTGAAACCTCCAGTCTTCAAGGGTGCTGAATCTGAGGATGCCTACGATTTTCTTGTTGATTGTCATGAGTTACTACATAAAATGGGCATAGTGGAACGATTTGGCGTTGAGTTTGTAACCTATCAGTTTCAGGGAAATGCCAAAATGTGGTGGCGGTCACATGTTGAGTGTCAACCCGCACAGGCACCAACTATGACTTGGGCATCGTTCTCTAGCCTATTTAAGGAGAAGTATATCCCCCGGACCTTGAGGGATAGGAGGAGAGATGAGTTCTTGAGCCTAGAGCAAGGCAAGATGTCGGTGACTGTGTATTAGGCTAAGTTCCGTGCATTATCCAGGTATGCCACCCAGCTTTGCTTCAGTCCACAAGAGCAGATTCGCCATTTTGTGAAGGGGTTGAGGTCAGATTTGCGGATTTCAGCCTTACAGGTAGCGGCTACAACAAAATCCTTTCAGGAAGTGGTAGACTTCGTGATAGAGGTGGAGGGAGTGAAGCCAGATGACTTCACCATGGCATCGACATCTAAAAGATTTCATAAGAGAGGCAAGTTTAATGGTTCTTACTCCATAGGGCAGGGTTCAGGAGGTTATCCAACCCGACCTATTCAGTCTTCACTGCAGACTGTAGTTGGGGGTCCACAGCAGACCGGTCAACACTTCTCTGAGTTTGGAGGTTATCCCCAGACTTCGTCATTCTCACAGAGATCTATGCTTGAATCCAGAGAGTGTTATGGATGTGGGGAGACTGGACTCATTAAGAGGTATTGTCCAAAACAGAGGTGCAGACCTCAAATAGTAAGAGGTAGAGGTGGTCATGGAAGAGGCCGTCATTCTGGAGGGCGTGGTGGCCGAGGTAATGGTGGTCACCAAAACGGCCGGGGTGACGGACAAATGGGAACTACTGCAGCGCAACCTGGTAGAGGCAACGGGCAGACAGGTGATAGGGCCCATTGTTACGCTTTCCCTGGGTGGTCGAAAGCGGAGGCATCAGATGCTGTTATAACAGGTAATATTTTGGTTTGTGATAGCATGGCTTCCGTATTATTTGATCCTGGATCCACATTTTCATATGTATCTTCTTCATTTGCTACTCGTCTTAATTTACATTGTGAATTGCTTGACATGCCTATTCGTGTTTCTACTCCGGTGGGTGAGTCTATGATAGTTGAAAAGGTGTATAGGTCTTGTCTTGTAACGTTTGTGGGGAGCAATACTCATGTAGACTTGGTTACCTTAGAAATGGTTGACTTCGATGTAATTCTGCGTATGACTTGGCTTTCTCCAAACTTCGCAATCTTAGATTGCAATGCCAAAACTGTGACACTGGCCAAGCCTGAGACAGATCCGTTAGTGTGGGAGGGTGACTACACTTCCCCTCCAGTTCGTATAATCTCCTTCATTCGTGCTAAGAGAATGTTTAGAAAGGGTTGTTTAGCTTTCTTGGCATACCTCAGGGATGATACTACCCAAGTACCCTCCATTGAGTCGGTTTCGGTAGTCCGTGAGTTTCTGGATGTGTTTCCTGCAGACCTTCCCGGTATGCAACCGGATAGAGATATTGACTTTTGCATTGATCTGGAGCCGGGTACTCGCCCCATTTCCATACCTCCTTATTGAATGGCTCCAGCGGAGTTAAGGGAGTTAAAGGTCCCAATTTCAAGAGTTGATAAGTAAAGGTTTCATTAGACAAAGTGCATCCCCTTGGGGTGCTCTGGTGTTATTTGTGAAGAAGAAGGATGGGAGTTTTAGGATGTACATAGACTACCGGCAGTTGAACAAGGTAACTATTAAGAACAAGTATCCCATTCCTCGCATTTATGACTTGTTCGATCAGTTACAAGGTACTTGTGTCTTCTCTAAGATTGACTTGAGATCCAGTTATCATCAATGGAAAATACGGGCAACGAATGCGCCAAAGACTGCTTTTCGAACCAGGTGTGGGCATTACGAATTTGTAGTAATGTCTGTTGGTCTTACGAATGCCCCTGCATCTTTCATGAGCTTGATGAATGGGATTTTTAAGACTTATCTGGATCTCTTTGTGATCGTATTTATTGATGATATACTGATATACTCCTAGAGTAAGAAGGAACATGAGGAGCATTTGAGAATTGTGTTAGAAGTGTTGAGGGAGAAAAGGCTTTATGCCAAATTCTCCAAGTTTGAGTTTTGGCTAGATTCAGTGTCCTTTTTGGGGCACGTGATTTCTAAGGATGGGGTGATGGTGGATCCTTCTAAGATTGAAACAGTGAGAAATTGGGTAAGACCTACTAATGTGTCAGAAATAAGGAGCTTTGTTGGGTTAGCCAGCTACTAGCGTCGATTTGTCAAGGGATTTTCTTCTATTGCTTCCCAATTGACGAACATGACTAAGCAGAATATTCCATTTGTATGGTCGGATGAATGTGAAGAAAGCTTTCAGAAACTCAAGACTTTGTTGACTACTGCACCTATCGTTACCTTGCCGGTAGAGGGTAAGAACTTCATTGTTTATTGTAATGCTTCTTATTCTTGTTTGGGTGCAGTGCTAATGCAAGAGAAGCATGTAATTTCTTATGCTTCGAGGCAATTAAAGGTGCATGAACGTAACTATCCGACCCACGATTTGGAATTGGCCAGAGTTGTGTTTGCATTAAAACAAGGGAGACACTATCCATATGTGGTCAAGTGTGAAGTCTATACGGATCATCGTAGCCTACAGTATGTCTTTACTCAGAGGGATTTGAATCTGAGACAGAAGAGGTGGATGGAACTACTGAAGGATTATGATGTTACCATCTTTTATCACCTAGGAAAGGCTAATATTGTGGCAGACACCTTAAGTAGAAAAGCAGGGAGCATGGGTAGTTTAGCCCACTTACAAGTTTCTAGACGCCCATTGGCTAGAGAGGTTCAGACTCTGGCTAACAACTTAATGAGGTTATAAGTAAATGAGAATGGAGGATTTTTGGCCAGTGTGGAGGCGAGATCTTCTTTTCTTGACAAGATCAAGGGAAAACAAATTGATGATGGGAAACTAAGCCGAATTCGGGATATGGCATTGCGAGGAGAGGCTAAAGAAGCAATAATGGATGAGGAAGGTGTTTTGAGAATTCAGGGAAGGGTATGTGTGCCCCGTGTTGATGATTTGATCCACACAATTCTTACAGAGGCTCATAGTTACGGATATTCTATATATCCTGGTGCAACCAAGATGTACCGTGACCTAAAGAAACACTTTTGGTGGAGTAGAATGAAGCGCGACATTGTTGATTTTGTTGCCAAATGTCCAAATTGTCAGCAAGTAAAGTATGAACACCAGAGGCCCGGAGGAACACTTCACAGAATGCCCATTCCTGAATGAAAGTGGGAGAGAATTGCAATGGACTTCGTGGTTGGTCTTCCAAAGACTTTGGGGAAGTTTGACATCATTTGGGTAATTGTGGATAGGTTGACTAAGTCTGCTTACTTCATTCCGGTCAAGGTGACTTACAATGCAGAGAAGTTAGCCAGACTCTACATCTCAGAAATTTTTCGATTGCTAGAGTTCCACTTTCCATCATATCAGATAGAGGTACGCAGTTTACTTCTATGTTTTGGAGAACATTGCATGCTGAATTAGGTACTAGGTTGGACCTTAGTACTGCATTTCACCCTCAGACCGATGGTCAGTCGGAGCAAACGATTCAAGTGTTGGAGGATATGCTTCGTGCATGTGTGATAGAATTTTGTGGCCATTGGGACAACTACTTACCCTTAGCAGAGTTTTCATACAATAATAGCTATCACTCAAGTATTGATATTGCCCCTTTTGAGGCACTGTATGGGAGAAGGTGCAGATCTCCCATTGGGTGGTTTGATGCATTTGAGGTTAGACCTTGGGGTACTGACCTTCAGAGGGAATCGTTAGATAATGTGAAATGCATTCAAGAAAAGCTTTTAGCGGCTCAAAGTAGGCGAAAGGAATATTAGATCGAAAGGTTAGAGACTTTGAGTTTATGGAGGGTGAGCAAGTCTTGATGAAGGTTTCGCCTATGAAAGGGGCGATGCGGTTTGGTAAGCGAGTTAAGCTTAGTCCGAGGTATATTGGTCCATTCGAAGTTCTAAAGCGCGTGGGGGAGGTATCTTATGAATTGGCCTTACCCCCAGGACTGTCAGGAGTGCATCCGGTATTTCATGTGTCTATGTTAAAAAGATACCATAGGGATGGAAACTACATCATTCGTTGGGATTTAGTCCTGCTTGATGAGAATTTGTCTTATGAGGAGGATCATGTTGGTATTTTAGATAGAGAAGTCCGCAAGTTGAGGTCAAGAGAGATTGCATCCATCAAGGTTCAATGGAAGAATCGTCCGGTTGAAGAATCCACTTGGGGGAAAGAGGCTGAAATGAAAGAATGATACCCACATCTGTTTACAGATTCAGGTACTCCTTTTCGCCCTTGTTTTTCTTCTTGTGATCGTTCAGGGATGAACGATGGGTAAATTGGTATATATTGTAACGACCTATTTAGTCGTTTTGAGCAGTAGAGTATTTTCTGGTAATAACTGTCTGAGTCGACGGATCCCACGATAGACCGTCTTGGGCATGACGGACCGTCGAGGGTGTCTCGTTCCAAAACACTTTGAATTCTGAATTTTGGGTATTGAGATCGACTCTCTGAACTTCGCAACGAAATGGCAGGATGGACCGTCACAGGGTCTTAAATAAAAAGTGAATCACTGAATTCTGTGACGACTCAGAAGGACGAATCGTCGCAGGCAAGACGGCCTGTCACAGGCTACGTAACCCTGACTGGGTCGAATTTCTGTTAAATGTTTTAAGGGGATTTTTGGACTATTTCTGCTTATAATTATAAAGTTAGTGGGTAATACTAATAATTCAATTACTTGGGGGTTAAAGGAGATGACCTTGAATTAATTAGTGAGTTTCTTTTGTCATCTTTTATACATAATTATATGCTAATTAGGGTAAAAGAAAAATGTTTTGAATAAGAAAAAGAGAAAGAACAGAGAGAGGGAGAAACGATCGATCAAGAGGAGAGAACGAAGAGGAAAGCAAAGCATTGAAAAGTAGATTCTTGATCACGAATTCTTCAGTGGAGGTAGGTTATGGTTTATGCTATTCGTAGTAAACTCTTAATAGCGAATGATATGTATTGGGTAGTGTTGTAAACCCTTCTATATGCTTAATTCTATGCTTGCATGAATGTGATTACATAATTGTGATAAAATAAGCATGATGAAGCTATTGAATCCTAAATGTTGAAAAACCCTAATCTACTTAGTTAATGATGATTCCTTGGTATAAAAGAAGGCTTGATGAACTAAAGTAGTTAGATTAGGGGATCGGGTGTCACTTTCCGGCACCAAGATAGTATGATGAGGATCGGAGTGTCACGTTCCGACACCAGGATAGTATATGGATCGGGTGCCACGTTCCGGTACCAGGATAGTATGATGAGGATCGGGTGTCACGTTCCGGCACCAGGATAGTATGATGAGGATCGGAGTGTTACGTTCCCACACCAGGATAGTATATGGATCGGGTGTCACGTTCCGGTACCAGGATAGTATGTGAGGATCAGAGTGTCACGTTCCGGCACCAGGATAGTATATAGAGCGGAGTGTCACGTACCGACACGAGAGAAATAAAGATAATGAATCTTGAAAGATGTTAATATACTCAATTTAATGAACCTAATTCCCAAATGAGTATGATGGGGAGGCGTGAGTCCTCATTGATGTGCTTGGTGTTGTGACCAAGGGTTATGGTAATTTTAAATGCCGCATGTTTAGTATTGTAGTTGATTTTATGCTATTATCTGATATATACTGTTTTCTATTTTGAGTTGGCCGATGATATCTACTCAATACTTGTGTTTGTACTGACCCCTACTTGTATGTTTCTTTCTTTGTTATTGTGGAGTACAGCGAACGTACCGTCGTCTTCAACTCAACCGCAACTCTAGCCAGTCTACATTACACCGGATTTCAGGGTGAGCTAACGCTTCTAGCTTTGACTGGATCATCTTCTTCATGTCTTGATGCCTTGAAGTTCCGTCATGGACTAGCTTTTTTATTTACTCTAGCTTTCTAGATACTCTTAGAATTAGTAATTTGAGGATAGATGTTCTTGGATTGATGACTTCCAGATTTTGGGGATAATAATAAGTGTTTGTGTTTTTAGAAGTTATTGAATCGATTTTCATTAATGAGTTTAAGTCTTCTGCATTATATTATGTTATTTATGGTTGAATTGTTGGGGTTTAGATTGGTTGGTTCGGTGACATAGTAGGATAAGTGTGGGTGCCACTCGCGGCCCGCTTTGGGTCGTGACATTTATTTATATTTGTATCTGTTAATATCTACTGTATAATTAGCACTTATTATAAATTTAAATTTTTTGTATATTAAATTTTCTTAAATTGCACTTATTACACTTTATTCTATAGGGTGTATTATTCTGTCATCTGCTAAATATATTTCAATGGGTGTATCTATTCCTTCTCTGAAACAAGCTTTTATTAGTATTTCCATTCCTCCTAAATGTACATATTTTATAGCTGCTTTATTTTTTATGTCTTGTATTTCTTTATTTTATTATTCGTTTACTTATTATAGGTATATATGCTTTTCCGCTTGTATATTTACAGTCTATGATGTGTTCTTTTTGACTAACTACATAGTATTCTTCTTTTTGTCTTTTAAACAAGATTTTTAATATAGGTATTTCAAGTATCTTTTCAACACTTAAATCCAATTCTTTTCCTTTTATTTGTTCAAAAACTGTATTATCAAATATAATCTTTTGGTGTGATGATTCTTCATCTTCATAATTTTCTTTAGATATTATTTCTTTTTCAGACATTATATTTCTTCATCTATTTTATTATCTAAGTTTTCTTCTCCATTTTCAGTTTCTATATCTGATACTTCATATATGTTGTCGTTATAACTTAATTCATAGTCTATGTATTCTATTTGCATATATTTTTCATTGTCTATGATTAATTCTGCTATTAGTTTTCTTCTTGGATCTTTTGGCAATTTACAATTCTTAGCTATGTGTCCTATCTTTTCGCAATTGTAACAAGTACATTGGGATATCTTCCTCTTTGGTTTATATTGTCTTTTTACTTTATAATTTTTTATATAATACCTTCGTCTTGGTAGTTTATATTTATACTTTAGTTTTATTTTTTCTATAATTTTTATATCTTTTGGATTTTTGTATTTTATTTGTACATCCAAATTGTGTTTCCATTTTATTTTTGCAACATGCTAAATTTTTATTTAGTACTTTTTCCATTTTTAATTTTTATTTTTGGCTTTCACATAATTGTGTAAACCATTGAGATAGGAATTTTATTCTAGATCCTAAAGTATAGCGGAAAAGAAAATATTGTAGAGAGAAGAAGATGATGGAAGATTGATGATTTTATTTATGAGGGGAAACCCTCTATTTATATACAACAATCTTACCTCTTTGCCCAAAAATGGCCGACACCTACTTTACACTTGGCCTTTTTACATTTGGCCGACGCTAAAAACAAAAAACTTAGTGGCCTATCTTTATTATTGGCCGACATACTTACTATTTACTTTACGACTTTTATATAATTGGCTTTTGACAGCCGACACAACACGACAAAAATAAAAGATTATTACTTTGTACATATGGCTGATATTCAGCCGACACAAAAAACAAAATACTTTACTTATTTTTTTATTATTCTAAAAGTACCTCAGGGATTATTTCATCCCCTTGGTTACATTTTGAACAAATATGGTCTGGGTATTTGTGCTCAGCTAGCTTGCAATATTTTGTCATCAGTTCTTCGGATATGAATCCTTGCTTTATTGCTCTAGTTGTTGGCGTAGCTTCTGGTTTTAACAGGGACAAAATCCATTTTTGGAATTCTTCCATATCTGCTTGTCTTATTTATCGCGAATTGGCGCATATCATTAAGTGCTCTCTCGAATAGTAGCTCCATATGGCGTTGCCTTGTAGATAGTTATTTGCTAGTTCTTGTATAATAGTTGATAATCCAATTATCCTTTTATTGGCATAGAAATTGGGTATCTCAACTCTTGTTATCTCTGGCTGTAGGCCTATATCTTCGGGTATTATCATTTCTCGCGTTAGCCCAATTTTGACTATCTGGATCATTGGCTTTATTTCATCATAGAGTATCTCCGCTGGTGCTGTGTAGAATCATATGAAAAATAAGTTTCCTTTTGTTATCTTTATATATATTGAAAATGCTTTGTGGACCTCTGGGATTCCACTTATTTCTTCACCTGTATATCTATAGACTGTATTTAATAATCCATAGTTATAACAAGTTTTAACTAGGTTTGGATTAGTTTTTGGTTGTGCAATTAACTTGTTATAACCTTGTAGTTTTTGGGTTAGGTAGTCTTGGGTTTTTTCTAATGTCGTGGTAGATTTGGGTTTTTGATTCAAAAAGTTTTGTATCTTGTATAGGTTTTCAATATATGTTCAGTATATATGGTTATATATTTTCTTCTCTTTATGCAGGCTAGCTGTATACGTAGATGTTTCTGGTGCTGAAGTATCTATTATCTGTACCTTTGGAGTAAATAGTTTGGTAAATACGCTATTTAGGTTTATGTTTTTTGGTGTAGGTTTCTCCATAGCTCCTTTGCTTGTACCTGCAACATCAGTAATGTCATGGGTTTTAAGGAGTTTCCCAACGTCTCCTTTTTGTTCTGGCTGTTTTTCGTCTGCCGAACAACGTAGCTCCGCCTTTTTAGAGTCATGTTGCTGACTATTAGCTTTCATATTTTGTACATCTATCTTTTTTTTTTCTATTTTCTTGCATAGGTTTGTCATTCTTGCCAATAGATCTTTCATTGTATCTCTTTCTTGAGAGGTAGTCTGCAATAAGATTTTCATCAGTTTTAATAATCTCAATTGTAAATGTAAAATTGAATATATTTAGTATTAATCTTCTTATTTCTTTTGTTGTAACTGAATCATCTATCTTTTTGGTTATCCACCACTTTACCTGTATGTTATCTGTTCTCACAATAAATTTATTGTAAACTATATATGGTTCAAATGCTAACAAACATTTATATAATGCAAATAATTCTTTTCTATTTATTTTCCATTTTGCTTGTGCTTCAGTATATGATCCTGAGTAATACCTGCAATGGTGTTCTGTCTTTTCTTTGTTATATTTATATTTTAGTACTCCTCCATAACTGTGGTCACTTGAATCTGTTTCAATTATATATGTAAATGTTTTACTTTCATCAGGAAAATATAGTTTTGGTAATTTTTTGAATAATTTTTTGATATTTTTTATGTGTTCTTTGTCTTTGTTGTCAAAATGATATTCAACGCCTTTTTTGAGTTTTTTGTATAGTGGTTTTAAATGTTCTGCTAGTTTTGGTATGTATTCTCTTACTTGGTTTACTAATCCTAAGAATGATTGTAATTTCTTTTTTGTATCTATATTTTCATCAATAGTAATTATTTTTTGTACTATATGAGTTTGCATTTTTATTCCATTTTTATTTATTTGTATTCTTAGAAATTCTATTTGTGGTTTCATAATTTCTGCTTTACTTTTACTTAAACTTATACCTGAATGTTTAATTATATGTATAAATTTTTCTAATAATCTTATTTGTTCATCTTGTGTTTTAGAATATAGTAATATATCATCTATATATACAACACAATTTTCTAACTGGTTAAAACAGTTATCCATAAAATGTTGGTATCTACCTGGTGCATTTTTATATCCAAATGGTAATACATTCCATTCATAGAATCCTTGCAGTACTGTGAATGCTGTTAATTGTTTAGATTCTTCTTCTAGTTTTAGATGGTAGAATCCTGATTTACAGTCAAGTTTGCTAAAATAGTTGTATCGTTGTATTTGTCTTATTTTATGTATTTTATTAGGTATTGGATAGTTATATGTTTTAGTTTTGGCATTTAAATTTCTGTAGTCTATAATCATTCTGCTTTTGCCTCTTTTTTGTTCACTGTGTTTTATAACTATAAATGTTGGGCTTGTATGTTTACTATTATTTTCTTGTATATAATCTTTTTTTAGTAATTCATTTATATGTATTTTAAATTCTTGCAAATCATCAAAGTTGTATTTTAATGGTTTTTGTGTTATTATACTATTTTAATCTATTAATTCAATTTTTATTTTGTTATATGTTTTTCCCATCCTTGTAGTGGGTCTTCATTATATAATTGTTCTAGTTGTTAATTAATTATTTTAACTTTTTCTATTGTAAATATATTGATTTCTAATTGTGATTTTTGTTTTTCATTTATATTTTCCATTTCCTGGTTTATTTTTTCACTACCTTTAATCCATTCTATAGGTTTTCGTTGTTTATTTTTTACTATTTTTGCTCCTATTTTATAGCCACATGGCGTAGTAAGCCACCAGTGTGTTTTTGTTATTATATGTGGGTAAAATTTGTCTAGAAATGGCATTCCTAGCAACATATCTTTTGTTGTGAATTCAAAATTATAGATTTCTTCTATTGTTAATATTTTATCCCATATTTGTATTTTTATATTTTTTGCTTTATATTTAATCATACTTCCTTCATTATTAAATCATGTTACTACCATTGGTGTTTTTAATTTTTCCCATTTATGTTCTGGCAAACAATTATATTTACATATATTTGCTTCTGCTGCTGTATCTATCATACGGGTATAATATCTGTTGTAAATAAAATAGATGAAAATGAAAATGACCAAAAATCAGAAATAAACACAGGAGATATGAATAGACCAGTACGTCAAGAGTTAAAACCCCAGATAGTAGTCCCAAAAACAGTCCTAGAGCTAGTCCTAGAAGGACAGCACCAACTTATTATACAGAAAGTTATCAGCAATCGGATAGAACTAATGCAATATGGAACAGTAGATTAAATAAAAATTGGATACCAAAACCAATAAGTGAACAATATAATTTCTTAGATCTAGATTGTGTCACAGACATAAATAAAGCAATATTACTATGTATAGGAAATATATCTAAACAGTTAATTGATAACAAAATAGAAACAACAAAAACACCAAGATACATGGAAAGAACATTCGTAGGAACAACAAAATTATGGATAGAAAATCTACCCTCAGAAAGCTTAGAAGTACTTAGAAGTGATAAGAAAATGGATGTGTAACGACCTGTTTTGTCGTTTTGAGCAGCAGATTTTATTTCTGGAAAAACAGGCAGACAGGACAGAACCCACGACGGACCGTCATGGGCACGACGGACCGTCGAGGGGGTCTCGTTCCAAAACATTTAGAATTCAGAAATTTGGGTAGTGAAATCGACTCTCTGAACTTCATGACGAAGTGGCAGGACGGACCGTCACAGGCATGACGGGCCGTCACAGGCCCTTCAGTAAATTCGAATCTCTGAACTCTGTGACGGAAGCAGTAGGACGGACCGTCGCAGGCACGACGGCCCGTCACAGGCTGCGTAATCCCAGGCGGGGTCGGATTTTTTTAAATGTTTTAAGGGACGTTTTGGACTATTCCTGCAATAATTATAAATTTAGTGGGTTAATGTTAATAATTTAACTACTTGAGGGTTAAAAGAAATAACCTTGGGAAACGATCGAGAGAGAGAGGAACGAAGAGGAAAGCAAAGATCTTGGGAAATTGCTTGCTTGATCACGAATCTTCGGTGGAGGTAGGTTATGGTTTTTATGCTATTCGTAGTAAACTCTTAATAGCGAATGATATGTATTGGGTAGTGTTGCAAACCCTTCTATATGCTTAATTGTATGCTTGCATGAATGTGATTATATATTTGTGATAAAATAAGCATGATGAAGCTATTGAATCCTAAATCTTGAAAACCCTAATCTACTTTGTTAATGATGATGCCTTGGTGGAAAAGAAGGCTTGATGAACATGTAGTGAGATTAGGGGATCGAGTGTCACGTTCCGACACCGGGATAGTATATGAGGATCGGAGTGTCACGTTCCGACACCAGGATAGTATACGAGGATCGGAGTGTCACGTTCCGACACAAGGATAGTATATGAGGATCGGAGTGTCACGTTCCGACACCAGGATAGTATATGAGGATAAAAGTGTCACGTTCCGACACCAGGATAGTATATGAGGATCGGAGTATTACGTTCCGACACCAGCATAGTTTATGGATCGGGTGACACGTCCGGGTACCAGGATAATATATGAGGATCGGAGTGTCACGTTCCGACACCAGGATAGTTTATGGATCGGGTGCCACGTTCTGGTACCAGGATAGTATATGAGGATCGGAGTGTCACGTACCGACACGAGAGGGATAAAGATAATGAATCTTGAAAGATGTTAATATACTCAATTTAATGAACCTAGTTCCCAAATGAGTATGATGGGGAGGCGTGAGTCCTCATTGATGTGCTTGGTGTTGTGACCAAGTGTTATGGTAATTGTAAATGCCGCATGTTGAGTATTGTAGTTGATTTTATGATATTATCTGATATATATTGTTTTATATTTTGAGTTGGCCGATGATATCTACTCAGTACTCGTGTTTGTACTGACCCCTACTTGTATGTTTCTTTCTTTGTTATTTGTGGAGTACAACAAACGTACCGTCATCTTCAACTCAACCGCAAGTCTAGCCAGTCTTCATTTCACCGGATTTCAGGGTGAGCTAACACTTCTAGCTTGGACTAGGTCTTCTTCTTCATGTCTTGATTCCTTGAAGTTCCGGCATGGACTAGCTTTATATTATTTTAGCTTTCTAGATACTCATAGAATTAGTAATTCGAGAATAGATGTTCTTGTGATGATGACTTCTAGATTTTGGGGATAATGATAAGTTTTGAGTTTTAGAAGTTGATTATTGATTTTGTTAATGAGTTTTATGTCTTCCGCATTGTTTTTTATTTATTATGTTTGAAATGTTGGGGTTTAGATTGGTTGGTTCGCTCACATTGGAGGATAAATGTGGGTGCCACTCACGACACGTTTTGGGCCGTGACAAACTTGGTATCAGAGCATTAGGTTCGTTGGTCTCATCACACAAGAACGAGTCTAGTAGAGTCTTAAGGAACGGTAGGGGGACACCTTTACATTTCTTTGAGAGGCTATGAGTGTCACGACTCAAAACCGAGCCGCGACTGGCACCCACACTTACCCTTCTATGTGAGCGAACCAACCAATCTAAACCTTAATATTTCAATATAATATCAACATAAAGTTATGCGAAAGACTTAACTCATTAATAAAACCAATTCAATAACTTCTAAAATCCAACATCTATTAGTCCCCAAAATCTGGAAGTCATCACCACAAGAACATCTATGATCAAATTACTAAAATCTAAGAGTTTCTAAGAAGCTAAAAATACATAAAAGCTAGTCCATGCCGGAACTTCAAGGCATCAAGACGTGAAGAGGAAGATCCAATCAAATCTAGAAGCATTAGCTCACCCTGATATCCGGAGTAATGAAGACTAGCTAGAGTTACTTTTGAGTCGAAGATGACGGCACGTTTGCTGCACTCCACAAATAAACAAGAAGAAAACGTAAAAGTAGGGGTCAGTACAAAACATGGGTACTGAGTAGATATCATCGGCCAACTCAAAATAGAAATCAATATATACCAAGTAATATCATAAAATGAATTATGATACTCGACATGTAGCAACAGCAAGTACTATATCATTAACAATTACCGTCAAGTTCACACATGAGGACTCAAGCCTCAATACCATACTCATTTGGGAATTAGATTCATTAAATTGAGCATATTAACATCTTTCAAGATTCATTATCTTTATTTCTCTAGTGTCGGTACGTGACACTCCGCCCCCTTACTACTATGTGTCGGAACGTGACACTCCGATCCCCTAATTCTACGTGTCAGTTCGTGACACCCGATCCCCTAAATCTACGTGTCGGTTCGTGACACCCGATCCCCTAAATCTACGTGTCGGTTCGTGACACCCGATCCCCTAAATCTACGTGTCGGTTCGTGACACCCGATCCCCTAAATCTACGTGTCGGTTTGTGACACCCGATCCCCTAAATATACGTGTCAGTTTGTGACACCCGATCCCCTAAATCTACGTGTCGGTTCGTGACACCCGATCCCCTAAATCTACGTGTGGGTTCGTGACACCCGATCCCCCTAATCTCATTCTATCAATTCATCAAGCCTTCTCTTATACCAAGGCATCATCAATCTCATTACTTTAGTTCATCAAGCCTTCTTTTATACCAAGGCATCATCATTATCAAGAGATTAGATTTTTATCAAGATTTGGGATTCAATAGCTTCATCATTCTTATTTCATCACAATCATATAATCACATTCATGCATGCATACAATTAAGCACATAGAAGGGTTTACAATACTACCCAATACATATCATTCTCTATTAAGAGTTTACTATGAAAGGATAAAACCATAACCTACCTCCACCGAAGATTCGTGATCGAGCAAGCAATTTCCCAAGCTTTGTGTTTCTCGTTCGATCCTCTCTCTATCGTTTCTCTCTCCTTCTCTTTGTTCTTTCTATTTTCTTTATTCAAACCCTCTTTCTTTTACCCTAATTAGTATATAGTTAAGAATAAAAGATGGCAATAATAACCCACTAATTAACATAAGGTTACCTCTTTTAACCCCCAAGTAATTAGACTTATTAACATTAACCCACTAACTTTATAATTAAAGCAGGAATAGTCAAAAACGTCCCTTAAAACGTATAAAGAAATCCGACTGTGACTAGGATTGCGCAACCTGTGACGGCCCGTCGCGCCTGCGACGGTCCGTCCTGCTGCTCCGTCACAGACTTCAGAGACTCAATTTCTCTGAAGGGTCTGTGACGGTCCGTCACACCTGTGACGGTCCGTCCTGCCATTCCGTTACGAAGTTCAGAGAGTCGATTTCAGTGCCCATTTTTCAGATTTTCTAAGTGTTTTGAAACGAGACCCTGCGACAGTCCGTCGTGCCCATGACGGTCCGTCGTGGGGTCCGTCGCCTCAGCCTGTTTTTCCAGAAATAAAATCTGCTGCTCAAAACGACTAAACAGGTCGTTACAATAGATACCAATTTACCCATTGTTCGTCCCCGAATGATCACAAGAAGGAAAACAACGGCGAAAAGGAGTAACTGAATCTGTAAACAGATGTGGGTATCTTTCTCGCATATCTGCCTCCTTCTCCCAAGTGGCGTCTTCAACGGGTCAATTCTTCCATAGAACTTTGATGGATGCAATCTCCCTTGATCTCAACTTGCGAATTTCTCTATCTAGAATGGCAACTGGTTCCTCCTCATAAGACAAATTCTCATCAAGCAAAACTGAATCCCAACGGATAATGTAGTTTCCATCCCCATGGTATCTTTTCAACATCGACACATGGAATGCCGGATGCACTCCGGATAGCCCTGGAGGCAAGGCTAACTCATAAGCCACCTCCCCTACTCACTTAAGTACTTCAAATCGACCAATATACCTTGGGCTAAGTTTACCTCGCTTACCAAACCGCATCACCCCTTTCATTGGCGAAACCTTCAACAAGACTTGTTCAACCTCCATGAACTCCAAGTCTCTAACCTTTCAATCTGCATATTCCTTTTGCCTACTTTGCGCCGCTAACAGCTTTTCTTGAATAGATTTCACTTTCTCTAATGAATTCCTCAAAAGGTCAGTACCCCAAGGTCTAACCTCAAATGCATCAAACCACCCAATGGGAGACCTACATCTTCTCCCATATAGTGCCTCAAATGGGGCCATATCAATGCTCGAGTGATAGCTATTGTTGTAGGAGAACTCCGCTAAGGGTAAGAAGCTATCCCAATGACCACCAAATTCTATCACACATGCACGAGGCATATCCTCCAACACTTGAATCGGTCGCTCAGACTGACCATCTGTCTGAGGATGGAACGCAGTACTAAGGTCCAACCTAGTACCCAATTCCTCATGCAATGTTTTCCAAAACATAGAAGTAAACTGCGTACCTCTATCTGATATAATGGAGAGTGGAACCCCATGCAATCGCACCACTTCTGAGATGTAAAGTTTGGCTAACTTCTCTGCATTGTAAGTCACCTTGACCGGAATGAAGTGAGCAGACTTTGTTAACCTATCAACAATTACCCAAATAGAATCAAACTTTCCCAATGTCTTTGGAAGACCAACCACGAAATCCATTACAATCCTTTCCCACTTCCATTCAGGAATTGGCATTCTCTGAAGTGTTCCTCCGGGCCTCTGGTGTTCATACTTTACTTGTTGACAGTTTGGACATTTTGCAATAAAATCAACAATGTCACGCTTCATTCTACTCCACCAAAAGTGTTGCTTTAGGTCGCGATACATCTTGGTTGCACCAGGATGTATAGAATACCTTGAACTATGAGCCTCTGTCAGAATAGTGTTGATCAAATCATCGACGCGGGGTACACATACCCTTCCCTTGATTCTCAAAACACCTTCTTCATCGATTTGTTCTTCCTTAGCCTCTCCTCGCATTACTTTATCTTGGATTCTGCTTTGTTTCACACCATCAAACTGTTTTCCCCTAATCTTGTCAAGAAAAGAAGATCTTTCCTCCACACAAGCCAACAATCCTTCCTTCTCATTTACTTCTAATCTCATCAAGTCATTATCTAGAGTCTGAACCTCTCTAGCCAATGGACGTCTAGAAACATGCAATTGAGCTAGACTTCCCATGCTCCCTGCCTTTCTACTTAAGGCGTCTGCCACAACATTAGCCTTTCCCGAATGATACAAGATAGTGATGTTGTAGTCCTTCAGTAGTTCCATCCATCTCCTCTGTCTCAAGTTTGAATCTTTCTGAGTAAAGACGTACTGTAGGCTACGATGATCCGTGTATACTTCACACTTAACCCCATACAGATAGTGCCTCCATTGCTTTAATGCAAACACTACCGCAGCTAATTTCAAATCATGAGTCAGATAATTACGTTCATGCACCTTTAATTGCCTCGAAGCATAAGCAATTACATTCTTTTCTTGCATTAGCACTGCACCCAAACCCGAATAGGAAGCGTCACAGTAGACAATGAAATTCTTACCTTCCACGGGCAAGGTGAGAATTGATGCAGTAGTCAACAAAGTCTTGAGTTTCTGAAAGCTTTCCTCACATTCGTCCGACCATACAAATGGAACATTCTGCTTAGTCAAGTTCATCAATTGGGAAGCAATGGAAGAGAATCCCTTGACAAATCGACGGTAATAGCTAGCTAAACCAACAAAGCTCCTTATTTCTGACACATTAGTAGGTCTTACCCAATTCTTCACTGTCTCAATCTTAGAAGGATTCACCATTACTCCATCCTTAGAAACTACATGCCCCAAGAAGGACACTGCATCTAGCCAAAACTCACACTTAGAGAACTTGGCATAAAGCTTTTTCTCCCTCAGCATTTCCAATACAATCTTCAAATGCTCCTCATGTTCCTTCTTACTTTTAGAGTATATCAGTATATCATCAATAAATACGATCACGAAGAGGTCCAAATATGGATTAAAAATTCCGTTCATCAAACTCATGAACGCAGCAGGGGCATTCGTAAGACCAAAAGACATCACTACAAATTTGTAATGACCATACCTAGTTCAAAAGCAGTCTTTGGCACATCCGTTGCCCTTATTTTCAATTAATGATAACCGGATCTCAAGTCAATCATAGAGAAGACACAAGCACCTTGTAACTGATCGAACAAGTCATCAATGCGAGGAAGAGGATACTTGTTCTTTATAGTTACCTTGTTCAACTGCCGATAGTCTATGCACATCCGAAAACTCCCATCCTTCTTCTTCACAAACAAAACCGGAGCACCCCAAGGAGATGCACTTGGTCTAATGAAGCCTTTGCTCAACAACTCTTGAAGTTGGGCTTTTAACTCTCTTAACTCCGCGGGAGCCATTCTATAAGGGGGTATAGAAACGGGGCGAGTACTCGGTTCAAGATCAATACAGAAGTCAATATCCTTATCTGGTGGCATACCAGGAAGATCTGCAGGGAACACATCAAGAAACTCACGGACCACCGAAGCCGACTCAATCGAAGGCACTTGGGTAGTGTCATCCTTGAGATGTGCCAAGAAAGCTAAACACCCTTTACTAACCATTTTCTTAGCACAAAGAAAGGAGATGATACGCACCGGATTGAAAGTGTAGTCACCCTCCCACACTAACGGGTCTGTCCCAGGCTTGGCTAACGTCACCGTTTTAGCATTACAATCCAAGATCGCAAATTGCGGAGAAAGCCAAGTCATACCCAGAATTACATCAAAATCAACCATTTCTAAGATAACCAAATCTACATAAGTGTTGCTCCCCACAAAGTTCACCAAACAAGACCTATATACCTTTTCAACTACCACAGACTCACCCACCGGAGTAGAAACATGAATAGGCATATCAAGTAATTCACAATGTAAATTTAGACCATTAGCAAATGAGGAAGATACATAAGAAAATGTGGATCCAGGATCAAACAATACAGAAGCCATGTAATCACAAATCAGAAGATTACCTGTGATGACAGCATCAGATGTCTCCGCCTCCGATCTCCCAGGGAAAGCATAATAATGGGCCCTTTCGTTTGTTTGTCCGTTTCCCCTACCATGTTGTGATGTAGTGGCTCCAGTTTGCCCATCACTCCGGCCGTTTTGGTGACTACCATTACCTCGACCACCACGTCCTCTAGAATAACGGCCTCTGCCATGACCACCTCTACCTCTAGCCATTGGGGGTCTATAACTCTGCTTTGGACAATTCCTCCTAATATGTCCGGTCTCTCCACATCCATAACACTCTCTGGATTGAAGCATTGGTCTCTCAGAGAAGTGTTGACCGGTCTGAGGTGGACCCCCAACTACAGTCTGTAGTGAAGACTGAATGGGTCGAACTGAGTAACCTCCGGAACCCTGTCCTCTAGAGTAAGAACCATTAAACTCACCTCCCTTTCGAAGCCTCTTTGATGTCGATGCCATGGTGAATTCATCTGGCTTCACTCCTTCCACCTCTACCACGAAGTCTACCACTTCTTGAAAAGATTTCGCTGTAGCCGCTACCTGTAAGGCTGAAATCTGCAATTCTGACCTCAACCCCTTCACAAAACGGCGAATCCGCTCTTGTGGACTGAAACAAAGCTGAGTGGCATATCTGGAAAGTGCACAAAACTTAGCCTCATATGCAGTAACCGACATCCTACCTTGCTCTAGGCTCAAGAATTCATCTCTTTTCCTATCCCTCAAAGTCCAGGGAATATACTTCTCCATAAACAAGCTAGAGAACGATACCCAAGTCATAGGCGGTGCCTCTGTTGGTTGACACTCAACATGTGACCGCCACCACATTTTGGCTTTCCCTTGAAACTGATAACTCACGAACTCAACACCAAACCGTTCTACTATACCCATCTTGTGTAGTAGATCATGACAGTCAACCAGAAAATCGTAAGCATCCTCAGATTCAGCACCCTTGAAGACTGGAGGTTTCAATTTCAAGAACTTATTGAAAAGCTCATGCTGATCATTTGTCATTATAGGCCAAGTAGTCAGACGTGGAAATGTGCCTATGTCCAATGAGGCATCCATACGAGGAGCCGCAGTAGCCGCATGTTGTACCTCCGGACCCTGAGGTGCTTGTGCAGAAAACACTGGAGGTGTTTGACCTTGATCAAATAACCCACTAAGATAAGCAAGAACCTGATTGATCATTTCTGGGGTAGGTTGGGGAGGCAATCCCTCATTCTGTACTTGTTCAGTTTCCCCTTCCTCACCCTCTCTCACTACTTCTTTAGTCGGTGGAGGTGTCACTGCCCTAGTATCAGATGGGCTAGGTGCTCGTCCTCTTCCTCAAGAGGACGTCCTCCCACGACCTCTACCACGGCCTCTTGCCGTTACACTTCCTCAAGCTACAGCCCCAGTGGCTGGCTCAGACACTTCTTGTCTTGCCGATGTTGATGATGGCGCAGTCGTTGCTCTAGTTCTAACCATCTGCGAAATAGAGTGAAGATTGTCAGATAACAATTTGTATCACCTAGATACCAATTGGATCCAAGTAATAGCACGAAAGAAAGAATGAAATAATGGAATTTTCCAAAAGTCTTATAGCTTCTCAAAGAAAAGTAATGGCGTCCCCCTACCGTTCCTTAGGACTCTACTAGACTCGTTCTTGTGTGATGAGACCAACGAACCTAATGCTCTGATACAAAGTTTGTCACGACCCAAAACCGAGCCGCGACTGGCACCCACACATACCCTTCTATGTGAGCGAACCAACCGATCTAAACCTTAACATTTCAATATAATAGCAACAGAAAGTAATGCGGAAGACTTAACTCATTAATAAAAACCAATTCAATAACTTCTAAAAGCCAACATCTATTATTCCCCAAAATCTGGAAGTCATCACAACAAGAACATCTATGATAAAATTACTAAAATCTAAGAGTTTCTAAGAAGCTAAAAATACATAAAAACTAGTCCATGCCGGAACTTCAAGGCATCAAGACGTGAAGAGGAAGATCCAGTCCAAGCTAGACGCATTAGCTCACCCTGATATCTTGAGTAATGAAGACTGGCTAGATTTACTGTTGAGTCGAAGATGACAGCACGTTTGCTGCACTCCACAAATAAACAAGAAGAAAACGTAAAAGTAGTGGTCAGTACAAAACACGGGTACTGAGTAGATATCATCGGCCAACTCAAAATAGAAATCAATATATACCAAGTAATATCATAAAATCAACTATGATACTCGACATGTAGCAACAACAAGTACTATATCATTAACAATTACCGTCAAGTTCACACATGAGGACTCAAGCCTCAATACCATACTCATTAGGGAATTAGATTCATTAAATTGAGCATATTAACATCATTCAAGATTCATTATCTTTATTTCTCTTGTGTCGGTACGTGACACTCCGCTCCCTTAATACTATGTGTCGGAACGTGACACTCCGATCCCCTAATTGTACGTGTCGGTTCGTGACACCCGATCCCCTAAATCTACGTGTTGGTTCGTGACACCCGATCCCCTAAATCTACGTGTCGGTTTGTGACACCCGATCCCCTAAATCTACGTATCGGTTCGTGACACTTGATCCCCTAAATCTACGTGTCGGTTCGTGACACTCGATCCCCTAAATCTACGTGTCGGTTCGTGACACCCGATCCCCTAAATCTACGTGTCAGTTCGTGACACCCGATCCCCTAAATCTATGTGTCGGTTCGTGACAACCAATCCCCCTAATCTCATTCTATCAATTCATCAAGACTTCTCTTATACCAAGGCATCATCAATCTTATTACTTTAGTTCATCAAGCCTACTTTTATACCAAGGCATCATCATTATCAGGAGATTAGGTTTTTATCAAGATTTGGGATTCAATAGCTTCATCATGCTTATTTCATCACAATCATATAATCACATTCATGCATGCATACAATTAAGCACATAGAAGGGTTTACAATACTACCCAATACATATCATTCTCTATTAAGAGTTTACTATGAAAGCATAAAACCATAACCTACCTCCACCGAAGATTCGTGATCAATTAAGCAATTTTTCAAGCTTTGTGTTTCTCGTTCGATCCTCTCTCTATCGTTTCTCTTTCCTTCTCTTTGTTCTTTCTATTTTCTTTATTCAAACCCTCTTTCTTTTACCCTAATTAGTATATAATTAAGAATACAAGATGACAATAATAACCCACTAATTAACTTAAGGTTACCTCTTTTAACCCCCAAGTAATTAGTCTTATTAACATTAACCCACTAACTTTATAATTAAAGCAGGAATAGTCAAAAACGTCCTTTAAAACGTTTAAAGAAATCCGACCCAGACTGGGATTGCACAACCTGTGACGGCCCGTCGCGCCTGCGACGGTCCGTCCTGCCTGCGACGGTCCGTCCTGCTGCTCCGTCACAGACTTCAGAGACTCAATTTCTCTGAAGGGTCTGTGACGGTCCGTCACACCTGTGAGGGTCCGTCCTGCCATTCCGTTACGAAGTTCAGAGAGTCGAGTTCAGTGCCCATTTTTCAGATTTTCTAAGTGTTTTGAAACGAGAACCTGCGACGGTCCGTGGTGCCCATGACGGTCCGTCGTGGGGTCCGTCGCCTCAGCCTGTTTTTCCAGAAATAAAATCTGCTGCTCAAAACGACTAAACAGGTCGTTACAATAAGACTTTAGGAAAACTCCATTCATTCTTTTTTTCTTTCGTGCTATTACTTGGATCTAAGTTGTATCTAGGTGATACAAATTGGTATCTGACCATCTTCACTCTATTTCGCAGATGGTTAGAACTAGAGCAGCAACGACTGCGCCAACACCAACATCGGCAAGACAAGAAGTGTCTGAGCCAACCACAGGGGTTGTAGCTCGAAGAGGAGTAGTGACAAGAGGCCGTGGAAGAGATCGTGGGAGGACGCCCTCTAGAGGAAGAGGACGAGCACCTAGCCCAGCTGGTACTAGGGCGGTGACTTGTCCACCAACTGAGGAAGTGGTAAGAGAGGGTGAGGATGGGGAGAATGAACAAGTGCAGAATGAGGAATTGCCACCCCAACCTACCCCAGAGATGATCAATCAGGCTCTTGCTTATCTTAGCGGGTTATCTGATCAGGGCCAGACACCTCCAGTGTTTTCTACACCAACCCCTTCGGTTCCGGAGGTACAACATGCAGCTACTATGGCTCCCCGCATGGATGCCTCATTGGAAATA
Source organism: Solanum chmielewskii (assembly GCA_027704785.1). Taxonomy (NCBI): domain Eukaryota; kingdom Viridiplantae; phylum Streptophyta; class Magnoliopsida; order Solanales; family Solanaceae; genus Solanum; species Solanum chmielewskii. The sequence continues at coordinate 10,342,633 of JAKWIX010000323.1, forward strand.
GGCACGTTTCCTCGGTTGACTACAGGGCCTATAATGACGAGTAAACAGCATGAACTTTTCAGCAAGTTCTTGAAATTGAAACCTCCAGTCTTCAAGGGTACTGAATCAGAGGATGCCTACGATTTTCTGGTCGATTGTTATGAGCTACTATACAAGATGGGTATAGTAGAACGATTTGGTGTTGAGTTTGTGACCTATCAGTTTCAAGGGAACGCCAAAATGTGGTGGCGGTCACATGTTGAGTGTCAACCAATAGAGGCACCACCTATGACTTGGGCATCATTCTTTAGCTTGTTAATAGAGAGGTATATACCCCATACTTTGAGGGATAAGAGAACAGATGAGTTTCTAAGATTAGAGCAGGGTTGGATGTCGGTTACTGCGTACGAGGCTAAGTTTCACGCATTATCCAGGTATGCCACCCAACTATGTTTCAGTCCACAAGAGCGGATTCGCCGCTTTGTGAAGGGGTTTAGATCAGAGTTGCGAATTTCATCATTACAGGTAGCGGCTACAACGAAATCCTTTCAAGAAGTGGTAGACTTCGTGATAGAGGTAGAGGGAGTGAAGCTAGATGACTTCACCATGGAATCAACATCAAAAAGGTTTCGTAAGGGAGGTGAGTTTAATGGTTCTTACTCCAGAGGGCAGGGTTCAGGAGGTTACCCCGCCTGACCTATTCAGTCTTCACTACAGACTGTAGTTGGGGGTCCACCTCAGACCGGCCAACATTTCTCTGAGTTTGGTGGCTATCCCCAGACTTCGTCTTTCTCACAGAGGCCGATGCTTGAATCCATAGAGTGTTATGGATGTGGGAAGACTGGACACATTAAGAGGTATTTTCCAAAACAGAGTTACAGACCTCCAATTGTTAGAGGTAGAGGTGGTCAGGGAAGAGGCCGCTATTATGGAGAACGTGGTGGCCGAGGTAATGGTGGTCACCAAAACGTTCGGGGTGACGGGCAAACTAGAGCCACTACAACACAACATGGTAGGGGCAATAGGCAGACAGGTGATAGGGCCCATCGTTATGCTTTCCCCGGGCGGTCTGAAGCGGAGACATCTGATGTTGTTATCAATGGTAATCTTTTGGTTTGTGATTGCATGGCTTCTGTATTGTTTGATTCTGGATCCACATTTTCTTATGTATCTTCCTCATTTGCTAATGGACTTAATTTACATTGTGAATTGCTTGACATGCCTATTCGTGTTTCTACTCTTGTGGGTGAATCTGTGATAGTTGAAAAAGTATGTAGGTCTTGTTTGGTCACTTTTGTGGGGAGAAATACTTATGTATACTATGTTATCTTAGAAATGGTTTATTTTGATGTAATTCTGGGTATGACTTGGCTCTCTCCGAATTTTGCGATCTTGGATTGTAATGCTAAGACTGTGACGTTAGCCAAGCCTGGGACAGATCCGTTATTGTGGGAGGGTGACTACACTTCCAATCCGGTTCGTATCATCTCCTTTCTTCGTGCTAAGAGGATGGTTAGTAAGGGGTGTTTAGCTTTCTTGGCACATCTCGGGGATGACATTACCCAAGTACCTTCAATCGAATCGGTTTCGACATTTTGTGAGTTTCTAGATGTGTTTCCCGCAGACCTTCCTGGTATGCCACCGGATAGAGATATTGACTTCTGCATTGATCTTGAACCGGGTACTCGCCCCATTTCTATACCCCCTTATAGAATGGCTCCCCCGGAGTTGAGAGAGTTAAAGGCTCAACTTAAAGAATTGTTAGGAAAGGGCTTCATTAGACCAAGTGCATCTCCTTGGGGTGATCCTGTATTGTTTGTGGAGAAGAAGGATGGATGCTTTCGGATGTGCATAGACTACAGATAACTGAATAAGGTAACAGTTAAGAACAAGTATCCTCTTCCTCGCATCGATGATTTGTTCGATTAGCTACAAAGTGCTTGTACTTTCTCAAAAATTGACTCGATATCTGGTTATCATCAATTGAAAATACGGGCAACGGATGTGCCCAAGATTGCTTTTCGGACTAGGTATGGGCATTATGAGTTCTTAGTAATGTCTTTTGGGCTTACGAATGCCCCTGCTGCTTTCATGAGCTTGATGAATGGGATTTTTAAGCCATATCTGGATCTCTTTGTCATCGTATTCATCTATGATATACTGGTATACTCAAAGAGCAAGAAGGAACATGAGGAGCACTTGAGAATTGTGTTGGAAATGTTGAGGGAGAAAAAGCTTTATGCCAAATTCTCCAAGTGTGAGTTTTGGCTAGATTCAGTGTCCTTCTTGGGACACGTGGTTTCTAAGGATGGAGTGATGGTTGATCCATCTAAGATTGAAACAGTGAGGAATTGGGTAAGACCTACTAATGTGTCAGAAGTAAGGAGCTTTGTTGGTTTAGCTAGCTACTACCGCAGATATGTCAAGGGGTTCTCTTTTATTGTTTCCCAACTGACAAGCTTGACTAAACATAATGTTCCATTCGTATGGTCGGACGAGTGTGAAGAAAGCTTTCAGAAGCTCAAGACTTTGTTGACTACTGCACCGATTTTCACCTTGCCCGTGGAAGGTAAGAATTTCATTGTCTATTGTCATGCATCCTATTCGGGTTTGGGTGCAGTACTAATGCAAGAGAAGAATGTAATTGCTTATGCTTCAAGGCAATTAAAGGTGCATGAACGTAACTATCCGACCCATGATTTGGAGTTGGCTACGGTAGTGTTTGCATTAAAGCAATGGAGACATTATTTATATGGGGTTAAGTGTGAAGTCTACACAAATCATCGTAGCCTACAGTACGTCTTTACTCAGAAACATTTGAACTTGAGACAGAGGATATGGATGGAACTACTGAAGGACTACGACATCAATATTTTGTATCATCCGGGAAAGGCTAATGTTGTGGCAGACGCCTTATGTAGAAAAGCAAGGAGCATGGGAAGTCTAGCTCACTTGCAAGTTTCTAGACGCCCATTGGCTAGAGAAGTTCAGACTCTGGCTCATAACTTTATGAGGCTAGAAGTAAATGAGAAGGGAGGAGTTTTGGCCAGTGTGGAGGCAAGATCTTCTTTTCATGACAAGATCAAGGGAAAACAGTTTGATGATGAGAAACTAAGCCAAATTTTGCATATGGTGCTGCGAGGATAGGCTAAAGAAGCAATAATGGGTGAGGACGGTGTTTTGAGAATCAAGGGAACGGTATGTGTGCCCCGTGTTGATGAGTTGATCCACACTATTCTCACAGAGGCTCATAGTTCCGGATATTCTATACATCCTGGTGCAACCAAGATGTACTGTGACCTAAAGCAACAATTTTGGTGGAGTAGAATGAAGCGCGACATTGTTGATTTTGTTGCCAAATGTCCAAATTGTCAGCACGTAAAGTATTAACAACAGAGGCCCGGAGGAACACTTCAGAGAATGCCCATTCCGGAATGGAAGTGGGAGAGAATTGCAATGGACTTCGTGGTTGGTCTTCCAAAGACAATGAGTAAGTATGACTCCATTTGGGTAATCATTGATAGGTTAACTAAGTCTGCTCACTTCAATCCGGTCAGGGTGACCTACAATGCTGAAACGTTAGCCAAAATCTATATCTCAGAAATCGTTCGATTGCATAGAGTTCCACTCTCCATCATATCAAATAGAGGTACGCAGTTTACTTCTAAGTTTTGGAGAACATTGCATGCTGAATTAGGTACTAGGTTGGACCTTAGTACTGCATTTCACCCTCAGACCGATGGTCAGTCTGAGCGAACGATTCAAGTGTTGGAAGATATGCTTCGTGCATGTGTGATAAAATTTGGCGGTCATTGGGATAACTTCTTACCTCTAGCGGAGTTTTCATACAATAATAGCTATCACTCAAGTATTGATATGGCTCCATTTGAAGCATTGTATGGGAGGAGATGTAGGTCTCCCATTGGTTGGTTTGATGCATTTGAGGTTAGACCTTGGGGTACTGACCTTTTGAGGGATTCATTGGAGAAAGTGAAATCTATTCAAGAAAAGCTTTTAGCGGCGCAAAGTAGGCAAAAGTAATATGCAGATCGAAAGGTTAGAGACTTGGAGTTTATTGAGGGTGAGCAAGTCTTGCTGAAGGTTTCGCCCATGAAAGGGGTGATGCAGTTTGGTAAAAGAGGTAAGCTAAGCCCAAGGTATATTGGACCATTTGAAGTACTTAAGCGAGTAGGGGAGGTGTCGTATGAATTAGCCTTGCCTCCAGGACTGTCAGGAGTGCATCCGGTGTTTCATGTGTCTATGTTGAAAAGATACCATGGGGATGGAAACTACATTATCCGTTGGGATTCAGTTTTGCTTGATGAGAATTTGTCTTATGAGGAGGAACCTGTTGCTATTCTAGATAGAGAAGTCCGCAATTTAAGGTCAAGAGAGATTGCATCCATCAATGTTTAATGGAAGAATCGACAAGTTGAAGAAGCCACTTGGGAGAAGGAGGCAGATATGCAAGAAAGATACCCACACCTGTTTACAGATTCAGGTACTCCTTTTCGCGCCTATTTTTCTTCTTATGATCGTTCGAGGACGAACGATGGGTAAATTGGTATCTATTGTAACGACCTATTTAGTCGTTTTGAGCAACAAATTTTATTTCTTGAAAAAACAGGCAGAGACGACAGAACCCACGACGGACCGTCATGGGCACGACAGACCGTCGAGGGGGTCTCGTTCCAAAACACATAGAATTCTGAAATTTGGGTACTGAAATCGACTCTCTGAACTTCGTGACGAAGTGGCAGGATGGACCGTCACAGGCATGACGGGCCGTCACAGGCCCTTCAGTAAATTTGAGTCTCTGAACTCTATGACGGAAGCAGCAGGACGGACCATCGCAGGCACGACGGCCCGTCACAGGCTGCGTAATCCCAGGCGGGGTCGGATTTCTTTAAATGTTTTAAGGGACGTTTTGGACTATTCCTGCTATAATTATAAATTTAGTGGGTTAATGTTAATAATTTAACTACTTGAGGGTTAAAAGAAATAACCTTGAATTAATTAATGGGTTAATTCACCATCTTTAATACTTAATTATATGCTAATTAGGGTAAAAGAAAGAGGGTTTGAATAAGAAAAAGAAAAGAACAGAAAGAGAGGGAGAAACGATCGAGAGAGAGAGGAACGAAGAGGAAAGCAAAGATCTTGGGAAATTGCTTGCTTGATGACGAATCTTCGGTGGAGGTAGGTTATGGTTTTTATGCTATTCGTAGTAAACTCTTAATAGCGAATGATATGTATTGGGTAATGTTGCAAACCCTTCTATATGCTTAATTGTATGCTTGCATGAATGTGATTATATAATTGTGATAAAATAAGCATGATGAAGCTATTGAATCCTAAATCTTGAAAACCCTAATCTACTTTGTTAATGATGATGCCTTGGTGGAAAAGAATGCTTGATGAACATGTAGTAAGATTAGGGGATCGGGTGTCATGTTCCGACACAAGGATAGTATATGAGGATCTGAGTGTCACGTTCCGACAGCAGGATAGTATATGAGGATCGGAGTGTCACGTTCCGACACCAGGATAGTATAAGAGGATCAGAGTGTCACGTTCGGACACAAGGATAGTATATGAGGATCGGAGTATTACGTTCCGACACCAGGATAGTTTATGGATCGGGTGCCACGTTCAGGTACCAGGATAGTATATGAGGATCGGAGTGTCACGTTCCGACACCAGGATAGTTTATGGATCGGGTGCCACGTTCCGGTACCAGGATAGTATATGAGGATCGGAGTGTCACGTATCGACACGAGAGGGATAAAGATAATGAATCTTGAAAGATGTTAATATACTCAATTTAATGAACCTAATACCCAAATGAGTATGATGGGGAGGCGTGAGTCCTCATTGATGTGCTTGGTTTTGTGACCAAGGGTTATGGTAATTATAAATGCCACATGTTGAGTATTGTAGTTGATTTTATGATATTATCTGATATATACTGTTTTCTATTTTGAGTTGGCCGATGATATATACTCAGTACTCGTGTTTGTACTGACCCCTACTTGTATGTTTCTTTCTTTGTTATTTGTGGAGTACAGCAAACGTACCATCGTCTTCAACTCAACCGCAAGTCTAGCCAGTCTTCATTTCACCGGATTTCAGGGTGAGCTAACGCCTCTAGCTTGGACTGGATCTTCTTCTTCATGTCTTGATGCCTTGAAGTTCCGACATGGACTAGCTTTATATTATTTTGGCTTTCTAGATACTCTTAGAATTAGTAATTCGAGGATAGATGTTCTTGTGATGATGACTTCCAGATTTTGGGGATAATGACAAGTTTTGAGTTTTAGAAGTTGATTATTGATTTTGTTAATGAGTTTTAAGTCTTCCGCATTGTTTTCTATTTATTATGTTTGAAATGTTGGGGTTTAGATTGGTTGGTTCGCTCACATAGGAGGATAATTGTGGGTGCCACTCACGACACGTTTTGGGTCGTGACAGGATGGATCCCCATCAGCAACAAATATAGAGATATTAGATAAATACGAATCGGCAATAAGAAATGAATTTGGAGGTATGACCACAGATATAAAAGAACAAAATAGAGAAAAAATAATAAACAGACAGCTTATGACAAAATTATCTATATGTAAAATGTGTTACATTGAAGAATATACTTGTGCTTTTAAAGAATATTACTACAAATCAAAATATAATTTAGATGAAGCAAGAGAGAAAGCCAAAAAGAAAAATTATGCGAAAGCCAAAAAGAAAAATTAAAAATGAAAAAAGTACTAAATAAAAATTTAGTATGTTACAAAAATAAAATGGCACCACAATTTGGATGTACAAATAAAAAACAAAAATCCAAAAGATATAAAAATTATAGAAAAAATAAAAGTAAGTATAAATATAAACAACCAAGACGAAGGTATTATATAAAAAATTATAAAGTAAAAAGACAATATAAACCAAAGAGGAAGATATCCCAATGTACTTGTTACAATTGCGGAAAGATAGGACACATAGCTAAGAATTGTAAATTACCAAAAGATCCAAAAAGAAAACAAATAGCAGAATTAATCATAGACAATGAAAAATATATGCAAATAGAATACATAGACTATGAATTAAGTGATAACGACAGCATATATGAAGTATCAGATATAGAAACTGAAAATGGAGAAGAAAATTTAGATAATGAAATAGATGAAGAAATATAATGTCTGAAAACGAAATAATATCTAAAGAGAATTATGAGGATGAAGAATCATCACACCAAAAGATTATATTTGATAATACAGTTTTTGAACAAATAAAAGGAAAAGAATTAGATTTAAGTGTTGAAAAGATACTTGAAATACCTATATCAAAAAACTGGTTTAAAAGATAAGAAGAAGAATACTATGTAGTTAGTCAAAAAGAACACATCATAGACTGTAAATATACAAGCGAAAAAGCACATATATCTATAATAAGTAAACGAATAATAAATAAAGAAATACAAGACATAAAAAATAAAGCAGCTATAAAATATGTACATTTAGGAAGAACGGAAATACTAATAAAAGCTTGTTTCAGAGAAGGAATAGATACACCAATTGAAATATATTAAGCAGATGACAGAATAATACACCCTATAGAAAAAAGTGTAATATGTGCAGTTAAAGAAAATTTAATATACAAAAAAATTAAATTTATAATAAGTGTTAATTATACAATAGCATTAACAGATACAAATATAGATAAATCATTAGTATTATATTGGAAAATGTAAGGAATAGAGTTAACACCAGGAAGTAAGGTATTCACAGCAAGATGTAAAAATCTATATACATTAACAACAAAACATAAAATAACAGCAAGGAATAAAATTGATAAAATAAAAATAGAAAATCCTTTTGAAAAAATAATTACTGCAATAGATAATAATGACTATACCTATAAAGAAATTGATACGGAAGGAGATTTGGAAATAGTAAAAGAAAGGTTAAGCACCTCAAGTACACCAAATACAAGCACATTAAATATGTTAACTAGAGCTACCTCATCAAGGATGAGTACATCTAAAAGAAAATATGAAATACCACAAAATTTATTAGAAGAAACGACACCATATCATTATTTTATAACACGAATAATGGACCAGAGAAAATATAAAATCATGATAAACACAGGACAAGAAGAAAATCATATAACAAGAGAATTAGTATTAGAAGAAGAAATTATGAAAACAGTACACATATGCCCTGTATTACCTAGTGAAATAGTAAATACAAATGAAGAAACAACAGAAAAAGAAATAATTATAGGAGGAATTCTATTAAAAATACAATTTAAGATATATGAAGGAAACCATAATATCACGTTAGGAATAAAATGGTTAGAAAAAATTAAACCATACAACATAGAAAATTAACAATTAACAATAACTTGTCAAAATAAGAAAATAATTATAAAAAGAACAAAATCATTAATGAAAATATTTATACTTGCAAAAATTATTATAGAAGGATATCATTACAGATATTAAACCCCTATGATAGATACAGGAGCAGAAGCAAATATATGTAAATATAATTGTTACCAGAAGATAAATGGGAAAAATTAAAAACACCAATGATAGTAACAAGATTTAATAATGAAGGAAGTATGATTAAATATAAAGCAAAAAATATAAAAATACAAATATGGGATAAAATATTAACAATAGAAGAAATCTATAATTTTGAATTCACAACAAAAGATATATTGCTAGGAATGCTATTTCTAGACAAATTTTACCCACATATAATAACAAAAACACACTGGTGGCTTACTACGCCATGTGGCTATAAAATAGGAGCAAAAAGAGTAAAAAAATAAACAACGAAAACCAATAGATTGGATTAAAGGTAGTGAAAAAATAAACCAGGAAATGGAAAATATAAATGAAAAACAAATATCACAATTAGAAATCATTATATTTACAATAGGCAAAGTTAAAATAATTAATGAACAACTAGAATAATTATATAATGAAGATCCACTACAAGGATGGGAGAAACATAAAACAAAAATAAAAATTGAATTAATAGATGAAAATAGTATAATAACACAAAAACAATTAAAATATAACTTTGATGATTTATAAGAATTTAAAATACATATAAATGAACTATTAAAATTAATTACATACAAGAGAGTAATAGCAAATACACAAGCCCAACATTTATAGTTATAAAACGCAGTGAACAAAAAAGAGGTAAAAGTAGAATGGTTATAGACTACAGAAATTTAAATGCCAAAACTAAAACATGTAACTATCCAATACCTAATAAAATACTTCAAATAAGACAAATAAAAGGATACAACTATTTTAGCAAATTTGACTGTAAATCAGGATTTTACCATCTAAAACTAGAAGAAGAATCTAAACAATTAACAGCATTCACAGTACCGCAAGTATTCTATGAATGCAATGTATTACCATTTGGATATAAAAATGCACCTGGTAGATACCAACATTTTATGGATAACTGTTTTAACCAGTTAAAAAATTGTGTTGTATATATAGATGATATATTACTATATTCTAAAACACAAGATGAACATATAAGATTATTAGAAAAATTTATACATATAATTAAACATTCAGGTACAAGTTTAAGTAAAAGTAAAGCAGAAATTATGAAACCACAGATAGAATTTCTAGGAATACAAATAGATAAAAATGGAATAAAACTGCAAACTCATATAGTACAAAAAATAATTACTATTGATGAAAATATAGCTACAAAAAAGAAATTACAATCATTTTTAGGATTAGTAAACCAGGTAAGAGAATATATACCAAAATTAGCAGAACATTTAAAACCACTTCATAAAAAACTAAAAAAGGACGTTGAATATTATTTTGACGATAAAAATAAAGAACATATAAAAAATATTAAAAAATTATGTAAAAAATTACCAAAACCAGAACACTATTGCAGGTATTACTCAGGATCATACACTGAAGCACAAGCAAAATGGAAAATAAATAGAAAAGAATTATTTGCATTATATAAATGTTTGTTAGAATTTGAACCATATATAGTTTACAATAAATTTATTGTGAGAACAGATAACACACAGGTAAATTGGTGGATAACCAAAAAGATAGATGATTCAGTTACAACAAAAGAAATAAGAAGATTAATATTAAGTATATTGAATTTTACATTTACAATTGAGATTATTAAAACTGATGAAAATCTTATTGCAGACTACCTCTCAAGAAAGAGATACAATGAAAGATCTATTGGCAATAATGACAAACCTATGCCAGAAAATAGAAAAAATAGAGACTGATGTACAAAATCTTAAAGCTAATAGTCAGCAGCATGACTCTAAAAATGCAGAGCTACGGAAGACGAAAAACAGCCAGAACTAAAAGGAGATGTTGGGAAACTCCTTAAAACCCATGACATTACTGATGTTGCAGGTACAACCAAAGGAGCAATGGAGAAACCTACATCAAAAAACATAAACCTAAATAGCGTATTTACCAAACCATTTACTCCAAAGGTACAGATAATAGATACTTCAGCACCACAAACATCTACGTATGCAGCTAGCCTGCATAAAGAGAAGAAAACATATAACCATATATTCCGAACATAATTGAAAACCTATACAAGATACAAAACTTTTTGGATCAAAAACCCAAATCTACCACGACATTAGAAAAAACCCAAGACTAACAAACCCAAAAACTACAAGGTTATAACAAGTTAATTGCACAACCAAAAACTAATCCAAACCTAGTTAAAACTTGTAATAACTATGGATTATTAAATACAATCTATACATATACAGGTGAAGAAATAAGTGGAATCCCAGAGGTCCACAAAGCATTTTTAATATATAAAAAGATAACAAAAGGAAACTTTTTTTCCATAAGATTCTACACAGCACTAGCGGAGATACTCTATGATGAAATAAAGCCAATTATCCAGATAGTCAAAATTGGGCTAACGCGGGAAATGATAATCCCAGAAGATATAGGCCAACAGCCAGAGATAGCAAGAGTTGAGATACCCAGTTTATATGCCACTAAAAGGATAATTGGATTATCAACTATTATACAAGAACTACCAAAAAACTATCTACAAGGCAACGCCATATGGAGCTACTATTCGAGAGATCAATTAATGATATACGCCAATTCGCGAGAAATAAGACAAGCAGATATGGAAGAAGTCCAAAAATGGATTTTGTCCCTGTTAAAACCAGAAGCTACGCTAACAATTAGAGCAATAAAGCAAGGATTCATATCCGAAGAACTGATGACAAGATATTGAAAGCTAGTTGGGCACAAATACCCAGACCATATTTGTTCAAAATGTAACCAAGGGGATGAAATAATCCCTGAGGTACTTTAAGAAACAAAAAAAAATAAAAAAAAAGTAAAGTATTTTATTTTTTGTGTCGGCTGAATATCAGCCATATGTACAAAGTAATAATCTTTTATTTTTGTCGTGTTGTGTCGGCTGTAAAAAGCCAATTATATAAAAGTCGTAAAGTAAATAGTAAGTGTGTCGGCCAATAATAAAGATAGGCCACTAAGTTTTTTGTTTTTAGCGTCGGCCAAATGTTAAAAGGCCAAGTGTAAAGTAGGTGTCGGTCATTTTTGGCAAAAGAGGTAAGATTGTTGTATATAAACAGAGGGTTTCCCCTCATAAAGAAAATCATCAATCTTCCATCATCTTCTCCTCTCTACAATATTTTCTTTTCCGCTTCCACCCCCAAAATTGGTATCAGAGCTAGCTAACTAATTAAGCTACTAACTATGGAAAAATCTGGAGCTACAAGTCTACAAAATCAGGTATACACTCTTAAATTTATGAGTAGCTAAATAAATTTATTCCTACAAATCTCTTGTTGATTATAATTGTTTATCATGACTTAATAATGTTATAATAAACATCTTTAGAAGGCTTGCTACAGAAATATTCTATGAACAAGTATGCCTAGACTATGCCATCCAAAAGTTGAAACCGGTAGGCAAGAAGGCCGTTTAGGGGAGTAAACAAAGTTGAGGCGTTGTTAGGGTAACTAATCAAAGAAGAAAGCTGTAGTAGTGACTAGACGAGATGATTATTAAATCATTATTATTTCATGATAAATAAGTATAATCCATTAAGAGATTGAAAGGAATAAAAACTTTTAGCAAAAATGAATAAAATGAGTAGCTATTTAATAGATGATGATGATAATTATAAGATATTATTACTCTATATACTAAAAAATCTGAGTACTGATATAAAAAGAGAAATTTATGACAAATTGGTAACATATGAAATAATAGAAATAACAACCCAAGGTTGGACTGAGTTAACCATACAAAGTATAAAAGATGAACTTTACTATGATATGTATGATTTATATGATGATCTAGATATATTTACAGATTAATGATTAAATTAGAAAAATTTGAAATATGGCAAAGACGAAGTATAAGATGTAGGAAAAATTTAGTTAAAAACCCAACCAAGTTAAGTAAACTTTTTACAATTTTATACAGAAAAATATAATGAACAAAAGTAAAAAGATTTAAATAAAAAGAACCAAGATAGATAAAAAAGTAAGAAAGACATGGAAAAAATTGAAACCCTTGTATAAAGAATATGAACTATCACAACTAGTCAAAATAGATAACGATAAAAAAGATCATTTGATAAATATAATTTCAAAAATAGAATACGAATATGTTTGTTATTTGAAAAAACAGCATTAACAAAGAAAAATATAAACAACAATTAATAGAAAAAATAATGGAAAAATAACTGAAAAAGAACAAGAATTACAACATAGAAACAGAAGGTTAGAAGAAAATATATTAGCAGGAGTATGTAATAGTTCAATACTAGCACAAAGAAAAGTTATATTTATGTTAGAATTAGAATTAGATTGTCTTGAATATGAATTACAACATAATATAATGCATAAATTATAATGAACAAAGAGGAATTTGCAGTAGACGAAAAGACATATGAAAACCAAGACGGAATGATAATAAAAATAACATATTCAAATTTAGGAAGAAGATGTAAAAAAAAATAGAAAATAATTTATACTTGATGTTAGAAAAATAAACAGCAAGATAAGAAGATAGTTTAACAGCCATGATAAGAATAACAAAAGAAAATGAAGAAATAGATAAATCAAGAGAAATAGAAAAAATAAAAGTAGAAGCAAAACAAGAAGTGCAACATTTAGAAGAAATAAAAAATACAAGAATAAACGAACTATAAAAAGAATTAGCAAGATTAAAATTGTTATATGAAAATAAAAAAAATAAAAAAGTAAAGTATTTTATTTTTTGTGTCGGCTAAATATCAGCCATATGTACAAAGTAATAATCTTTTATTCTTGTCGTGTTGTGTCGGCTGTAAAAAGCCAATTATATAAAAGTCGTAAAGTGAATAGAAAGTGTGTGGGCCAATAATAAAGATAGGCCACTAAGTTTTTTGTTTTTAGCGTCGACCAAATGTAAAAAGGCCAAGTGTAAAGTAGGTGTCGGCCATTTTTGACCAAAGAGGTAAGATTGTTGTATATAAATTGAGGATTTCCCCTCATAAATAAAATCATCAATCTTCAATCATCTTCACCTCTCTACAATATTTTCTTTTCCGCTTCCACCCCCAAAATTGGTATCAGAGCTTGCTAACTAATTAAGTTATTAACTATGGAAAAATATGGAGCTACAAGTCTACAAAATCAGGTATACACACTTAAATTTATGAGTAGCTAAATAAATTTATTTCTGAAAATCTCTTGTTGATTATAATTGTTTATCATGACTTAATAATGTTATAATAAGCATCTTTAGAAGGTTTGCTACAGAAATATTCTTCGAATAAGTATGCCCAGACTATGCCATCCTAAAGTTGAAACCGGTAGGCAAAAAGGGCCATTTAGGGGAGTAAACAAAGTTGAGGCGCTGTTAGGGTAACTAATCAAAGAAGAAAGTTGTAGTAGTGGCTAGACGAAATGATTATTAAATCATTATTAATTCATAATAAATAAGTATAACTGAAAAAGAACAAAAATTACAACATAGAAAAAGAAGGTTAGAAGAAAATATATTGGCAGGAGTTTGTAATAAATCAATACTAGCACAAAGAAAAGTTATATTTATGTTAGAATTAGAATTAGATTGTCTTGAATAGGAATTACAACATAATATAATACATAAATTATAATGAACAAAGAGGAACTTGCAGTAGACGAAATGACATAAGAAAACCAAGACGGAATGATAATTAAAATAATATTTTCAAATTTAGGAAGAAGATATAAAAAAAATAGGAAATAATTTATACTTGATGTTAGAAAAAGAAACAGCAAGATTAGAAGATAGTTTAACAACCATGATAAGAATAACAAATGAAAATGAAGAAATAGATAAATCAAGATAAATAGAAAAAATAAAAGTAGAAGCAAAACAAGAAGTGCAACATTTAGAAGAAATAAAAAATACAAGAATAAACGATCTAGAAATAGAATTAGCAAGATTAAAATTGTTATATGAAAATAAACAAAAAGAAAAACAGATAGAAAAAGAAAAAGAATTAACAAATAAAATAAACGAAATGGAACAAAAATTAAATGAAGATCTTGAGATAAATGAAGTAAATGAAATAGATGAAAAATGAAAATGACCAAAAATCAGAAATAAGTGACATAAGTGAGACATATACAGAAATTTTAGTATGTCAAGAGTCAAAACCCCAGATAATAGTCCCAGAAATAGTCCTAGAGCTAGTCCTAGATGGACACCACCAACTTATAATACAGAAAGTTATCAGCAATCAGATAGAACTAACGCAATATGGAACAGTAGATTAAATAAGAATTGGACACCAAAACCAATAAATGAACAATATAATTTTTTAGATCTAGATTGTGCCACAGACATATATAAAGCAATATTACTATGGACAGGAAATATATCTAAACAGTTTATAGATAACAAAATAGAAACAACAAAAACACCAAGATACATAGAAAGAACATTCGTAGGTACAGCGAAATTATGGATAGAAAATCTACCCTCAAAAAGATTAGAAGTACTTAGAAGTGATAAGAAAATTGATGGATCCCCATGAGCAACTAATATAGAGATATTAGATAAATACGAATCAGCAATAAGAAATGAATTTGGAGGTATGACCACAGATATAAAAGAACAAAACAGAGAAAAAATAATAAACAGACAGCTTATGACAAAATTATCTATATGTAAAATGTGTTACATTGAAGAATATACTTGTGGATTTAAAGAATATTACTACAAATCAAAATATAATTTAGATGAAGCAAGAGAGATAAGACAACAATATTTTACAAAATTACCAGAACCATTTAGCACAAAAATAATTAAAGATTGGGATAATGAAGGGATAGTAGATACTTTAGGAGCTAGAATAAAATTCCTATCTCAATGGTTTTCACAATTATGTGAAAGACAAAAAGAAAAATTAAAAATGGAAAAAGTACTAAATAAAAATTTATCATGTTGCAAAAATAAAATGGCACCACAATTTGGATGTACAAATAAAAAACAAAAATTCAAAAGATATAAAAATTATAGAAAAAATAAAACTAACTATAGATATAAAATACCAAGACGAAGGTATTATATAAAAAATTATAAAGTAACAAGACAATATAAACCAAAGAGGAAGATATCCCAATGTAGTTGTTACAATTGCGGAAACATAGGACACATAGGTAAGAATTGTAAATTACCAAAAGATCCAAAAAGAAAACAAATAGCAGAATTAATCATAAACAATGAAAAATATATGCAAATAGAATACATAGACTATGAATTAAGTGATAACGACAGCATATATGAAGTATCAGATATAGAAACTTAAAATGGAGAAGAAAATTTAGATAATGAAATAGATGAAAAAATATAATGTCTGAAAACGAAATAATATCTAAAGACAATTATGAAGATGAAGAAACATCACACCAAAAGATTATATTTGATAATACAGTTTTTGAACAAATAAAAGGAAATGAATTAGATTTATGTGTTGAAAAGATACTTGAAATACCTATATTAAAAAACTGGTTTAAAAGACAAAAAGAAGAATACTATGTAGTTAGTCAAAAAGAACACATCATAGACTGTAAATATACAAGCGGAAAAGCATATATACCTATAATAACTAAACGAATAATAACTAAAGAAATGCAAGACATAAAAAAAAGCAGCTATAAAATATGTACATTTAGGAGGAACGGAAGTACTAATAAAAGCTTGTTTCAGAGAAGGAATAGATACATCCATTGAAATATATTTAGCAGATGACAGAATAATACACCGTATAGAAAAAAGTGTAAAAAGTGCAGTTAAAGGAAATTTAATATACCAAAAATTTAAATTTATAATAAGTGCTAATTATACAGTAGCATTAACAGATACAAATATAAATAAATCATTAGTATTATATTGGAAAATGTCAGGAATAGAGTTAACACCAAGAAGTAAGGTATTCACAGCAAAATGTAAAAATCAATATATATTAACAACAAAACATAAAATAACAGCAAGGAATAAATTGATAAAATAAAAATAGAAAATCCTTTTGAAAAAATAATTACTGTATTAGATAATAATGACTATAGCTATAAAGAAATTGATACAGAAGGAGATATAGAAATAGTAAAAGAAAGATTAAGCACCTGAAGTACACCAAATACAAGCACATTAAATATGTTAAGAAGAGCTACCTCATCAAGGATGAGTACATCTAAAAGAAAATATGAAATACCACAAAATTTATTAGAAGAAACGACACCATATCATTATAATATAACAGGAATAATGGACCAGAGAAAATATAAAATCATGATAAACACAGGACAAGAAAAAAATCATATAACAAGAGAATTATTATTAGAAGAAGAAATTATGAAAACAGGACACATATGCCCTGCATTACCTAGTGAAATAGTAAATACAAATGAAGAAACAATAGAAAAAGAAATAATTATAGGAAGAATTCCATTAAAAATAAAATTTAAGATATATGAAGGAAACCATAATATCACGTTAGGAATAAAATGGTTAGAAAAAGTTAAACCACACAACATAGAAAATGAACAATTAACAATAACTTGTCAAAATAAGAAAATAATTATAAAAAGAACTGTCACGACCCAAAAAGCGTCGTGAGTGGCACCCACATTTATCCTCCTATGTGAGCGAACCAAACAATCTAAACCCCAACGTTTTAACCATAATAAACAGAAAACAATGCGGAAGACTTAAAACTCATTAACAAAATCAGTAATTGTCACGACCCAAAACAAAGCCGCGACTGGCACCCACATTTACCCTCCTATGTGAGTGAACCAACCAATCTAAACCTTATCATTTCAACATATATCAACAGAAAATAATGCGGAAGACTCAAACTCATTAAATAAAAGCCAATTCAATAACTATTATTCCCCAAAATTTGGAAGTCATCACCACAAGAACATCTATAAATCAAATGACTAAACTAAGAGTATTCTAAAAGCTAAAACAAGTAAAAGATAGTCCATGCCGGAACTTCAAGGCATCAAGACATGAAGAAGAAGATCCAGTCCAAGCTAGAAACATTAGCTCACCCTGAAGATCCGATGTGACGAAGACTGGCTAAAATTGCGGTTGAGTTGAAGATGACGGTACGTTTGCTGCACTCCACAAATAAACAAGAAGAAAACATAAAAGTAGGGGTCAGTACAAAACACGGGTACTGAGTAGATATCATCAGTCAACTCCAAATAGAAAATAGTATACATTAAGCAATATCATAAAATCAACTAATATCCTTAGCATGCAGCATTTACAGTTACCAAAACCCTTGGTTACAACACCAAGCACATCGATGAGGACTCACGCCTCCTCATCATACTCATTTGGGAATTAGGTTCATTAGATTTGAATATATTATCATCTTTCAATATTCATTATCTTTATTCCCCTCGTGTCGGTACGTGACACTCCGATCCTCATATACTATCCTAGTGTCGGAATGTGACACTCCGATCCTCATTCTATCCTGGTGTCGGAACGTGACACCCGATCCATATTCTATCCTTGTACCGGAACATGGCACCCGATCCACATACTATCCTGGTGTCGGAACGTGACACTCCGATCCTCATATTCTATCCTTGTACCGGAACGTGGCACCCGATCCATATACTATCCTGGTGTCGGAACGTGACACTCCGATCCTCATATTCTATCCTGGTACCGGAACGTGGCACCCGATCCATATACTATCCTGGTACCGGAACGTGGCACCCGATCCCCAATCTCACTACTTTCGTTCATCAAGCCTTCTTTTATACCAAGGCATCATCATTAACAAAGTATATTAGGGTTTCTTTTCAAGATTTAGGATTCAATAGCTTCATCATGTTTATTATATCATAATTACATAATCACATCATTCATGCAAGCATACAATTAAGCATATAGAAGGGTTTACAATACTACTAACACATATCATTCGCTAATAAGAGTTTACTACGAATAGCATGAAAATAACCATAACCTACCTCCACCGAAGATTAGTGATCAAGCAAGCAATTTCCCAAGCTTTGTTTCTCTTCGTTTCTCCTATTTCTCGTTCAACTTTCTCTCTCTTTCTCTTGTTCTTTCTATTTTCTTTATTCAAACCCTCTTTCTTTTACCCTAATTAGTATATAACTAAAAATAAAAGATGACAATAATAACTCACTAATTAACTTAAGGTTACCTCTTTTAACCTCCAAGTAATTAGACTTATTAACATTAACCCTCTAACTTTATAATTAAAGCATGAATAGTCAAAAACGTCCCTTAAAATGTATAAAGAAATCCGACCCGGACTGGGATTGCGCAGCCTGCGACGGCCCGTCGCGCCTGTGACGGCCCGTCGCGCCTGTGACGGCCCATCGCGCCTGCGACGGTCCGTCCTGCTGCTCCGTCACAGACTTCAGAGACTCAATTTCTCTTAAGGGTCTGTGACGGTCCGTCCTCCCATTCCATTACGAAGTACAGAGATTCGATTTTCAGTACCCAATTTCTGATTTCCTAAGTGTTTTGAAACGAGACCCTGCGACTGTCCGTCGTGGGGCCCGTTGTCTTTGCCAGTTTTTCCAGAATCGAAGTCTGCTGCTCAAAACGACTAAACAGGCCGTTACAATAGATACCAATTTACCCATCGTTCGTCCCCGAACGATCACAAGAATGAAAACAAGGGAGAAAAGGAGTACCTGAATCTGTAAACAGATGTGGGTATCTTTCTCGCATATCTGCCTCCTTCTCCCAAGTGGCTTCTTCAACGGGTCGATTCTTCCATTGAATTTTAATGGATGCAATCTCCCTTGATCTCAACTTGCGAATTTCTCTATCTAGAATGGCAAAGGTTCCTCCTCATTAGACAAATTCTCATCAAGCAAAACTGAATCCCAACGGATAATGTAGTTTCCATCCCCATGGTATCTTTTCAACATAGACACATGGAATACCGGATGCACTCCGGACAGCCCTGGAGGCAAGGCTAACGCATAAGCCACCTCCCCTATTCGCTTAAGTACTTCAAAGGGACCAATATACCTTGGGCTTAGTTTACCTCGCTTACCAAACCGCATCACCCCTTTCATGGGCGAAACCTTCAACAAGACTTGTTCACCCTCCATGAACTCTAAGTCTCTAACCTTTCGATCTGCATATTCTTTTTGCCGGCTTTGCGCCGCCAAAAGGTTTTCTTGAATAGATTTCACTTTCTCTAAGGAATCCCTCAAAAGGTCCGTACCCCAAGGTCTAACCTCAAGTGCATCAAACCAACCAATGGGGGACCTACATCTCCTACCATACAATGCTTCAAATGGAGCCATATCAATGCTTGAGTGATAGCTATTATTGGAGGAGAACTCTGCTAAGGGTAAGAAGCTATTTCAATGGCCACCAAACTCTATCACACATGCACGAAGCATATCCTCCAACACTTGAATCGTTCGCACTGACTGACCATCGGTCTGAGGATGCAATGAAGTACTAAGGTCCAACCTAGTACCCAATTCCGCATGCAATGTTTTCCAAAACTTAGAAGTAAACTGCGTACCTCTATCTGATATAATAGAGAGTGGAACCCCAGGCAATCGCACCACTTCCAAGATGTAAAGTTTGGCTAACTTCTCTGCATTGTAAGTCACCTTGACCGGAATGAAGTGAGCAGACTTAGTTAACCTATCAAAAATTACCCAAATAGAGTCATACTTACTCATTGTCTTTGGAAGACCAACCACAAAATCCATTGCAATTCTCTCCCACTTCCATTCAGGAATGGGCATTCTCTGAAGTGTTCCTCCGGGCCTCTGTTGTTCATACTTTACTTGCTGACAGTTTGGACATTTGGCAATAAACTCAACAATATCACATTTCATTCTACTCCACCAAAAGTGCTGCTTTAGGTCACGATACATCTTGGTTGCACCCGGATGTATCAAATACCTTGAACTATGAGCCTCTGTCAGAATAGTGTTGATCAAATCATCGACGCGGGGTACACATACCCTTCCCTTAATAATCAAAACACCTTCCTCATCGATTGTCGCTTCTTTAGCCTTTCCTTGCAACATTTTATTTCGGATCCGGATCAATTTTTCATAATTAAACTGCTTTCCCTTAATCTTGTCAAGGAAGGAAGATTTTGCCTCCACACAAGCTAAAAATCCTCCCTTCTCATTTACTTCTAATCTCATAAGGTCGTTAGCCAGAATCTGAACTTCTCTAGCCAATGGGCGTCTAGAAGATTGCAAGTGAGCTAGACTTCCATGCTTCCCGCCTTTCTACTTAAAGCATCCGCTACAACATTCGCCTTCCCCGGATGATACAAAATAGTGATGTCGTAGTCCTTCAGTAGTTCCATCCATCTCCTCTGTCTCAAGTTCAAATCTTTCTGAGTAAAGACATACTGAAGGCTACGATGATCCGTGTAGACCTCACACTTAACCCCATATAGATAGTGTCTCCTTTGCTTTAATGCAAACACTACCGCGGCCAATTCCAAATCATGAGTTGGATTGTTACGTTCATGCACTTTTAATTGTCTTGAAGCATAAGCAGTCACATTCTTCTCTTGCATTAGCACTGCACCCAAACCCGAATAGGATGCATCACGATAGACAATGAAATTCTTACCTTCCACTGGCAAGGTGAGAATTGGTGCAGTGGTCAACAGAGTCTTGAGCTTCTGAAAACTTTCCTCACACTCATCTGACCATACAAATGGAACATTCTGCTTAGTCAAGTTCGTCAATTGGGAAGCAATAGAAGAGAATCCCTTGACAAATCGGCGGTAGTAGCTAGCTAACCCAACAAAGCTCCTTATTTCTGACATATTAGTAGGTCTTACCCAATTCTTCACTGTCTCAATCTTAGAAGGATCCACCATCACTCCATCCTTAGAAACAACGTGCCCCAAGAAGGACAATGCATCTAGCCAAAACTCACACTTAGAGAACTTGGCATAAAGCTTTTTCTCCCTCAACATTTCCAATACCATTCTCAAATGCTCCTCATTTTCCTCCTTACTATTAGAGTATATCAGTGTATCATCAATAAATATGATCACAAAGAGATCCAAATATGGCTTAAAAATCCCGTTCATCAAACTCATGAACGCAGCAGGGGCATTCGTAAGACCAAAAGACATCACTACAAATTCGTAATGCCCATACCTGGTTCTAAAAGCCGTTTTTGGCACATCCGTTGCCCGTATTTTCAATTGATGGTAACCGGATCTCATGTCAATCTTAGAGAAGACAAAAGCACATTGTAACTGATCGAACAAGTCATCAATGCGAGGAAGAGGATACTTGTTCTTTATGATTACCTTGTTCAACTGCCGGTAGTCTATGCACATCCGAAAACTCCCATCCTTCTTCTTTACAAACAAAACCGGAGCACCCCAAGGAGATGCACTTGGTCTAATGAAGCCTTTGCTCAACAACTCTTGAAGTTGGGCTTTTAACTCTCTTAACTCCGCGGGAGCCATTCTATAAATGGGTATAGAAATGGGGCGAGTACCCGGTTCAAGATCAATACAGAAGTCAATGTCCCTATCTGGTGGCACACAAGGAAGATCTGCAGGGAACACATCCAGAAACTCACGGACCACCGAAACCGACTCATTCGAGGGTACTTGAGTAATGTCATATTTGAGATGTGCTAAGAAAGTTAAAAACCCTTTACTAACCATTTTCTTAGCACGAAGAAAAGAGATGATACGAATTGGATTGGAAGTGTAGTCACCCTCCCACACTAACGGATCTGTCCCAGGCTTGGCTAACGTCACCGTTTTAGCATTACAATCCAAGATCGCAAATTGCGGAGAAAGCCAAGTCATACCCAGAATTACATCAAAATCAACCATTTCTAAGATAACAAAATCTACATAAGTGTTGCTCCCCACAAAGTTTACCAAACAAGACCTATATACCTTTTCAACTACCACAGACTGACCCACCGGAGTAGAAACACGAATAGGCATGTCAAGTAATTCATAACGTAAATTTAGACCATTAGCAAATGAGGAAGATACATAAGAAAATGTGGATCCAGGATCAAACAATACAGAAGCCATGCAATCACAAATCAAAAGATTACCTGTGATGACAGCGTCTGATGTCTCCGCTTCAGATCTCCCAGGAAAAGCATAGCAACGGGCCCCATTACTTGTCTGTCCATTGCCCCTACCATGTTGTGATGTAGTGGCTCCAGTTTGCCCATCACCCCGGCCGTTTTGGTGACCACCATTACCTCGACCACCGCGTCCTCCAGAATGACGGCCTCTTCCATAACCACCTCTACCTCTAGCTATTTGGGGTCGGTAACTGTGTTTTGGACAATATCTCTTAATATGACCAATCTCCCCACATCCATAGCACTCTCTGGGTTTCATGCATAGGTCTCTCAGGGAAGTGTTGACCAGTCTGAGGTGGACCCCCAACTACAGTCTGTAGTGAAGACTGGATTGGTCGGACCGAGTAACCTCCTGAACCCTGTCCTCTAGAGTAAGAACCATTAAACTCACCTCCCTTTCAAAACCTCTTTGATGTCGTTGTTATAGAGAAGTCATCTGGCTTCACTCCCTCTACCTCTATCACGAAGTCTACCACTTCTTGAAAAGATTTTGCCGTAGCCGCTACCTGCAAGGCTGAAATCCGCAATTCTGATCTCAACCCCTTCACAAAACGACGAATCCGCTCTTGTGGACTGAAACAAAGTTGGGTGGCATATCTGGATAGTTCACGAAATTTAGCCTCGTATGCAGTAATCGACATCCTAACTTGCTCTAGACTTAAGAATTCATCTCTTTTCCTATCCCTCAAAGTCCGCGGGATATACTTCTCCATAAACAAACTAGAGAATGATGCCCAAGTTATAGGTGTTGCCTCTGTCAGTTGACACTCAACATGTGATCGCCACCACATTTTGGCGTTCCCTTGAAACTGATAAGTCACAAACTCAACACCAAACCGTTCTACTATACCCATCTTGTGTAGTAGCTCATGACAGTCAATCAGAAAGTCGTAGGCATCCTCAGATTCAGCACCCTTGAAGACTGGAGGTTTTAATTTCAAGAACTTACTGAAAAGTTCATGCTGATCATTTGTCATTATAGGCCCAATAGTCAGACGTGGAAACGTGCCTATGTCCAATGAGGCATCCATACGAGGAGCCACAGTAGCCGCATGTTGTACCTCCGGACCCTGAGGTGCTGGTGCAGAAAACACTGGAGGTGCTTGACCTTGATCAGATAACCCACTAAGATAAGCAAGAACCTGATTGATCATGTCTGGGGTAGGTTGGGGAGGCAATCCCTCATATTGTACTTCTTCAGTTTCCCATTCCTCACCCTCTCTCACTACCTCTTCAGTCGGTGGAGGAGTCACTTCCCTAGTATCAGATGGGCTAGGTGCTCGTCCTCTTCCTCTAGAGGACGTCCTCCCACGACCTCTACCACGGCCTCTTGCCGTTACTCTTCCTCGATCTACAGCCCCAGTGGCTGGCTCAAACGCTTCTTGTCTTGCCGATGTTGATGTTGGCGCAGTCGTTGCTCTAGTTCTAACCATCTGCGAAATAGAGTGAAGATGGTCAGATACCAATTTTTATCACCTAGATACCAATTGGATCCAAGTAATAGCACGAAAGAAAGAATGAAAGAATGGAATTTTCCTAAAGTCTTATAGCTTCTCAAAGAAAAGTAATGGCGTCCCCGTACCGTTCCTTAGGACTCTACTAGACTCGTTCTTGTGTGATGAGACCAACGAACCTAATGCTCTGATACCAAGTTTGTCACGACCCAAAACCGAGCCGCGACTGTCACCCACATTTACCCTCCTATGTGAGCGATCAACCAATCTAAACCTTATCATTTCAACATATATCAACAGAAAATAATGCGGAAGACTCAAGCTCATTAAATAAAATCCAATTCAATAACTATTATTCCCCAAAATCTGGAAGTCATCACCACAAGAACATCTATAAATCAAATGACTAAACTAATAGTATTCTAAAAGCTAAAACAAGTAAAAGCTAGTCCATGCCGGAACTTCAAGGCATCAAGACATGAAGAAGAAGATCCAGTCCAAGCTAGAAACATTAGCTCACCCTGAAGATCCGATGTGACGAAGACTGGCTAGAATTGCGGTTGAGTTGAAGATGACGGTACGTTTGCTGCACTCCACAAATAAACAAGAAGAAAACATAAAAGTAGGGGTCAATACAAAACACGGGTACTGAGTAGATATCATCGGCCAACTCAAAATAAAAAATAGTATAAATTAAGCAATATCGTAAAATAAACTAATATCCTTAGCATGCAGCATTTACAGTTACCAAAACCCTTGGTTACAATACCAAGCACATCGATGAGGACTCACGCCTCCTCATCATACTCATTTGGGAATTAGGTTCATTAGATTTGAATATATTATCATCTTTCAAGATTCATTATCTTTATTCCCCTCGTGTCGGTACGTGACACTCCGATCCTCATATACTAGCCTGGTGTCAGAACGTGACACTCCGATCCTCATTCTATCCTGGTGTCGGAATGTGACACCCTATCCATATTCTATCCTGGTACCGGAACATGGCACCCGATCCATATACTATCCTGGTGTCGGAACGTGACACTCCTATCCTCATATTCTATCCTGGTACCGGAACGTGGCACCCGATCCATATACTATCCTTGTACCGGAACGTGGCACCCGATCCCCTAATCTCACTACTTTCGTTCATCAAGCCTTCTTTTATACCAAGGCATCATCATTAACAAAGTAGATTACGGTTTCTTCTCAAGATTTAGGATTCAATAGCTTCATCATGCTTATTATATCATAATTACATAATCACATCATTCATGCAAGCATACAATTAAGCATATAGAAGGGTTTACAATACTACTAACACATATCATTCGCTATTAAGAGTTTACTACGAATAGCATGAAAATAACCATAACCTACCTCCACCGAAGATTAGTGATCAAGCAAGCAATTTCCCAAGCTTTGTTTCTCTTCGTTTCTCCTCATTCTCGTTAGACTTTCTCTCTCTTTCTCTTGTTCTTTCTATTTTCTTTATTCAAACCCTCTTTCGTTTACCCTAATTAGTATATAATTAAGAATAAAAGATGACAATAATAACCCACTAATTAACTTAAGGTTACCTCTTTTAACCCCCAAGTAATTAGACTTATTAACATTAACCCTCTAACTTTATAATTAAAGCAGGAATAGTCAAAAACGTCCCTTAAAACGTATAAAGAAATTCGACACGGTCTGGGATTGCGCAGCCTGCGACGGCTCGTCGCGCCTGTTACGGCCCGTCGCGCCTGTTACGGCCCGTCGCGCCTGCGACGGTCCGTCCTGCTGCTCCATCACAGACTTCAGAGACTTAATTTCTCTGAAGGGTCTGCGACGGTCCGTCATGCCTGTGACGGTCCGTCCTGCCAATCCGTTACGAAGTTCAGAGAGTTGATTTTCAGTACCCTATTTCAGATTTCCTAAGTGCTTTGAAACGAGACCCTGCGACGGTCCGTCGTGCCTACGACGGTCCGTCGTGGGGCCCGTTATCTTTGCTAGTTTTTCCAGAATCGAAGTCTGCTGCTCAAAACGACTAAACAGGTCGTTACAGTAATCAACTTCTAAATCTCAAAACTTATCATTATCCCCAAAATCTGGAAGTCATCATCACAAGAACATCTATCCTCAAATTACTAATTCTAAGAGTATCTAGAAAGCTAGAATACCTAAAAACCTAGTCCATGCTTGAACTTCAAGGCATCAAGACATGAAGAAGAAGATCCAGTCCAAGCTAGAAGCGTTAGCTCACCCTAAAATCTTGTATAATGAAGACTGGCTAGAGTTGCGGTTGAGTTGATGACGACGGTATGTTTGCTGCACCCCATAATAACAAGGAAAGAAACATACAAGTAGGGGTCAGTACAACCACAAGTACTGAGTAGATATCATCGGCCAACTCAAAATAGAAAACAGTATATATCAGATAATATCATAAAATCAACTACATTACTCAACATGCGGCATTTACAATTACCATAACCCTTGGTCACAACACCAAGCACATCAACGAGGACTCACGCCTCCCCATCATACTCATTTGGGAATTAGATTCATTAAATTAAGTATATAACATCTTTCAAGATTCATTACACTTATTTCTCTTGGGTCGGTATGTGACACTCCGATCCTTTAATTCTACGTGTCGGTTCGTGACACCCGATCCCCTAATTCTACATGTCGGTTTGTGACACCTGATCCCCTAATTTCTACGTGTCGGTTCGTGACACCCGATCCCCTAATTCTACGTGTCAGTTCGTGACACCCAATCCCCTAATTTCTACGTGTCGGTTCGTGACACCCGATCCCCTAATTCTACGTGTTGTTTCGTGACACCCGATCCCCTAATTCTACGTGTTGGTTCGTGACACCCGCTCTACTTATCTCATTCTATTAATTCATCAAGCCTTCTTTTATACCAAGGCATCATCAATCTCATTACTTTAGTTCATCAGGCCTTCTCTTTTAACAAGGCATCATCAATCTCATTACTTTAGTTCATCAAGCCTTCTCCTATACCAAGGCATCATCAATCTCATTACTTTAGTTCATCAAGCCTTCTCTTATACCAAGGCATCATCATTAACAAAGTAAATTTAGTATTAGAGATTCAATAGACTCATCATGCTTATTCATCACAATTATATAATAACATCATGTAAGCACATAATTAAGCATATAGAAGGTTTTATAATACTACCCAACACATATCATTCGCTATTAAGAGTCTACTACGAATAGCATAAAAACCATAACCTACCTTCACCGAAGATTAGTGATCAAGCAAGCAAATTCCCCAAAGCTTTGTTTTCCTCTTCGTTTCTCCTCTCTTTCGATCGTTCTTCTCCCTCTCTCTATTCTTTCTATTTTTCTTATTCAACCTTCTTTCTTTTTCCCTAATTATCATATAATTAAGTATAAAAGATGGTGGATAAACTCATTAATTAATTCAAGGTTATCTCTTTTAACCCTCAAGAAATTAGATTATTAATATTCAACCACTAACTTTATAATTATAAGCAGGAATAGTCCAAAATGTCCCTTAAAACATTTAATGAAATTCGACCCAGCCTGGGATTACGCACCCTGTGACGGTCCGTCGTGCCTGCGACGGTCTGTCCTGCCTCTTCCGTCACAGAGTTCAGAGACTCAATTCCTTGAAGAGTCTGTGACGGTCCGTCGTGCCCACGACGGTCCGTCCTGCCATTTCGTCACGAAGTTCAGAGAGTCGATTTCAGTACCCAAATTTCAGAATTCTAAGTGTTTTGGAACGAGACCCCCTCGACGGTCCGTCGTGCCCATTACAGTCCGTCGTGGGATCCATCGACCAAGACAGTTTTTCCAGAAATAAAATCTGCTGCTCAAAACGACTAAATAGGTCGTTACAATAGATACCAATTTACCCATCGTTCGTCCTCGAACGATCATAAGAAGAAAAGCAAGAGCGAAAAGGAGTACCTGAGTCTGTAAACAGGTGTGGGTATCTTTCTTGCATATCAGCCTCTTTCTCCCAAGTGGATTCTTCAACCAGCCGATTCTTCCATTGAACTTTGATAAATGCAATTTCTATTGACCTCAACTTGCGAACTTCTCTATCTAAAATAGCAACAGGCTCCTCCTCATAAGACAAATTCTCATCGAGCAGAACTGAATCCCAATGGATAATGTAGTTTCCATCCCCATGGTATCTTTTCAACATAGACACATGAAACACCGGATGCACTCCTGACAGTCCTGGAGGCAAGGCTAATTCATATGCCACCTCCCCTACTCGCTTAAGTACTTCAAATGGTCCAATATACCTTGGGCTTAGCTTACCTCTTTTACCAAACCGCATCATCCCTTTCATGGCCGAAACCTTCAGCAAGACTTGCTCACCCTCCATAAACTCCAAGTCTCTAACCTTTCGATCTACAAATTCCTTTTGACTACTTTGCGCCGCTAAAAGCTTTTCTTGAATAGATTTCACTTTCTCTAATGAATCCCTCAAAAGGTCAGTACCCCAAGGTCTAACCCCAAATGCATCAAACCAACCAATGGGAGACCTACATCTCCTCCCATACAATGCTTCGAATGGAGCCATATCAATACTTGAGTGATAGCTATTATTGTACGAAAACTCCGCTAAGGGTAAGAAGTTATCCCAATGACCACCAAATTCTATCACACATGCACGAAGCATATCCTCCAACACTTGAATCGTTCGCACAGACTGACCATCGGTCTGAGGGTTAAATGCAGTACTAAGGTCCAACCTAGTACCTAATTCATCATGCAATGTTCTCCAAAACTTAGAAGTAAACTGCGTACCTCTATCTGATATGATGGAAAGTGGAACTCCATGCAATCGAACAATTTCTAAGATGTAAAGTTTGGCTAACTTCTCTTCATTGTAAGTCACTTTGACCAGAATGAAATGAGCAGACTAAGTTAATCTTTCAACAATTACCCAAGTGGAGTCATGCTTACTCATTGTCTTGGGAAGACCAACCACGAAGTCCATTGCAATTCTTTCCCACTTCAATTCAGGAATGGGCATTCTCTGAAGTGTTCCTCCGGGCCTCTGGTGTTCATACTTTTCTTGCTGACAATTTGGACATTTGGCAACAAAATCAACAATGTCACGCTTCATTCTACTCCACCAAAAGTGTTGCTTTAGGTCACGGTACATCTTGGTTGCACCAAGATGTATAGAATATCCGCAACTATGAGCCTCTGTAAGAATAGTGTGGATCAAATCATCAACACAGGACACACATACCCTTCCCTTAATTCTCAAAACACCTTCCTCATCGATCGTTTCTTCCTTAGCCTGTCCTCGCAACACCTTATCTCGGATCCGGATCAGTTTCTCATCAGTAGACTGTTTTCCCTTAATCTTGTCATGAAAAGAGGATCTTGCCTCCACACTGGCCAAAAATCCTCCCTCCTCATTTACTTCTAGCCTCATAAAGTTATTAGCCAGAGTCTGAACTTCTCTAGCCAATGGGCGTCTAGAAACTTGCAAGTGAGCTAGACTTCCCATGCTTCCTGCCTTTCTACTTAAGGCTTCTGCCACAACATTAGCCTTTCCCGGATGATACATGATAGTGATATCGTAGTCCTTCAGTAGTTCCATCCATCTCCTCTGTCTCAAATTCAAATCTTTTTGAGTAAAGACATATTGTAGGCTACGATGATCCGTGTATACTTCACACTTAACCCCATATAGATAGTGTCTCCATTGCTTTAATTCAAACACTACCGCAGCCAACTCCAAATCATGGGTTGGATAATTACGTTCGTGCACCTTTAATTGCCTCGAAGCATAATCAATTAACATTATTCTCTTGCATTAGAACTGCACCCAAACCCGAATAGGATGCATCACAATAGACAATGAAATTCTTACCTTCCATTGGCAGGGTAATGATTGGTGCGGTAGTCAACAAAGTCTTGAGTTTCTGAAAGCTTTCCTCACATTCGTCCGACCATACAAATGGAACATTCTGCTTAGTCAAGTTCGTCAATTGGGAAGCAATGGAAGAGAATCCCTTGACAAATCGACGGTAATAGCTAGCTAAACCAACAAATTTCCTTATTTCTGACACATTAGTAGGTCTTACCCAATTCTTCACTGTCTCAATCTTAGAAGGATCCACCATCACCCATCCTAGAAACCACATGCCCCAAGAAGGACACTGCATCTAGCCAAAACTCACACTTGGAGAATTTGGCATAAAGCTTTTTCTCCCTCACATTTCCAATACAATTCTCAAGTGCTCCTCATGTTCCTTCTTGCTCTTTGAGTATACCAATATATCTTCAATAAATACGATCACAGAGTGATCCAGATATGGCTTAAAAATCCCGTTCATCAAGCTCATGAAAGCAGCAGGGGCATTCGTACGCCCAAAGGACATTACTAAGAACTTATAATGTCCATACCTGGTCCGAAAAGCAGTCTTTGGCACATCCGTTGCCCGTATTTCAATTGATGATAACTGGATCTCAAGTCAATCTTAGAGAAGACACAAGCACCTTGTAACTGATCGAACAAGTCATCAATGCGAGGAATGGGATACTTGTTCTTAATAGTTACCTTGTTCAACTGCCGGTAGTCAATGCACATCTGAAAACTCTCATCCTTCTTCTTCATAAATAACACCGGAGCACCCCAAGGAGATGCACTTTGTCTAATGAAGCCTTTGCTCAACAACTCTTGAAGTTGGGCCTTTAACTCTCTTAACTCCGCGGGAGCCATTCTATAAGGGGGTATAGAAATGGGGCGAGTACCCGATTCCAGATCGATGCAAAAATTAATATCTCTATCCGGTGGCATACAAGGAAGATCTGCAGGGAACACATCCAGAAACTCACGGACTACCGAAACCGACTCAATTGAAGGTGCTTGGGTAGTATCATCCCTGAGGTGTGCCAAGAAAGCTAAACAGCCCTTACTAACCATTCTCTTAGCACGAAGAAAGGAGACGATACGAACCGGATTGGTGTAGTCACCCTCCCACACTAACGGATCTGTCCTAGGCTTGGCTAACGTCACGGTTTTAGCATTACAATCAAAGATTGCAAAATTTGGAGAAAGCCAAGTCATACCCAGAATTACATCGAAGTCAACCATTTCTAAGATAACCAAGTCTACATGAGTATTACACCCCACAAAAGTCACAAGACAAGACCTATACACCTTTTCAACTATCACAGACTCACCCACCGGAGTAGAAACACGAATAGGAATGTCAAGCAATTCACAATGTAAATTAAGAACATTAGCAAATGAGGAAGATACATAAGAAAATGTGGATCCAGGATCAAACAATACAGAAGTCATGCAATCACAAACCAAAAGATTACCTGTGATAACATCATCTGATGTCTCCGCTTCCGACCGCCATGGAAAAGCGTAACAATGGGCCCTATCACCTGTTTGCCCGTTGCCGCGGCCGTTTTGGTGACCACCATTACCTCGGCCATCACGTCCTCCAGAATAACGGCCTCTACCATGACCACCTCTACCTCTAGCTATTGGGGGTCTATAACTCTGTTTTGGATAGTTTCTCCTAATATGTCCAGTCTCCCCACATCCATAACACTATCTGCAGTCAAGCATAGGTCTCTCGGAGAAGTGTTGACCGGTCTGAGGTGGACCCCCAACTACAGTCTCTAGTGAAGACTGAATTGGTCGGACTGAGTAACCTCCTGAAACTTGTCTTCTAGAGTAAGAACCATTAAACTCACCTCCCTTTAGAAACCTTTTTGATGTCCATGCCTTGGTGAAGTAATCTTGCTTCACTCCTTCCACCTCTATCACAAAGTCTACCACTTCTTGAAAGGATTTTGCCGTAGCCGCTACCTGTAAGGCTGAAATCCGCAATTCTGACCTCAACCCCTTCACAAAATGGCAAATCCGCTCTTGTGGACTGAAACAAAGTTGGGTGTCATACCTGGATAATGCACGAAACTTAGCCTCATATGCAGTAAACGACATCCTACCTTGCTCTAGGCTCAAGAACTCATCTCTTTTCCTATCCCTCAATGTCCGGGGGATATACTTCTCCATAAACAAGCTAGAGAATGATGCCCAAGTAATAGGTGGTGCCTCTGTTGGTTGACACTCAACATGTGACCGCCACCACATTTTGGCATTTCTTTGAAACTGATAAGTCACAAACTCAACACCAAACAGTTCTACTATACCCATCTTGTGTAGTAGCTCATGATAGTCAACCAGAAAATCGTAGGCATCCTCAGATTCAGCACCCTTGAAGACTGGAGGTTTCAATTTCAAGAACTTACTGAAAAGTTCATGCTGATCATTTCTCATTATAGGCCCTGTAGTCAGACGAGGAAACGTGCCTATTTCCAATGAGGCATCCATGCGGGGAGCCACAGTAGCTGCATGTTGTACCTCCGGAACCGGAGGTGTTGGTGCAGAAAACACCGGAGGTGTCTAGCCCTGATCAGATAACCCGCTAAGATAAGAAAGAACCTGATTGATCATCTCTGGGGTAGGTTGGGGTGGCAATTCCTCATTCTGCACTTGTTCATTCTCCCCATCCTCACCCTCTCTTACCACTTCCTCAATTGTTGGAGGAGTCACCGCCCTAGTACCAGATGGGCTAGGTGCTCGTCCTCTTCCTCTAGAGGGCGTCCTCCCACGACCTCTTCCACGGCCTCTTGTCACTACTCCTCTTCGAGCTACAGCCCCAGTGGCTGGCTCAGACGCTTCTTGTATTGTCGATGTTGGTGTTGGCGCAGTCATTGCTCTAGTTCTAACCATCTGCGAAATAGAGTGAAGATGGTCAGATATCAATTTATATCGCCTAGATACCAATTGGATCCAAGTAATAGCACGAAAGAAAGAAATAATGGAATTTTCCTTAAGTCTTATAGCCTCTCAAAGAAAAGTAAAGGCGTCCCCCTACCATTCCTTAAGACTCTACTAGACTCGTTCTTGTGTGATGAGACCAACGAACCAAATGCTCTGATACCAAGTTTGTCACGAACCAAAAAGGGTCGTGAGTGGCCCCCACATTTATCCTCCTATGTGAGCGAACCAACCAATCTAAACCACAACGTTTTAACCATAATAAACAGAAAAAAATGCGGAACACTTAAAACTCATTAACAAAATCAGTAATCAACTTCTAAATCTAAAAACTTATCATTATCCCCAAAATCTTGAAGTCATCTTTACAAGAACATCCATCCTCAAATTACTAATTCTAAGAGTATCTAGAAAGCTAGAATAACTAAAAAGCTACTCCATGCCGGAACTTCAAGGCATCAAGACATGAAGAAGAAGATCCAGTCCAACCTAGAAGCGTTAGCTCACCCTTAAATCTGGTATAATGAAGACTGGCTAGAGTTGCGGTTGAGTTGAAGACGACGGTATGTTTGCTGCACTCCACAATAACAAGGAAAGAAACATACAAGTATGGGTCAGTACAACCACAAGTATTGAGCAGATATCATCGGCCAACTCAAAATAGAAAACAGTATATATCAGATAATATCATAAAATCAACTACAATACTCAACATGCGGCATTTACAATTACCATAACCCTTGGTCACAACACAAAGCACATCAACGAGGACTCACGCCTCCCCATCATACTCATTTGGCAATTAGATTCATTAAATTGAGTATATAACATCTTTCAAGATTCATTATACTTATTTCTCTTGTGTCGGTACGTGACACTCCGATCCTCTAATTCTACGTGTCGGTTCGTGACACCCGATCCCCTAATTCTACGTGTCGGTTCCTGACACCCGATCCCCTAATTTCTATGTGTCGTTTCGTGACACCCGATCACCTAATTCTACGTGTCGGTTCGCGACACCCGATCCCCTTATTTCTACGTGTTGGTTCGTGACACCCGATCCCCTAATTCAACGTGTCGGTTCGTGACACTCGATCCTCTAATTCTACGTGTCGGTTCGTGACACCCGCTCCACTAATCTCATTCTATTAATTCATCAAGCCTTCTTTTATACCAAGGCATCATCAATCTCATTACTTTAGTTCATCAGGCCTTCTCTTATAACAAGGCATCATCAATCTCATTACTTTAGTTCATCAAGCCTTCTCTTATACCAAGGCATCATCAATCTCATTACTTTAGTTCATCAAGCCTTCTCTTATACCAAGGGATCATCATTAACAAAGTAAGTTTAGGATTAGAGATTCAATAGACTCATCATGCTTATTCATCACAATTATATAATCACATCATGTAAGCACACAATTAAGCATATAGAAGGTTTTATAATACTACCCAACACATATCATTCGCTATTAAGAGTCTACTACGAATAGCATAAAAACCATAACCTACCTCCACCGAAGATTAGTGATCAAGCAAGCAAATTCCCCAAAGCTTTGTGCAAAACGTCCCTTAAAACATTTAAAGAAATCCGACCCAGCCTGGGATTACGCAGCCTGTGACGGTCCATCGTGCCTGCGACGGTCCGTCCTTCATCTTCCGTCACAGAGTTCAGAGACTCGATTCCTTGAAGAGTCTGTGACGGTCCTGCCATGTCGTCACAAATTTCAGAGAGTCGATTTCAGTACCCAAATTTCAGAATTCTAAGTGTTTTGGAACGAGATCCCCTCGAAGGTCCGTCGTGCCCATGACGGTCCGTCGTGGGATCCGTCGACCAAGATAGTTTTTTCAGAAATAAAATCTGCTGCTCAAAACGACTAAACAGGTCGTTACAAGAACAAAATGATTAATGAAAATATTTATACTTGCAAAAATTATTGTAGAAGGATATCACAACAGATATTATACCCCTATGATAGATACAGGAGCAGAAGCAAATATATGTAAATATAATTGTTTGCCAGAAGATAAATGGGAAAAATTAAAAACACCAATGGTAGTAACAGGATTTAATAATGAAGGAAGTATGATTAAATATAAAGCAAAAAATATAAAAATACAAATATGAGATAAAATATTAACAATAGAAGAAATCTATAATTTTGAATTCACAACAAAATATATGTTTCTAGGAATGCCATTTCTAGACAAATTTTACCCACATATAATAACAAAAACATACTGGTGGCTTACTACGCCATGTGGCTATAAAATAGGAGCAAAAAGAGTAAAAAATAAACAACGAAAACCTATAAAATGGATTAAAGGTAGTGAAAAAATAAACCAGGAAATAGAAGATATTAATGAAAAACAAATATCACAATTAGAAATCATTATATTTACAATAGACAAAGTTAAAATAATTAATGAACTACTAGAACAATTATATAATGAAGACCCACTACAAGAATGGGAAAAACATAAAACAAAAATAAAAATTGAATTAATAGATGAAAATAGTATAATAACACAAAAACCATTAAAAAACAACTTTGATGATTTGCAAGAATTTAAAATACATATAAATGAATTACTAAAAAAAATTATATACAAGAAAGTAATAGTAAACATACAAGCCCAGCATTTATAGTTATAAAACACAGTGAACAAAAAAGAGGCAAAAGTAGAATGGTTATAGACTACAGAAATTTAAATGCCAAAACTAAAACATATAACTATCCAATACCTAATAAGATACTTAAAATAAGACAAATACAAGGATACAACTATTTTAGCAAATTTGACTGTAAATCAGGATTTTACCATCTAAAACTAGAAGAAGAATCTAAACAATTAACAGCATTCACAGTACCGCAAGGATTCTATGAATGGAATCTATTACCATTTGGATATAAAAATGCACCAGGTAGATACCAACATTTTATGGATAACTGTTTTAACTAGTTAGAAAATTGTGTTGTATATATAGATGATATATTACTATATTCTAAAACACATGATGAACATATAAGATTATTAGAAATATTTATGCATATAATTAAACATTCAGGTATAAGTTTAAGTAAAAGTAAAGCAGAAATTATAAAACCACAAATAGAATTTCTACGAATACAAATAGATAAAAATGAAATAAAAATGCAAACTCATATAGTACAATAAATAATTACTATTTATGAAAATATAGATACAAAAAAGAAATTACAATCATTCTGAGGATTAGTAAACCAAGTAAGAGAATACATACCAAAACTAGCAGAACATTTAAAACCACTATACAAAAAACTCAAAAAAGATGTTGAATATCATTTTGACAACAAGGACAAAGAACACATAAAAAATATCAAAAAATTATGCAAAAAATTACCAAAACTATATTTTCCTGATGAAAGTAAAACATTTACATATATAATTGTAATAGATTCAAGTGACCACAGTTATGGAGGAGTACTAATATATAAATATAACAAAGAAAAGACTGAACACCATTGCAGGTATTACTCAGGATCATATACTGAAGCACAAGCAAAATGGGAAATAAATAGAAATAAAATAATTTGCATTATATAAATGTTTGTTAGCATTTGAACCATATATAGTTTACAAAAAAATTATTGTGATAACAGATAACACACAGGTAAAGTGGTGGATAACCAAAAAGATAGATGATTTAGTTACAACAAAAGAAATAAGAAGATCAATATAAAGTATATTGAATTTTACATTTACAATTGAGATTATTAAAACTGACGAAAATCTTATTGCAGACTACCTCTCAAGAAAGAGATACAATGAATGATCTATTGGCAATAAAGACAAACCTATGCCAGAAAATATAAAAAATAGAGAAAGATGTACAAAATCTAAAAGCTAATAGTCAGCAGCATGACTCTAAAAATACGGAGCTACGTTGTTCGGCAGACGGAATACAGCCAGAACTAAAAGGAGACGTTGGGAAACTCATTAAAACCCATGACATTACTGATGTTGCAGGTACAAGCAAAGGAGCTATGGAGAAACGTACACCAAAAAACATAAACCTAAATAGCGTATTTACCAAACTATTTACTCCAAAGGTACAGATAATAGATACTTCAGCAACACAAACATCTACGTATGCAGCTAGCCTGCATAAAGAGAAGAAAACATATAACCATATATCCCGAATATATATTTAAAATCTATACATGATACAAAACTTTTTTAATCGAAAACCCAAATCTACCACGACATTAGAAAAAACCCAAGACTACCGAACCCAAAAACTATATGGTTATAACAAGTTAATTGCACAACCAAAAACTAATCCGAACCTAGTTAAAACTTTTTATAACTATGGTTTATTATATTTAGTCTATACATATACAGGTAAAGAAATAAGTGGAATCCTAGAGGTCCACAAAGCATTTTTAATATATAAAAAGATAACAAAAGGAAACTTATTTTTCAGAAGATTCTACACAGCATCAGCGGAGATACTCTATGATGAAATAAAGCCAATGATCCAGATAGTCAAAATTGGGCTAACGCGAGAAATGATAATCCCAGAAGCCAGAGATAACAAGAGTTGAGATACCCAGTTTCTATGCCAATAAAAGGATAATTGGATTATCAACTATTATACAAGAACTAGCAAATAACTATCTACAAGGCAACGCCATATGGAGCTACTATTCGAGAGATCACTTAATGATATACGCCAATTCGCGAGAAATAAGACAAGCAGATATGGAAGAATTCCAAAAATGAATTTTGTCCCTGTTAAAACCAGAAGCTACGCCAATAACTAGAGCAATAAAGCAAGGATTCATATCCGAAGAACTAATGACAAGATATTGCAAGCTAGTTGTCCACAAATACCCAGACCATATTTGTTCAAAATGTAACCAAGGGGATGAAATAATGCCTGAGGTAATTTTAGAATAAAAAAAAATTAAAGTATTTTGTTTTTTGTGTCGGCTAAATATGAACCATATGTACAAAGTAATAATCTTTTATTTTTGTCGTGTTGTGTCAGCTGTAAAAAGCCAATTATATAAAAGTCGTAAAGTAAATAGTAAGTGTGTCGGACAATAATAAAGATAGGCCACTGAGATTTGTATTTTTATCGTCGGCCAAATGTAAAAAGGCCAAGTGTAAAGTAGGTGTCGGCCATTTTCGGCCAAAGAGGTAAGATTGTTGTAAATAAATAGAGGGTTTCCCCTCATAAATAAAATCATCAATATTCCATCATCTTCTCCTCTCTACAATATTTTCTTTTCTGCTTCCACCCCCAAAATTGCCCCAAAATTGGTATCAGAGCTAGCTAACTAATTAAGCTATTAACTATGGAAAAAT
Source organism: Solanum chmielewskii (assembly GCA_027704785.1). Classification (NCBI taxonomy): domain Eukaryota; kingdom Viridiplantae; phylum Streptophyta; class Magnoliopsida; order Solanales; family Solanaceae; genus Solanum; species Solanum chmielewskii. Next base: position 10,380,944 of record JAKWIX010000323.1, read on the forward strand.
CTGGAGCTACAAGTCTACAAAATCAGGTATACATTCTTAAATTTATGACTAGCTAAATAAATTTATTCCTGAAAATCTCTTGTTGATTATAATTGTTTATCATGACTTAATAATGTTATAATAAGCATCTTTAGAAGGTTTGCTACAGAAATATTCTATGAACAAGTGCCCAGACTATGCCATGCTAATGTTGAAATCGGCAGGCAAGAAGGCCGTTTAGGGGAGTAAACAAAGTTGAGGCGCTGTTAGGGTAACTAATCAAAGAAGAAAGTTGTAGTAGTGGATAGACGAGTGATTATTAAATCATTATTATTTCATAATAAATAAGTATAATCCATTAAGAGGTTGGAAGGAATAAAAACTTTTAGCAAAAATGAATAAGATGAATACCTATTTAATAGATGATGATGATAATTATAAGATATTACTACTCTATATACTAAAAAATCTGAGTACTAATATAAAAAGAGAAATTTATGACAAATTGGTAACATATGAAATAATAAAAATAACAACCCAAGGATGGACTGAGTTAACCATACAAAGTTTACAAGATGAACTTTACTATGATCTGTATGATTTATATGACGATCTAGATATATTTACAGATTAAAGATTGAATTAGAAAAATTAGAAATATGGCAAAGACGAAGTATAAGATATAGGAAAAAATTAGTTAAAAACCCAACCAAGTTAAGTAAACTTTTTAAAATTTTATACAGAAAAATATAATGAACAAAAGTAAAAATATTAAAATAAAAAGAACCAAGATAGATAAAAAAGTAAGAAAGACTTGGAAAAATTGAAACCCTTGTATATAGAATATGAACTATCACAACTAGTTAAAACATATAATGATAAAAAAGATCGTTTGATAAATATAATTTTGAAAACAAAATACAAATATGTTTGTTATTTGAAAAAACAGTATGAAAAAAGAAAAATATAAACAACAATTAATAGAAAAAATAATGGAAAAAATAACTGAAAAAGAACAAGAATTACAACATAGAAAAAGAAGGTTAGAAGAAAATATATTAGCAGGAGTATGTAATAAATCAATACTAGCACAAAAAAAGTTATATTTATGTTAGAATTAGAATTAGATTTTCTTGAATATAAATTACAACATAATATAATAAATAAATTATAATGAACAAAGAGGAATTTGCAGTAGACGAAAAGACATATGAAAACCAAGACAGAATGATAATATAAATAATATTTTCAAATTTAGGAAGAAGATATAAAAAAATAGGAAATAATTTATACTTGATGTTAGAAAAAGAAACAGCAAGATTAGAACATAGTTTAGCAGTCATGATAAGAATAACAAAAGAAGATGAAGAAATCGATAAATCAAGAGAAATAGAAAAAATAAAAGTAGAAGCAAAACAAGAAGTGCAACATTTAGAAGAAATAAAAAATAAAAGAATAAACGAACTAGAAAAAGAATTAGCAAGAGCAAAATTGTTATATGAAAATAAACAAAAAGAAAAACAGATAGAAAAAGAAAAAGAATTAATAAATAAAATAAACGAAATGGAACAAAAATTAAATGAAGATCTTGAGATAAATGAAGCAAATGAAATAGATGAAAATGAAAATGACTAAAAATCAGAAATAAGTGAGATAAGTGAGACATATACAGAAATTTTAGAACAGGTAAATAAGCAAAAAAAATTAGAAATAAACACAGGAGATATGAATAGACCCACTACGTCAAGAGTCAAAACCCCAGATAGTAGTCCCAAAAACAGTCCTAGAGCTAGTCCTAGATGGACACCACCAACTTATTACACAGAAAGCTATCAGCAATCGGATAGAACTAATGCAATATGGAACAGTAGATTAAATAAAAATTTGATACCAAAACCAATAAGTGAACAATCTAGATTGTGTCACAGACATAAATAAAGCAATATTACTATGGACAGGAAATATATCTAAACAGTTTATAGATAACAAAATAGAAACAACAAAAACACCAAGATACATAGAAAGAACATTCGTAGGTACAACGAAATTATGGATAGAAAATCTACCTTCAAAAAGATTAGAAGTACTTAGAAGTGATAAGAAAATGGATGGATCCCCATCAGCAACAAATATAGAGATATTAGATAAATACGAATCGGCAATAAGAAATGAATTTGGAGGTACGACCACATATATAAAAGAACAAAAAAGAGAAAAAATAATAAACAGACATCTTATGACAAAATTATCTATATGTAAAATGTGTTACATTGAAGAATATACTTGTGCATTTAAAGAATATTACTACAAATCAAAATATAATTTAGATGAAGCAAGAGAGATAAGACAACAATATTTTACAAAATTACCAGAACTATTTAGCACAAAAATAATTAAAGATTGGGATAATGAAGGGATAGTAGATACTTTAGGAGCTAGAATAAAATTCCTATCTCAATGGTTTACACAATTATGTGAATGACAAAAAGAAAAATTAAAAATGGAAAAAGTACTAAATAAAAATTTAGCATGTTGCAAAAATAAAATGACACCACAATTTGGATGTACAAATAAAAAACAAAAATTCCAAAGATATAAAAATTATAGAAAAAAAAAACTATGTATAAATATAAACAACCAAGACGAAGGTATTATATAAAAAATTATAAAGTAAAAAGACAATATAAACCAAAGAGGAAGATATCCCAATGTACTTGTTAGAATTGCGGAAAGATAGGACACATAGCTAAGAATTGTAAATTACCAAAAGATCCAAAAAGAAAACAAATAGCAGAATTAATCATAGACAATGAAAAATATACGCAAATAGAATACATAGACTATGAATTAAGTGATAACGACAGCATATATGAAGTATCAGATATAGAAACTGAGAATGGAGACGAAAATTTAGATAATGAAATAGATGAAGAAATATAATGTCTGAAAACGAAATAATATCTAAAGAGAATTATGAAGATGAAGAATCATCACACCAAAAGATTATAGTTGAAGATACAGTTTTTGAACAAATAAAAGGAAAAGAATTAGATTTAAGTGTTGAAAAGATACTTGAAATACCTATATTAAAAAACTGGTTTAAAAGACAAAAAGAAGAATACTATGTAGTTAGTCAAAAAGAACACATCATAGACTGTAAATATACAAGCGAAAAAGCATATATACCTATAATAAGTAAACGAATAATAAATAAAGAAATACAAGACATAAAAAATAAAGCAGCTATAAAATATGTACATTTAGGAGGAACGGAAATACTAATAAAAGCTTGTTTCAGAGAAGGAATAGATACACCCATTGAAATATATTTAGCAGATGACACAATAATACACCCTATAGAAAAAAGTGTAATAAGTGCAGTTAAAGAAAATTTAATATACCAAAAATTTAAATTTATAATAAGTGCTAATTATACAGTAGCATTAACACATACAAATATAAATAAAGCATTAGTATTATATTGGAAAATGCCAGGAATTGAGTTAACAACAGGAAGTAAGGTATTCACTGCAGGATGTAAAAATCAATATATATTAACAACAAAACATAAAATAACAACAAGGAATAAAATTGATAAAATAAAAATAGAAAATCCTTTCGAAAAAACAATTATTGTATTAGATAATAAGGACTATAGCTATAAAGAAATTGATACAGAAGGAGATTTAGAAATAGTAAAACAAAGATTAAGCACCTCAAGTACACCAAATACAAGCACATTAAATATGTTAACAAGCTACCTCATCAAGGATGAGTACATCTAAAAGAAAATATGAAATACCACAAAATTCATTAGAAGAAACGACACCATATCATTATTTTATAACAGGAATAATGGACCAGAGAAAATATAAAATCTTGATAAACACAGGACAAGAAGAAAATCATATAACAAGAGAATTAGTATTAGAAGTAGAAATTACGAAAACAGGACACATATGCCCTGGATTACCTAATGAAATAGTAAATACAAATGAAGAAACAACAGAAAAAGAAATAATTATATGAGGAATTCCATTAAAAATACAATTTAAGATATATGAAGGAAACCATAATATCACGTTAGGAATAAAATGGTTAGAAAAAGCTAAACCATAAAACATAAAAAATGAACAATTAACAATAACTGGTCAAAATAAGAAAATAATTATAAAAAGAACAAAATGATTAATGAAAATATTTATACATGCAAAAATTATTGTAGAACGATATCACAACAGATATTATACCCCTATGATAGATACAGGAGCAGAAGCAAATATATGTAAATATAATTGTTTGCCAGAAGATAAATGGGAAAAATTAAAAACACCAATGGTAGTAACAGGATTTAATAATGAAGGAAGTATGATTAAATATAAAGCAAAAAATATAAAAATACAAATATGGGATAAAATATTAACAATAGAAGAAATCTATAATTTTGAATTCACAACAAAAGGTATGTTTCTAGGAATGCCATTTCTAGACAAATTTTACCCACATATAATAACAAAAACACACTGGTGGCTTACTACGCCATGTGGGTATAAAATAGGAGCAAGAAGAGTTAAAAATAAACAACGAAAACCTATAGAATGGATTAAAGGTAGTGAAAAAATAAACCAGGAAATGGAAAATATAAATGACAAATAAATATCACAATTAGAAATCATTATATTTACAATAGACAAAGTTAAAATAATTAGTAAACAACTAGAACAATCATATAATGAAGACCCACTACAAGGATGGGAAAAACATAAAACAAAAATAAAAATTGAATTAATAGATGAAAATAGTATAATAACACAAAAACCATTAAAATACAACTTTGATGATTTGCAAGAATTTAAAATACATATAAATTAATTACTAAAAAATATATATATATAAGAAAGTAATAGTAAACATACAAGCCCAGCATTTATTGTTATAATACACAGTGAGCAAAAAAGAGGCAAAAGTAGAATTGTTATAGACTACAGAAATTTAAATGCCAAAACTAAAACATGTAACTATCCAATAAATACTTAAGATAAGACAAATACAAGGATACAACTATATTAGCAAATTTGACTGTAAATCAGGATTTTACCATCTAAAACTAGAAGAAGAATCTAAACAATTAACAGCATTCACAGTACCGCAATGATTCTATGAATGGAATGTATTACCATTTGGATATAAAAATGCACCAGGTAGATACAAACATTTTATGGATAACTGTTTTAACCAGTTAGAAAATTGTGTTGAATATATAGATGATATTTTACTATATTCTAAAACACAAGATGAACATATAAGATTATTAGAAAAAATTTATACATATAATTAAACATTCAGGTATAAGTTTAAGTAAAAGTAAAGCAGAAATTATGAAACCACAGATAGAATTTCTACGAATACAAATAGGAAAAATGGAATAAAAATGCAAACTCATATAGTACAAAAAATAATTACTATTGATGAAAATATAGATACAAAAAAGAAATTACAATCATTCTTAGGAGTAGTAAACCAAGTAAGAGAGTACATACCAAAACTATCAGAACATTTAAAACCACTATACAAAAAACTCAAAAAAGATGTTGAATATCATTTTGACAACAAATAAAAAGAACACATAAAAAAATATCAAACAATTATGCAAAAAATTACCAAAACTATATTTTCCTGATGAAAGTAAAACATTTACATATATAATTGAAACAGATTCAAGTGACCACAGTTATGGAGGAGTACTAAAATATAAATATAACAAAGAAAAGACAGAACACCATTGCAGGTATTACTCAGGATCATATACCGAAGCACAAGCAAAATGGGAAATAAATAGAAAAGAATTATTTGCGTTATATAAATGTTTGTTAGCATTTGAACCATATATAGTTTACAATAAATTTATTGTGAGAACATATAACACACATGTAAAGTGGTGGATAACCAAAAAGATAGATGATTCAGTTACAACAAAAGAAATAAGAAGATTAATATTAAATATATTGAATTTTACATTTACAATTGAGATTATTACAACTGATGAAAATCTTATTGCAGACTGCCTCTCAAGAAAGAGATACAATGTCACGACCCAAAAGTGGGCGTGATGGAACTCGTCTTATCCCACCAAGACAAGTCAGCCTAAAACTCAACCATTACAATAAAGTGCGGAAGTAAAATATAAGTAACTTAATAAAACCCCTAAAACCTGGTAGTCACGTGTACAAGCCTCTAAAGTATTACAATTGATTCAAAAGAAAACTCAAGTCTCAAATGAACATGTTTCTAGAATAGAACAAGATCATAATTAAGGAGAAGAAAGTCTGCTGCGATGGAAACAGCTACCTGACAAATCTCCAAGAAGCCTCGGAAAAGAAGAGAATGACAAGTACAAAAAAAATCCAGGCTCATCACCTACAAAAATTTGTAGAGGCAAGGGCTGAGTACCAAACCACATGGTACTCAGCAAGTAAATGTCTAAACACAAGCTAAGGGAATGAAATACGGGTACCCCTACCTCCCCAACCGAACCTCTACAACTACGACCTGCATAAAATTCAGTCTAACCTAACAGTTCATATTTACATAGCACGTAACTCTACAACAACTCTTACAAATTACATATATATCCTCCACAACCACACTTTATCAAATTTCATATCCTCAGTAAAAGCTCAGTATTATCAATCACAAATTCCGCAGAAAGGCAATCACAATATCAACAAAACACAATATCAAGTTCACCAATGATAAGTATGTGTAATGCAATGTCATGTATAATGATGCATGTCTGACCTAGTGATACACACCCGCTGTCTCTCAGTCCGGGACCCATGGGGGACATATCTGTCCATGCATCTGTCGCGGTGCATGACACGACCCTCGATAATAGTAACCATCGCGGCGCGCGATACGTCCCTCGAAATACAGTATCCATCGCGGCGCGCGATACGTCCCTCGAAATGGTACATCCTCTTTAAGTTCTCATTCTTTCTCAAGGCATATAACACTTTCACAACCATGTCTCAAAATAATGCAAATGACATGTTCACACAAATAATGAGGATATGACCATTTTCACAACACTGCACAATTCACAACAACATCAACAATGATTCAACAAACTTTTCAAATCATTCTTTATTATCAAAACATCACACACAAGCAATTATTCACATTGCCTTTTATCACCGTTTGTTTTCATCATTAGAATTATTCAATGTGGACAAGTCAACCCATCACCAAGTCTCATTACTCCCAAACATATACCACATATACCACAAGGAAATACACGCATTCCATACACTTAACAAGAGTTTAGAAATTCACTTGCCTCAATTTATCGAACAATCACTTTGGAACATTAGCCTTCCTACTTTGTTGAACTTCCAAATAAAATTCAGTCTATTCAAATAATTAAACACTATAAGATTTCAAAGTTAACAACACACATATTGCACGTGTCTAGACTAAACCAAAAAACTCACGCAAATTTATAATTAAGTTCTTATGTTTCAAGATTAGGATTAAATTTTTTATTTCTTTTCAATATCATAAATCTTATGAAATTCACTTAATACCATATACCTAATACTTAATTATATATATTAATATATCAAAACTTTAATGATAATATGGAAACTATTAAAAGGATCTCAAATTGATCTCAATTTATATCACCCATATTTGAACACAAAAATAAAGATATTTCATGAAATACTTTTATACAGAAGGCTTCTTGCATGTCTATTTACCTCCCTTCCCAATAATTGTTTCATGATCATCAACAATTGGTCATAATTACTTAATGACTAAGGTGAAATTTATGCTAAATAACATATGCATACATGTACAAAAAATTAAAATTAGTTTCACGTAGTAGTGTAAATTATACATGTTTGAATCTAAAAATCTACTTCTAATTACATAAAAACTTAATAGAAAGGATGAAAATAATTACCTTGACGCCTTGAGATGAAAATATTGATTTTTCTCCTCCTTTTCCCTTTTCTTTTCTCCCTTTCTTTTCTTTTCTTCTCTGCCATTTTTTTCCTTTTCAAATCGTTTTTTTCCTCAAATAAGCCGTCACAGGCTTTTTATCAGTTTAGGGCACTTTACACCCTTTTTTTATATTTTATTTTATTTATTTAATTAATTAATTTCCTTTTCTTTTTTTTCATTATTATTATCAACAAAAAAATCTTTTATTAAATCTAAAAATCGTGTCACTCATTCTTACAAGTCATATAAATTATTTATAAAATCTACTAAAAAGGTTATTATAAAAAAATAATAGTTGAAATTTCTAAAACGACTAAGAGGGTCGTTACATTATCCACCACTACAAATCATGTTCGTCCTCGAACATAAAATAGGAGAAGGAAGAATTATTGACGTTATCAAAAATCTAATGCATGCTCTTCCAGAGTCGTTGTTCATCTCTCCATGAAAACTTATCTTTAACACCATTCTATCAAGACTAACTACCAAGAACTGAACTATAGAGAATTTGACAGATCTACATATCAGAAGTGATTGTCAAGCTACATACTAACCCATGAACCGAATCTAAACTGAAACCCCTTGGACCATAACATAATAATCATGACAAATCCTTTCTCACAAAGCAAAGATAACGTTCTATTGATACTAGCTAAAACCAGAAGTGAACCTGAACCAATCATAACATACTCATTGAGCACAAACCATCACACATCTTATAACGATTCGCTTTTTCGAACATAATCTTTTTACAAGTTTAAGATATAAATATCTGATCTTTAGACATCGGGTATCCATCAAATAAGAACAAGATAAAGTAAGCACCCAACAAGTGGCACACTCTAGGATGCAAAACCATTAACAACACTGTCAGATAACTGTAACTCTTCATGTAAGCTCCTCTATAAAAAAAATTTTCATACGCAATGGCGTGCATGTAGAACCAATAGTATTCTTCTACTTTCTCAAACAACATCAAATATATCATATCTAAAATAAAAAAGTTTAACCAAGGATGTCATCCTATTAGGGGAAAAATCTAACGATCGGTACACCCGATCAACCACTAAGAATTCACCCATAGAAGCGAAAACACACACGAACGTAGAATCAAGATCATACTCTACACCATGTCCAGAATGAAGTAGTTGGTCACATAAGAATATATCGAAGCGAGGTTGAATAAAACAAGATGTTCCTCCATAGGAACCTTATAAGTTAAATCCCACTTATCTGACTCCATCTCCTTATTTTTAACCACCCACAATCAACCAGTCTGATCTCCCATCACAACATAATAAATGCTTGATTAATCAAATTTCACATACTATTTCAAGTACTCTATTGAAGCCAACACTCTAAAAACAAATAAAAATCATAACTACACCAACCATTCACCTTACTCTGAAACTGTCCCTAGTATCAAAATCTCCATATAAAACACATTGTAGCCTCTACAAGTTTCAAAATCTGTCTCTCTCTCTCTTTTTCCATTTAAGCATTACATGACATATATGAGTCACACCTAATACTGATAGCACTATTTTCAAAATACTTTTCCATCGAAGTGAGCTAATTGAATCACATCCAATGTCAACTTCGCACATAATTTTACATACATTCACACTACCATTCATACCATCATGTACCTCATGCCAAAACTCAACGAAATTCGTGGTCACTCCAACAATTTGTATACTATAAGCTCAAACCTCTAATCACCGTCAAATGTTTATGTAACGTAGCATGACAATCTATGTTGTCTCATAATAATAGTAATCTCAATCCCCTCAAAATCCTTAATAACCCTGTTTAACTATAGGTCCATATTGTTACGTATCCATAAGTCACTTAACAAAATCTGAACCGTTTAGCTCCACATAATAACACATACTCTTACACATATCACGGGTTTTACCCAAATCAACACTAAATCTTCATAAAAATTGCTGATAAATTCCTAGTAAGTCTATACCAAACAAATTCACATCCATAGTCATATTAGATATTATATATGAAAATTCATACGTCCTTCAACTTCAAACCAAGATTCTACATGAAAGATCTTTTTCTTTCGTTTCGCTCAAATTCTTCTTATGGCACAAATTTTAAATACCTTGAACTCTTCAATACACCAAACCCTTTTTCTCTTCGCTGACTTGCTTACCAATCTTATCATTTGACCAACAACCTATGGTATTTTTATCTTATCCTTGAAATAAAAACATTACATGAAATCTCATTTAGGTATCACAACCAAAAGTAACCAAATTTACTACTCAAATTATTTTTAAGTCCTTCAAATGCTTCATACTCAATGTGATCAATCATTTCTTACCCCTTACCAATTAATACCTTGACAAAACACACTACCACAAATCTAAACTCACATTGAAAAACTTGAATTTTGAATTCAATTATGTAACTCAATCCTTTTATCTATTGAAATTAGCTCATACATAGAAAATATTTACATATTTGGAGATCTTAGCTTATTATTGATTGCCCATCCATCGACCTTGTCATACCCTTTCTTAAAAATCAAATGGTACCCGTTACCAAATTCAAAACTATAAAAAAACTTATAACCACACTCGAGTCGAACTGTTTCATCAAATGAATCCTTAAACCCAGTTATACCAATCCAATTTAAAGAACTAACCCACTTTTATCCGCGCTTCCTTACTAAAACTCTTAATTGTCTTCACATAAGTATACTCTTTAGGACTTCCTTTACCCATATGCTTGTCATTCAATATTGCTCAAATTTCTTGGACAATAAGATGAAATCACCACTCATTTAAAAATTCATAAAATACATTTCACAATTTGTACATATCAATATCATACCAAAGATCCACTACTAAAAGCTTCGTTACAAATAATGTTTAACACATCCACCCGTACCAACAAGCTAGTTGGGTTCTCAAATATGAGTTCAACACCAAATCTTATCATATGAGCTATTATACCATAGATAACTCCTTAAGTAGTTAATATTTGCACTTAACAATCAACATGTTCGTTTTCATGTACCACTAGTAACACGTCGTGAAAATTCATTCCATCCACCACTAGAACATATCATATCTATTGAGAAGATCATTTCCAAATAGGTCACACACTTTATCCATCAAATAGCTGTAAAATATTATCTGATTAGTTTTGTATCTAACCCAACCTTTATGTATTCTTTCGTAAGCAAGGTCAATATCAAAAGTAACACACTCCATAATTCTAACCAAGTACCCATCAATACCATTGTAATAGTCGTATCATGACCTTCTTTGGTATACACTCAATCTGTGAAACCACAGAAGGGATTCTGACCTGAATTGGTGCAACATCATTTTCTAAGCAACCCATTAATGGTATGACAACTATATCAATTTTATTACACTATTTATTATCTAGTCAATTCTTCAAACATTTAACTTCTAATTGTCGAACCACTCCATATTTTGCTTATACCAGATAAGTACTATATTTATTATTATTAATTTACAATGATAACTAACCTTACTTAACCTTACTCAACTCTTTCAAATATAATCACACATTCGTTTCATAAGTATATCATTTTCACCTTAATACCAGACCTAACATCAAACCAATACACGACATGCCAATGATTCACAAAAGGAACTGCACACGAGTCATCACATATATGATAGCGAATGGAGTGAAGCGATAAGAATCAAAATCGGACCAAGTACGCACAATAGAGATCTAAGAAGTGAAGATATTTCCTAGAAGTCACTACTGCCTCTCGAAGATAGGTACAAATGTCTTCGTACCGATCATCGAGACTCTATTTAGACTCGACTTGTACACACGTGAGACCTAGGAACCTGGGGCTTTGATACCATTTTTTCACGACCCAAAAATGGGCGTGATGGCACTCGTCTTATCCCACCAAGACAAGTCAGCCTAAAACTCAACCATTACAATAAAGTGCGGAAGTCAAAAATATGTAACTTAATAAAACCCCCAAAACCTGGTAGTCACGTGTATAAGCCTCTAAAGTATTACAATTGATTCAAAAGAAAACTCAAGTCTCAAATGAACTTGTTTCTAGAATACAACAAGATCATAATTAAGGAGAAGAAAGTTTGCTGCGATGGAAACAGCTACCTGACAAATCTCCAAGAAGCCTCAGAAAAGAAGAGAATGACAAGTACAATAAAAAATCCAGGCTCATCACCTACAAAAATATGTAGAAGCAAGGGGTGAGTACCAAACCACACGGTACTCATCAAGTAAACGTCTAAACACAAGCAAAGGGAATGAAATACGGGTACCCCTACCTCCCCAACCGAACATCCACAACTACAACCAGCATAAAATTCAGTCTAACCTAACAGTTCATATTTACATAACATGTAACTCTACAATAACACTTACAAATTACATATATATCCTCCAAAACCACATTTATCAAATAACATATCCTCAGTAACAAGCTCAGTATTATCAATCACAAATTCCGCAGAAAGGCAATCACAAGATCAGCAAAACACAATATCAAGTTCACCAATGATAAGTATGTGTAATGCAATGTCACGTATAATGATGCATGTCTGCCCTAGTGATACACACCCGCTGTCTCTCAGTCCGGGACCCATGGGGGACATATCTGTCCATGCATCTGTCGCGGCGCACGACACGACCCTCGATAATAGTAACCATCGCGGCGCGCGATACGTCCCTCAAAATACAGTATCCATCGCAGCGCGCGATACATCCCTCGAAATGGTACATCCTCTTTAAGTTCTCATTCTTTCTCAAGGGACATAAAACTTTCACAACCATGTCTCAGAATAATGCAAACGACATGTTCACACAAGTAATGAGGATATGACAATTTTCACAACACTGCACAATTCACAACAACATCAACAATGATTCAACAAACTTTTCAAATCATTCTTTATTATCAACACATCACACACAAGCAATTATTCACATTGCCTTTTATCACCCTTTGTTTTCATCATTAGAATTATTCAATGTGGACAAGTCAATCCATCACCAAGTCCCATTACTCCTAAACATATACCACATATACCACAAGTAAATACACGCATTCCATAAACTTAACAAGAGTTTAGAAATTCACTTGCCTCAATTTATCGAACAATCACTTTGGAACTTTAGCCTTCCTCCTTTGTTGCACTTCCAAATAAAATTGAGTCTATTCAAATAATTAAACACTATAAGGTTTCGAAGTTAACAACACACATATTGCACGTGACTAGACTAAACCAAAAAAACTCACGCAAATTTATAATTAAGTTCTTAAGTTTAAAGATTAGGATTAAATTTTTAATTTCTTTTCAATATCATAAATCTTAAGGCATTAACTTAATACCATATACCTAATACTTAATTATATATATTAATATATCAAAACTTAAATGATAATATGGAAACTATTTAAAGGATCTCAAATTGATCCCAATTTATATCACCCATATTTGAACACCAAAATAAAGATATTTCATGAAATACTTTTATACGGAAGGCTTCTTGCATGTCTATTTACCTCCCTTCCCAATAATTGTTTCATGATCATCAACAATTGGTCATAATTACTTAATGACTAAGGTGAAATTTATGCTAAATAACATATGCATACATGTACACAAAATTAAAATTAGTTTAACATAATTGTGTAAATTATACACGTTTTAATCTAAAAATCTACTTCTAATTACATAAAAACTTAATAGAAAGGATGAAAATAATTACCTTGACGCCTTGAGATGAAAATATTGATATTTCTCCTTTTCCCTTTTCTTTTCTCCCTTTCTTTTCTTTTCTTCTCTGTTTTTTTTTCTTTTTCAAATCTGTTTTTTCTTCAAATAAGCTGTCACAGGCTTTTTATAAGCTAAGGGCACTTTGCCCCTTTTTTTATTTTATTTTATTTATTTAATTAATTAATTTTCTTTTCTTTTTTTTCATTATTATTAGCAACAAAAAAATCTTTTATTAAATCTAAAAATCGTGTCACTCATTCTTACATGTCATATAAATTATTTATAAAATCTACTAAAAAGGTTAATATAAAAAAATAATATTTGAAATTTCTAAAACGACTAAGAGGGTCGTTACATACAATGAAAGATCTATTGGCAATAATGACAAACCTATGCCAGAAAATAGAAAAAATAGAGACAGATGTACAAAATCTGAAAGCTAATAGTCAGCAGCATGACTCTCAATATGCGGAGCTACGTCGTTCGGCAGACGGAAAACAGCCAGAACTAAAAGGAGACGTTGGGAAACTCCTTAAAACCCACGACATTACTAATGTTGCAGGTACAAGCAAATGAGCTATGGAGAAACCTACACCAAAAAACATAAACCTAAATAGCGTATTTACCAAACCATTTACTACAAAGGTACAAATTATAGATACTTCAGCACCACTATAAAAAAGTAATGTATTTTGTTTTTTGTGTCGGCTGAATATCAGCCATATGTACAAAGTAATAATCTTTTATTTTTGTCGTGTTGTGTAGGCTGTAAAAAGCCAACTATATAAAAGTCGTAAAGTAAATAGTAAGTGTGTCGGCCAATAATAAAGATAGGCCACTAAGTTTTTTGTTTTTAGCGTCGGCCAAATGTAAAAAGGCCAAGTGTAAAGTAGGTGTCGGCCATTTTTGGCCAAAGAGGTAAGATTGTTGTATATAAATAGAGGGTTTCCCCTCATAAATAAAATCATTAATCTTCCATCATCTTCTCCTCTCTACAATATTTTCTTTTCCGCTTCCACCCTCAAAATTGGTATCAGGAAGTTTTATGTTGGTAATATGTTAGAATTTCATTGTTAAGCTTTAAAATATTATTTGAATAAAAATATGTTGGTAATTTTTTAGTAGAATACTAACAAACTTAAATTGTTGATAAAATATGTTGGAAATTTGAGTTTTTTTTTTGTAGTGAGAGAGCTAGGTATGGTTAGATCTCACCTTGGCCAATGAGATAACCTCTTTTTGGTGTAGGGTAGGCACTGGATTTTTTATTTAGCTCATATTATCTATGTCAGTTAATGCTCAAAACCTTTTCTTGGTAAACTATGGCCGTGAGACACTCGTTTTTGGTGATTTACCTTAGCCGAGAATTACCCCTTTTCGTTGTGAGGAAGACATTGGATTTTATGAGTAGTTCACATGATCTATATTCATTTAAATCGGTGAATCAATTCTTTTAGGTTTGGGGAAGACACCAGATTTCATGTTAGCTCGCATAATCTTACTTCTAAACATGTCACTATGAATCAAGAAATAATGATGATGGAACGTGTGTTCAAAGTGAGCAACGAAGAAGAGCTTACGAATGCCAATTGACAATATCAGTACTTATGAAGTTTAAGCATATAATGGGAAAGGACAAACAAGATTGTCTTATAATGACTTCTTATATGATTCTAATAAAGGGAATAGAAACATAATGACAACTAAAAACCTCATAACTTCCCTAACATAAAGCAATGAAAATGATGGCATAGCAAATACAAACTGACGTATGAAATTTTAATGAATACATAGAGTAATGACTCATTATAATGTTGTGAAATCTTTCCTCAATCCTTTGATTACTTACTTGATTTATTGTGGGTATGGGAGTATAATGAATCGTTGCACTTGTAAGTAAAAAATAGGACTAAAGGAATTATTGAACTACACAACTAGAAGATGAAAAGTCTGAAAACAAAACTAAGTAAAGGAATGGGAGCTCTCGGGTTGGGGGTTATTAAATTTTCAAATTCTCGCCCGAGTGATTTTAAAATTATGTTGATGATTACGATGGATTGTCATAACGTATAAAATGGGTTGTGTGCTTTGAATGCATTAAAATACGTCATATTCATACCACAATTCCCAAATAACGAATTAGGAATGTCTACTGAAGTCACTTTCCTGAAATGACATGTTGTTTAGAAAGAGCTTTCATTGATCATGCATAGCCTTATGTGTATGTATGCACACCTATAATTTACTATTTTTTTAAGTGCAGGTCAAAGAGCATATTGGAGATTCATTGCAGCGGTTTGGACATTAGCGTTCTTCAGACCATTTGGTAGGTCCTCCTAATTTCAAAGATTCTATAGTTTTAGTCTAGCCTAGTAGTATACATAGCTAGTGGATGTTGTCCCTAGCGTTTCTTTGATACCTTCATTTCGAAGCTTTATAATAAGGTAGTGTTTGGAAAACATATTTATGATATATTCATATTCTATTTTGAATTATTCTTTATGATAGATGGTTGTTCTTTACTTCTTGCTTAGTATAGGATGCAACCAGTTAATAATTATATCAAGTATAAGTATACTTCATAGGTTTATAATGTTTTAAATTTTCCACAAATTTAACTAGATCAATGTGATGAATTCAAGAAGATGCTTGTGTGCGACCTCTGAGAGGTCAACGACGCCGGATGCAATTCAGATTCCAGAATCCGGGTCGCAACAGTCTAACACTTCTGTGATGAAGTTTTAAATTCCTAAAATTGTTTTTAATGATTTTATTAAAAAGTATATAAATTTTAGTGATGTTTGGAGGTTAAACGACCAAGAATGTCCAAGTCTTTTGAAAGTTATGCCTTGAAACGTGCTTGTATGTCTTACTGTATATTTACATGTTTTATGTGTTATTTTGACTTCAAATTGATATAAAAGGTTAATAACATGCATACTTTGGTATTTGAGGTGGATACATATATGCAAAAATCCCTTAGGTCCAACCAAAGGGTCCTTAAGGAGGACCCACGCCATGGGCTAAAAAGAGGCCCAAGGCATCCACATTTTATTTATGGATCAAGTAGGTCCACGTCGTAGACTAGGGGGTCCTTTGTCAAAATTTGGTCCACCTCAAGGACACAACGCAAAATCTACTATATGGGCATTTATTTTCGATAATCTCGCGGGATCAGCTCCGCATCACAGACTTGCTTCCCGACTATAATTTCGGCAATTTAGGTCGAGTTTTACTTGGTTAAAAGGTCCTAATAGTTGAGAGGCATTTTAGGTATTGCAGGGATTAATTACTGGCGGTTGTTAGACCTTTTTAAACCCCAATTAACCCTTCAAATAAAAACCCTCAAGTCCAAAACAAAACCTCTCCTTCTCTTCTCTCCAAAAGCCTTCATTGATGATGCTTTGAATCTCCCTGAAAGAAGATTGATTTTACATGTTTTTCTCCACGAATTAAATGATCTTTCATTACAACGATATGGTTTTTCAACATTGGATTTTCTTCCATTAAAGGAGTCAAAGTTAATGATTTCAAAAATAATAAAAAAGATGAAATCTCTTATTTTGTGATCTAGCCATAGGTTCTTGCATAAAATGTTTTAAATGGATGAGATGTGATTTAATTAATATTCATTTGATGATTTTTGATAAAAAACTCTATTAACCCATGCAAATCATGATTTCCTTATTTGATGATATTAAGGGTTAATTGATCATGTCTCAATTGTATTGATTTCTTATGTAGATGGTATTGGGATATTTATATGTGTATGAATTATGTAAGAAATGTATGTAGGATGTCCTAAATTGAAAAATTCAACTTTTATTACTTTGATTGGATTGTATATTGATATTATTGGAATTAATTAGTGATCAAGGATATGGGTAAGAGCCTTTGAGTATTGATTAGATTGAATTGTCTATGAAGAAGTTGTGAGATTAGATTTTGTGGTATATTGACCTAACTCTCTCTATATTGTATAGTATAAGTCTTGAATTATGATGATGATTGGTATGGTCCTCTTATGGTGGTGGTGCTTATGTGTTATACTTATAAATTATATGGTCTCATCGGCATTACTTTATGAATTGTGAAACAATATGTCCTCGTCGGCGTTACTTTATGAATTAAGATATTATAATGTTATTTCTTAAATATTTGAATATTTTGAGGTCTTGATGACTTATGTGTATATGTGAATTCAAAGAATGCTTCCTCCAAGTTAATGATATGCGTCTACATTACGCTATAGTGAAGTTCTTATGTGTATTACTTGATATTGAAGTATAATGCTTCTTCATTGCTTATATGAAACTTACAATGAGTTATGTTCATGTTTCTACAGAAGTGTGTAGGATGACTAGCAATTATACTTAGTTGTCCCTATGTGCTTCTTTAATAATATGTTATATGTGATAATGTAAAGTATGTGTGTCTTGTTTCAGTAGACTTGTGTCACTTACTTGATGCATGAAGAATATGAATAAGAATCCTTGTAGTAGATTTGAACAACCTTTGTCATGAATGTATATGTATGAAATGACTATGATCTTGAATATATCAAAGAAGGTCATTCATATGGAAACTTTTAGAAAGAAGGTTATGATATCCTTGAAGTAGAAAGTCATAATGATATCTTTCTTGTGTGAATGGTGGACTTAGAGTTGATTGGCTAGAACGAAATGAAATCATCCTTAGGAAAGTCATTAAGTTATACCATTGTAAGACAACCCTAAGGCAACACTTTTGTAAGGTGTTATGTGATTTGGTTATTAATTCGATAAGGACCTTTTCACATACTGTTTTATTGAAATAATTTATGAGGACAAAGTCTAGCATTTAGCGAGTATGGATTGAGGAGTAGCGCTAGTAAAAGGTGAGGCTAGAGTATAGGAAAGCCCTTTATATTCGTTAACCATGTGCCTACATGGATGTGACTTAATTTCTACTGTTGAGAAATATAAGAACCTCCATCGCAGTAGGTTCATGATCGGATTCCATGATTAACTAACATGGTCTATGTCAGTTATTTCCTATTCTCATCATGTGGGATACATGCAAGTGTTGGATTAGTTCTATGCAGTTTACGTGGTGGTATGAGACAATGTATAGACATTGCACGATAGGCTTTGAAGATGTTGGTGTGTCATTCCTCAGGTCTTCTTTAAGATCATTATGTGATTATCCGTACTTGAATATCTTTTAAAGGAGTTAATAAAAATAATGAATTAAGTAAATATATGATAACAAAAAAGACAAGTATCTTGAGCAGCTTTGACGACTTCTTAGGTAGGCTTTAACAGGTTGTATGCGCGCTCTCTTCTTTTTTTTTACATTGTGATTCTTAGAGTAATTCTATGTAGTGAGTTGATTAATGGATTGGTAATAATCATGTCCTAGGCAATATTACGGATTATTTAGGTAAGCTTGAAGAGGGTGTATGGATAGTCCCTTCATGTCATAATTAAGTGAGTTTTAGAATAACCTCGGATGTGGGTTTTGTAAGTTGAGTAGCTTACTGTAATTTTACTGTGAAGTGACATAAATTGATATAAATTGAGTTTGACTTGGAATGTGTCTTATATTGTTATGTTTGGTATTTAAATATGGTTCTTATACATATGTATGAAGTTTTAACCTAATAGAGCTTGTTTTGACTCAAATGTCTGTTTTCATGATCTTATGCAATAAGCTATACTTAGTACATTCATTGTACTAATTCCATAATTTTTTATATTTCTAAAGGTGTGATTAATAGGTAAGAGATGTCTTGAAGCAACGCTTGGAATCTAGACTCTTTCAATCAAAGTTGAAGTATTTCCTCACTTTACTCGAGGACATAAGTATCTTTAGACTTCTTTTAATCAAAGTATTCTAATAGACTATGTTTCAAAATTTCGATTGTATGGTCCGTGTCCCAAGAATTCTTGTGTCTAAGATGGTTACTTTAGACTTAGATATATTTGTTATGTTTTCAATGAATGATATTTGAAGTACTATTTCGTGTGAAATGTTTTAATTGCACACTACTTTTCATACATGTATGCATTTAATGATATCAAAGGGTTGTACAAGACCTTTAAGAGGTCAAGTATGTCGTGCAAGCATATAGGGAACAAGAAAATTCATGAAGCCCATAAGTATCAAAATAAAGATAAAGATGATTGCGCGTGAACACCTTATTTTCTAGGGTTCCCTCTCGGGTCGTGCACCAATTCACACTAGTCATTGTGAATGTAGAAATTCATGCTCAGTTAAAAAAGAAAGGAAATTGCATCTTATTGTAGATTGACCATGCGTGCTTCAAATAACAAGGCAGAAGCTTTTCTTTTCTGAACATCTTAGAGACACTTCCATGCTATCAACGAAATAGGATCGTCACGCAAGTACGATCTCTAGGTTGCTTTAAAACATAATGTTCAAATGGACCACTTTTTAGAGTCAAATGAGAATTGCGGGACCCTCACAAAAACATTAGGAATTTACTCTACAAAGAGGTACTAATATACCTAACAAACTTTTTTTCCCAAAGATGAGCACATTTGAGACCTAAAACAGCAAACACCAATGCATGCAAATAATTATAGAGTTAAGAAAAAAAGAGAGACACCACAATACCTCAATCATTAAATTCTACTCAAGAGAAGGTCCTTCAATAGTTCTAAATAACTTCACGAAGTATAGATGCTCCCAACGATCACACAAAACATGAAATTACTCAAATTGAAGCTCGAATGAGAGAAAATCCCTTTGTGCAAATAAAAAATGAAAAAAATACTTTAAGCATATAGTTAAGTGCTTCAGTTTTATTCGAAATTCATGCACACAAATGATATGTACTACCATAAAAATTCAATATTTCATACTCAATAGAGGAATGGGAAATTCCATATGAGGTCATGTCTGCAAACAGTGGTTTGCACACCCAAACTCTATTTTAAGCCAAAATTAATAACTGGTCTTGAATACCTTGGGAACCGAAGGATCAAAACGAAAGGGCAATCGACAAAAAAGTCAATATTTTGAGCTAGCCGCATTATATAAATTCTCATTATTGCTCGCTTAGTAAATTTACTGAAGTAAAATCCAGGTCATAACATTGAAATTAAAATGCCTAGTCACACAAACTTGCATTGAAAACCTTATAAGTCAGTCTGACCATGCTACTGTCTTAAAATTACCTTTCATTTCTAATGGATTCTTTAGAATTGAATTCTGAGGTCAAATTCTTAGACTCATTGACAATACTTACCGAAGGTTCAAAAGCTCGAAAAACTCATAAACATACATATCTACTAAAAAAAACGATGAAGCGATCGACATGTCATCCCAAAAAGTCAAAAATAACTTGAGGTCGCTACACGAAACCTCCAAATGGTAAATAGGAGGCATAAACACATAAAGGACCTGGACATCATTACAAAACATGTACTATCAAAATGTTGAATATATTAACACATAATACGATCAATATTTCCATGTATCAAATAAAAATGCAATAACATTGTTTTCAAATATAGTGATAAAATGGAATAATAATAGAAACAATAATCAAATGAAATCATTCTTTTCATAAAATTTAACATAAATATGAAATCTTAACTCTACTTTTTAGAAAATTTTGATCAACAAGAAAAGGATAGGACCTATGTCATTATTCATAGGGGTTCACGAGAACTTAGTAACTTTTGTCCACATACTAAAATTAATTTTTAAAAATTCATCAATAAACATTTTATTAACAAACAAATAGTTAGGAAATAAGTATTATGATCTACAACTTCTAAACTAAATATACTTGTGTTGTTGTTAGTGAAATTCTTGCGATATGGTAGAAAATAATCCCTCAATCCTAGTTCTAATATCTCCAGTTTAACATTCAACATAAATGTTTTTCAGTATTGTAAATTTGAAGTAATAAATTTTTATAATGTATTGTATGGATCACAAATAAATAAATTTAAAATAAATATATGAAATAACATTTTAATTTCACTCTTAAAAAAGAAAGAAAAATATTTAAAATTACTTCAAAATCTAAAAATTATGTGCTGTAATCAAAATCGAGGCTATAATTTATATACGTTGGTACAACCAAATTATTACGTACAACCAGTTGAGCATAGTCTTGTTCCTTAGTGTATTAAAAGTATTTCTTTGGATAATCAGCATAAACACATTCATTAGAATTAAGACTTTCAGTACATCGATTGTAGGCATCTACTTGAGTAACTTTCAAAGCAACTGTAACAAAATATATGAGCACCAATATTTCATTAAAAAGATTTACACCGTCATAAGCTGTTGTGTCCATTTCTGAATTTATCAATGAAACCATAATGATCGAAAGAAAAAAAAATCTCTTAGAAGAAAAGACACCATTCCATGACAGAGAGAATACAAAACGATATAGAAGGAATAGCTCACTTTAGAATTTGTTGTGCTGTATATTTGCAAGATGTGAGGGAAAGTTAAAGTCACTAGTACATTCGGTGCACTCTACAAAAGGATGACGAAGATAAAAATACAAGTTGGCGGTTAATATAAGGAAATATGTTAAGAGTAGATATCAGCACCTAACTCCAAAAAGAAATCAACATACATAAGATAATAACATTAAATCAATAATGGTAATAATATGTAGCAAGAAAAATATCAACATAAACAAGTGAAACAACAACGAATAGACTACATAATCAATCGACAAAATCAAGAACAAACGTGAGGACTCGGTCTTGCACACCACAGTCTTTTGGGAAATTGATCCTTTGATATTGAGAACTCTATGTTATTTTAATATGTTTCATTTACTATTATTGTAACAGAACGTGACGCCTGAACAAATAATATCATGTTTGCTCATTGATGTAACACCCCATTACTAGAAAAAACTAGAATTAGAAAGATTAATTTTGGTAAAGATTTGAAAATTCGGAAAACTAGTTATGTTAAGTTTGAGGTTTTGGTTCATTTAAAATGACCATTACCCCTAAAACATAATTTCATAGGTGTTTTTCTTGATATAGTAGGAGAGATACTGAAATGATTGTTCTAATGCCACCAACTTTGCGTGATTCCTAGTTCATCTGAGTGAGATATACTCATTTAGAGTTGGGTTGGTCAATTAAGGAAAGTCTAAAGAGAATTTTTGTTGGATGTTTTAGTTTTTTCATTTCCCAATTGTTTTATTCTATTATTAGGAATTTAATTATAGTCAAATCATAATGCTGTTAGTTAAGAAAAAATTTAGATTCAGGAAAACAAGAGAAAGGAGATGAAATTTAATGATTCCTCGATTTTTTGGAAAATTGTGTATAGATTTTGTCAAGGGTGATCCATACGACGTACGTGAGTTGACATAATGTTGGTTTCATTGACCCACATGCAAAAATAAGTTTAATTAAGCCTGTGTTTGTCATATACAATTAAATGTTTGAATATTCTTGGTGTATGTTGTTGAATTTACTATCTTTCTTGAATTTTGTATGATATTTGAATTTTTTAGTATGGTTCTTGTGTACATTTTCAGGCTATATGAATCCAAAGAGTAAATGGGAAAATAAGTCAAATTTAGGGGAATTTTGAGGTTAAATATCAAAGAAGGAACAAGTCAGCAAAACTTGGGTTAGGTCCGAGCCGCACACCTATTCCTCAAAATTTAAATTTTTTCTCTGCGTTGCAGAGTGATCACGGAGAATTCTTCCTCAAAATATTTTTTGCAAACAAATAATTAAATTCATCTGTGTGTTACAAAGTTTCTTTCACACAACGATTTCTTGATAATTTCTCATTTTCAAGTTTCTAAAACCATACCTAAACATCCTAAGATCTCTCATATCACAAATAAAAATCCTTCAATCCATATATAAATTCAAGAAAAGTTTAGAGTCAAATCAAAAAAAGTTAAGAATCAAGTCAAAAGAAGTTCACAGTTTTCCAAAATCCATTTTGAAACGTTTTACATTTTTTTAAGACATTGAGTTCAAGTAAGGTTGAAGTTCATTTATCCAAAGATTATAGAGGAACTATGTATTCTCAAAAAGTTTAAAATGTTTTCACATTTAATAAAGAATGGAAAATTTTATTTTATTAAGGGAGTTTGAGCTGTTTTTCAGTAAAGAGCTTTTGAGCTAATTTTTTAGTAAGGATCGTTTGAACTAATTTTTCAGTAAAAAGTAAATTCTTTAAAAATTAAACAAAAGAGAGGAAACTTTGATTTTCAGGAAAAACCCTTGAAATAAGATTTGCGAAAATATATTAAACAGAAGAAAGAAGTTATGTTTTAAATATATGAGTTACTATTATATTTGTGGAGTAGCATTGAGCACCGATATGGGGAAAAATTCAGATAACTCCCACCAACCATAAACCATGTAGCTACTATGGTTAGAAAAAGTTCATACTTTTTAGATGATTCCTTAATAGTTTTTATTAGAAACTAGTGGATCCCCTTTGTAGTTGAGGTTCTATACCCTCGACAAGGTAAATGATGGACCTGTCTACATGAGTGAAAACATTGTATCATCACAATAGCACTTATGATGTTTTCTATTAGAGAAAACTCAAGAGAAATAATTGTATTCTTATAGACACGGTTTTGTTTTTATTTTTATACACTTCGGAACTATATATTATTTTTGGATACACAAAATATTGACTTACATGATTTAAACAACTTTTCTTTATATTGCACTTGTTTGAAAGAGCTTTACATTGGAATGGGTTCAATTATGTAGAGTTGAGTTGAGTCATGTAAGTTCTTCACTTCCTTTCAAGATTGTGTCTTTTTTCAAAATTCCACAAGCGTACTAGTACATTCAATATATTGATACCATTTGCCCAATATCTTATTCCGATATAGATACAAGTAACCAGGTTCACTATCCACCTTATCATTGATTTTAGGTTAGCTCCAAACTTTTTGGGGACCCTCTTGGCTTTGGGAGGATCCTTTTTTATTTGAATTCAATAGTACTTAGTTCGTTTGTATGTCATGTGTATTTTCCTAGTATTGATATCAGTTGTTAGAAATTTCATAGATAGACAATCATTAGTTAATTTGTCACTTTTTTTTTTGTTGACTTATGTTAAGATTTTTGTTTACTTTGGCTAAGTTTAATGTTTATATCTAAAACATTATTAGTTTATTTTTAGAAAGTGAATAATTTAACATTTTAATTCTTCTCTTAATGCATAAATTATTTCATTGAGTAACAAAGCCACGACAAGAGTTTTCTCGGGGCTAGTAATAGTTCTCGAGTTCCCATAAAACCATAGTTGTGGTCTCGAGGAGTGAAAGACTTTGTAATAAATCAAAGATTTCAAGATTATTGGGGAGTCTATGAGGCCGTTATGTAAAGTCTTAGTTATAAGTGTTAATCCCACCACATACATATATGCAAGGATACTACATTTAGGAATAATCCTAATTCTAAGAAACTAATTTTTTGCAATTGAGTTAATTTCTATATTGTTTCGTTATATCTCGTTCTTGTGTGTACCTCATTGTGAGTTTGGCTTTGTTTGAGGAGGCCTCCTTGAGGCGTTTCATTCCCTGGGAACTGAGGAAATCAATGGTACAAGTGTTCCCCACTTTTTAGTAGGTCTTTATGAGCTTTCATGTGTATATTTTGGAGTTCACACAAATTTCAACATATCCTTGAAAGATGATTATGGATAGGAGAAATAAGATGAGTCTATTTATCGGTGGATATTTTTGTTTCTCAAGCATGAAAGGCAAGGTAGCTATGCTGATAAGGGATATGGACATAACAACACTAATGATCCATCTATAAGAAGTTGAAGAGGACAAGCTAGGGCTAACACATTTAGGAATGAGTTCCGGCAGCAAAAGAGTAAATCATACAGGTCTTCATTCTAATTAAAACAAAAGGGACCTACTCAATTGTATTCTAGTGTACCAAAACAAAATAAAAAAAGTTACGTACATAGTAAGAGTTTTAGAGCTAAACCTTCATATTCTCACGGTAATATGACATTAGGGGATAGTACTCTTCCTACATGTTCTATGTTTATAGGAACCTCCCCAGGATTTGTCTTGATGGCTCAACTAGTTTCTTCGAGTGTGGACAGAATGGTTATTGCATACCAGAATGTCCAAAGAACAAACTAGGTAATGTTAATGGGGGCAATAATGCCCATTATTTCTCAGTTTCTCAACCAAAAAGAGCTACTTTCGGTCACACGGAGGATAAAAATGGCTTTATGCTATGACTAGATGGCATGAGCAAGATGATTCTCAAAATGTTTTCAATAGTATTATATGTTTCTTTAACTAGAATGTTTATACTTTTCTGTATCCAGGATCAAGTTTATCCTTGTAACTTCGTATGTTGCTATTAGTTTGAAAGTTATTCCTGATAATCATAGTGAACCCTTCAATGTTTCTAAACCTGTTGGTGAGACTATTTGATCCAAAAGAGTTTATCGTGATTTTGCCATTTTCATTAATCATATTAGTAGCATGACTAATTTAGTGGAGTTGGACATTGTAGATTTTGATATCATTCTTGTAATGGACTAACTTCAGACCTTTCATGTCTCAGTTGCTTGTAGAAGTCGAGTTGTCAAGTTTTAGTTTCCAAATGAGTAAATCTTGAAGTGGAAAGTAGGTTAGGAATGCCAAAGGGTCGTTTCATTTCATACCTTAAGGAAAGGAAGTTAGTCCCTAAATGGTGTTTATATTACTTTGTCAAATTTGAGGACTCTAGTTCTGAAATACCTACTTTTAGTAAGTTTCATTAGTTAAAGAGATTCAAAAGTCTTACCAGATTAACTTGTTGGAGCCTTTCTTGGGAGAGCGATAAACTTCAGTATAGATAATATCCCAAATACTCATCTTGTACCTATTCTTCCTTATACAATGGTATCACCAGCAGAGTTCAAAGAGCATAAAGATCAATTAAAGATCTTTCTAGTAAGGGCTTTCTTCAACAAAGTGTCTCTCCTTGGGGATCTCGATTCTTATTTGTGAGAAAGAAAGATGGTACCCTTACGATGTGTATAGATTACAATTAGTTGAAAAAGGTTACAATAATATTAAGTATCCTCTCCCAAGGATTGATAATCCTTTCGATCAACTTAAGGGTGCCACTTGCTTCTCTAATATAGACCTCCGACTTGACTACCATTAGTTAATAGTATGGTAGTGCGATATTCCAAAGACACCTTTTAGAATATATTAGGGAAAATGCACAAGTACCCCCTCAACCTATGCCCGAAATACGAGAGACACACCCATACTTTACTAAGGTCCTATTACCCCCCTGAACTTATTTTATAAGTAATTTTCTACCCCTTTTTAGCCTACGTGGCACTAGTTTAAAAAAAAAGTCAACCATCATTGGGCCAACAAGATAGTGCCACGTAGGCTAAAAAGGGGTGAAACATTATTAATAAAATAAGTTTAGGGGGGTAGTAGGACCTTAGTATAGTATAAGTGTGTCTCTGAGATTTCGGGCATAGGTTGAGGGGGTCATGTCCTTTGGTTTGGCTAATGCGCCTGAAACATTAATGGTCCAATTTAATAGAGGATTCAAACCATATTTACTTTTTGTGTTCATTGATGAAATACTAATTTATTCAAGGAATAAAGAATATAATGAAATTCATCTAAGGATAGTTATCGATATTCTAAAAGTTAGAGTTTTATGTTCTCACAAACTGAGTTTTAGCTTGAGTTTTTGGCATTCTTTGGCCACATTGTCTGTAGAGCGTGAATTAAAACAGACACCAAAAAAATAAAGGCAGCGAGAAATTGACCTTTACCCAAATCTCCATTTCATATTCTTTTGTTTGGCTGTCTATTGTAGAAGGTTCTTAAAGGGGTTTTCATCTATTTAATCCATATTGGCAAAGTTTACTAAGAAGACAGTGATGTTTGAATTGTCTAATGTTTGTGAAGAAAGCTTTCAGAAATTTAAAAATAGGTTGAATACTGCCCAGGGTAAACCTTAACAAAACGTACTCAAGGTTCTTTCTTATATATTATGATACATCTAAAGTTTGTTTGGGTTGTGTTTTGATCTTGAATGGAAAGATTTTAGCTGATGCCTTAAAACAGTTTAACGTTCATGATATAATACAACACGATATAGAAGTCATATCTTACCCTAGAATTTGATGTGCTGGAGTTTTTTTAAGATGTGAGGGAAAGTTCAAGTCGCTAGTACATTTGGTGCTCCCTACAAAAGGAAGATAAAGAAAAAATAAAATTAAATGGTGCATATAAGGAAATATGTTTTGAGTAGATATCAACACCTGACTCCAAGAAGAGATCAACATACATAAAATAATAACAAGAGGTCAACTATTGTACTAACATGTAACAAGTAAAACCCCACATGAACAAGTGAAAACCAGAAAAAATTAACAACACAGTGAATCAAAAATATCAAGAACAAACATAAGGACTCGATCCTCCACACCATAGTTTTTTGGGAAATTGATTCTTAACAATTGAGAACTATAATTTATTTTAATATCTTTTCCTTTACTATTACCGTGCCAGAACCTCATATGTGAACAAATAATATCGTGTCGACTCATGGATGTAATACCCCATAGCTAGAAAGAACTAGAATTAGAAAGAGTCATGTCGGGAAAGAATTAAAATATGGAAAATTAGTTAAGTTAGGGGTTTTAGATCAATTTAAAATGACGATTACCCCTAGCTCATTATGTTTTAGTTTCTTTTCTAGATATCGTAGGAACGATCTTTGAATCATCATTCAAATGACACACAGTTTGAACGATTCCTAGTTTGTCTGAGTGACATATGCTCAATAACTTTTATTTGCATAAGACCTTTTGAACTAGTTTTTCAGTAAAGAGCCTTTGAGCTCTTTTTTTAGTAAGGATAGTTTGATCTAATTTTTCAGTAAAGAGTAAATTCTTTCAAAATTAAGCAAACGAGAGGAAACATTAATTTTCAGGAAGAGTCTTTGAAAGAAATTTTCATAAATTATCTCAAACCGAAGAATGAAGTTATGTTTTTAATAATAAGAGATACTATTATATTTTTGGAGTAGTTTTGAGCACCGATATAGGAAACGATTCACATTTTGAGCAACGATATAGGAAAGATTCACATAATTTCGACCCTCCATAAACTATGTAGTGACCAAAGGTAGAAAAAGGTCGTACTTTTTAATGAACTTCAATCGTTACTCAACACAAAGTCTTAAAACATAGGTAAAACGTTTCAAAAAGGATTTTGGAAAACTCTAAACTTCTCTTGGCTTGACTCTTATCATTCCTTGAGTTTATATATGAATTAAAGGATTGTGATTTGTTCTAAGAGAGATCTCATGATGCTTAGGAGTGTTTTTAGATACTTTATCATGAGAAAATATAAAGAAATCAGTTTTTGGAAGCAAGTTTGAGACACAGAGATGCATTTAAATTTGGTCGCAAAAATTTTTTTTAGGCAGAACACTCCATGACCACTCCGCAACACAGAGAAAAATTGTCAATTTTGAGGAATAGGCATGTGAGGCGGACCTAACCCCTATTTTTCCAATTGGTTCCTTCTTCGATTTCTAACTTCAAAATTCTACTAAACTTCATTCTTTTTCCCAATTACTCTTTAGATTCATATATCCAGAAAATGTACAGAAGAACCATACTAAAGAACTCTAAAATCAACCTTAAACTCAGAATAACTCCGTAATATCATCCCAAATTCAAGAACAAAAGTAAATTCAACAGCACACATAAGGAACATTCAATCATTCAAAATTCTAAGACGATTCCACGTTGAATTAAACATCTTTTGCGCGTTCACCACGAACCCAACATTGTCTGAACTCGCATACCTCATAAAGATCACCCCTTGAAAAAATCCACATTCAATTTTTCAACAAATTGATGAATCTTTAACTTTCATATCGTTTCTCTTGTTTTCTCTTTTCTCAAAGACCTAGTGTGAATTTCAAATTTTCTAAACTAACAAAAATCTGATTTGACTACAGTTAAATTCCTAGATGATTCCTTACTGGTTGGTAGTATAGACAACTAGTGTATCCATATAGTAGTTTAGGTTCTTTACCTTTAGCAAGGTACAAGACGACTTGTCAACATGAGGGAAAACGTTGTATCATCAAAATTAGTCTTATGTGATTAGTTTCAATTAAACAAACCTCTCATAGAAGTAATTGTATTCTTAATGACACAGTTTTGTTTTTATTTTTACATATACTTTAGAGATATATTGTATCTTTCGATACACATGGTGTTGAAATACATTTTTTAAATAACTTTTCTTTATAATGAATTAATTTTAAATTGCTTCATTTTGCAATCAGTTCAATTATGTTGGCTTGAGTTAAGCTAGGTATGTTCTTCACTTCCTTTTCAGCTTGTTTCTTGTTTTAAAATTGCACTTGCGTACTCGTACAGTCAATGTACTGATACCATTTTGTTTGCATGTACTTATGATAGAGACACAATTAATAAGGATGACTATCCAGCGCATCATTGTTTCTAGGTGAGCTCAAAACTTTTTGGGGACCCTCCTTGCTTGTGGCGGATTCCTTTGTATTTGCTTTCAATGTTACTTAATTTTTTAGGATGTCAGGGGTCTTTTCCCGGTATCCATATTAGTTGTTACAGCCTTCACATATCGACATTCATTAGTGAATTCGTCACTATCTTTTTTTGGCTTATATTATGATTTTTCGCAAAGTTGAATTTTTATTTTTAAAAAATTATGAGTGTAGTTTGAGATAGTGAGTTATTTAACATTTGAATTCTTCTCTGATTCATTAATTCTTCTGTTGAGTAAGTAAGCCACTCCTAGAGTTTTCTTGGGACCTAGAATGGTTCTCAAGTTCCTATCACTCCAAGGGGAGTAGGCTTGGGTAGTGACAATATTTGTATAAGAGCACAGAGTTCAAGAGTCCTAGGTAGTCTATGAAGTCGTATATATGTAAAGACCTAGTTATTCGTGTGAAGACCACCACATCTGTAATTTGGAGGCTACTAGATCTAAGAATTATCTCATTTCTTTCGTATTCATTTTTCTGCAGTAAAATGCATCTCTATACAATTTATTCCTAACTTCTGATTGTGCGCAACTCATTGTGAGTTGGGCTTTGTTTGTGGAGGCCTTCTTGCGGAGTTTCTATTCCCGAGAACTTAGGTAATATAACATACGAGTGTTCCCCAATATTTAGCAGTATTATTTAAGTTTTCATGTGTATAGTCTGAAGTTCACACAACTTCCAAATATTCTCAAGAGATGACTGCGGATAGGAGGAGAAGGATGAGTTTATTTGTTTGTGCGTATTCCCGTTTGTCAAGCAAGGAAAGCAAGGCAGCTATGCTGATAGCAGATATGGACATAGAAAGTCTAACGATCAATCTGTAACAAGTTGAGGAAGAAAAGTTGAGAGATATTGAAGAGTTTGATAATAAGAGGTCTAAGACATGAGGGAATGAGTTCCGGTAGCAAAAGAGTAAAGCAAACCGGTATTCATTCTAATAGAAACAAAACGGGCCTACTCTATCATCTGCTAGTGCACAAAAATATCTTTTGTGCGCATCTACTTTAGTATTTGTCAATGAAACTGCAACAAAATATATACGCAATAATATTTCATTAAAAAGTTTTACCCCATCATAAACTCATGTCTCTTTGTTTGAATGTATAGATGAAACCATAATAATTGAATAAAACATAATTCTCTAAGAACTAAGGAAACCATCCTATGACAGTAAGAATCCAACAAGAGGTAGATGGAATAGTTCACTATAGAATCTGATGCACTAGAGATTTTGTATATGTGACGGCGAGTAGAAGACGAAGAGAAAATACAAGTGGGGGATTAGTGTAATACAATAAGTTCTAAGAAGATATCACAGTACAACTCAAAATAGAAATCAATATGTATAAAATATAACAAGAAATAACTATAGTAATTACATGTAGCAAGAAATAAAACACATGGACAAGTGGCAACAACAACAAACCAAGTACATAGTCAATAAGAAATATCAAGAACAAACATGAGGACCCGGACCTCCAGACCAAGTTCTATTGGGAAACGGGTTCTTTGATATTCCGAACTATAAGATACTTTATTATGTTTTCCTTTACTTTTATCATGCCAAAATGTTGCGTGTCGGGCTCGTGGAACCCCTCAAATAATATTGTGGTTTTTTGTGGAATCCAATTTAAATATATCATGTCGTTTGTGCTACCCGAGCTACTTGAATAGTTAATTAAAAAATAGTTATTAAATTTATCCACTTCTTGAACAATATTCCATTAAGCATTCTTTATTCAAGGCATCAATTCACTAGACAAGTTTAAGATTATGAATATCCCGATTTAGGGATTACAGACCTATCACAGTAACACAAGAATCATCCAAACCACAACCATTAGGTGCACAGACAATTTTAAATAATCACTCCATTACTATCAATAAACCATTACCTACCTTCGCAGAATAACCGAAGTCAAACAATCTAATTAAACAATGCTTTTCCTTTCTTCAATGCGTTAAAAAGATATCAAACATTCAAGAATAAATTATTTGAAGTAAACAATTAAAATTTTATCATCAAGTTTTAACTATAATCTCAATTATAATGGGTTAGATCGTATATTTGTTAAATTGAAGATAGGTTTAATTTTTTTTTCTCCAAATCAAATAAATCTAATGTAATTAATATACACAATACACCTAATATTTAACTGCTAATATCAATACACTAAAACATTGTTTATTATATAATAATAACGTAATAATATTTATGATTGAAGCAAGTGGTTACGAAATCAGTAGACACCACCATACCCATTACAAAATTATTATTACCTTCCTTTTCCACAAAAAGTAAACCTACCAGAACAATGAATAACACTTATAGCACATAATCAAATCCCTTTACTATCCTAACAAAAAAATTATATACTCTCTTTTCAAGAGAGTATTGAAACGTGACAAACCACATTAACTTATTTTAGTAAACATGGGTAAAGTAATATAAACTGTTAAACAAATTTGAGAAATGACCTCTTAACTATCAACAAAACATTAATTACTTAATATTATCCATCAATTAAATAAACGTAGATAACAATTAGTCCAAATATCCATTAAGAATATGTGAAAAGAGTCATCTATATAATATGAAGCTCTAGATTTCAAAATAACCTGTTGGGTTGTTAAAGTGATAAACATTTAATTTAATTGTCATTAACATGTAAAATCAACATATACATATCATTTTATATTTATAATAATATACTCATATAAGAAGATTATTCTAAGAGTCCCTTCAAGGATAACTAGTGCAATATATACGTAGAGTCTCATGACCCTACCTAGACTAAGTCAAACCCTTCAAGGATAACTTCATTTTATTTTTTGGAATATTTTTCCTCAAACCACATCGACCACATGATCCAATGTGGAATCCGGTGTCATGGAACCATACACTGAAGGAAGTACCAAAACATGAACATAACATCTATGTTGATACACTAGCTAGTATTTCTATGGGGGCAACATAGTTAAAGAACTAGGAGATATAGTTGGGACCATCCTATGCTACATGCATTATAGTCTCCAATATCATGAGTACATTAGTTATCTTACCTTCCCTATGTCGGAAGGCACAATCCACACTCTAGTTCACTAGGTTCTAAGCAAGAGTCCGTTTTGAAATGTCTTTCATTAATAATAATATCTTCGATTAGATCATAGGTTCTACCCCGTATAAATTCATAGGCATAAATCAATAGGAGTTGCACGAAAACACCTCTCATTACAACCCTCATATGTGAGATTAGCACAGTAAAATCATTATATCATAGTAAGGCACATAAGTACATCATCACAAACATTATATAAATACATCTTGAGAATAATCTCACAATCACATAATTCAAGACATTTCAATTCAACATCATGCCATCCCTAATCAATATTACCATAAGGTATACCTCAAGAGAACTTCATCACTAAACACAAGAGATCATTATTGAAGTAAAGGATATAAATCACAAGACTTACCCCAATCTCCTTCGCAATCCATCATCATAGTGTTACTATCAACCATCCAATTCAACCAAACTATGGGTATAATATCATCACTTAGTAGTAATTTTTACAATAATAAAGTCAATTGAATCACTACAGAATAATTCATCACTAGTTCATAGCCTAGGGTTAGGGACTTAGGTAAAATTCATGATCTAATTCACAACCTAGGTAAATTAATCAAGAACAAGCATAATTGGAAAATAAATCATGACAATATACACATAATTATCGAGAGAAATCATAAACAAATCCAAGTAGAGAATCAATTTCGTAATAAAAGAAAACCTATCTAATACTCTTTATTTTTAAATAAATTTGGAGGAACCCTTTTGGGAAAACCTATCTAGAACCCATAATTGCTTTTTCTTCTATGGAGTTTCTTTGCCGGAGAGACAAAGAAGAGAGAAGGAAGAGCAATTGGGTTTTGGGAATTATAATAGTTAGGTTTAGTTTAATTAGAATTGGGGTATTAATTGAAGTCATTAACTAAATTAATTAGGCCTCCCTTAATCCCTAAAAAATTAAAGAACCCCATCAGTAACCAAATGAATTAAATAAATTAAACAGTCAACCACAGACCTGATTTATGAGACCCCGACTGACGGGCTGTAGGTCAGTCCAGGCCATTGACCCTTTCCGTCTTGCACACCCGTCATTGGTGTTAGATACTGGTCCAAATAGACCATTATCCAAAATGTTTAATTGTTTGTCAATAAAGGCATCGACTCCTAGTCGATCCAACCATGCCTCGTCGCCTGCACACGTAGGTACATATTGCCTTTTGCTAGCTTATTACAAAAGTGCAAGGGTCGCCCTCAAGGGCCCTTGGTTGGTCCTTGGGGAAACACAGTTGGACGTTTCAACTATAAATTTACTTTATTCCGTGTTGGACACCTTACCACAAAATTTCATTGTATTCCGACTTCTAAAGGTTAGTCAAAGAGGCTAAGGCACACTAGCACATCTTTGAGCTAGTTTACGGACGTAATGGACGTTCTATGACATTTTGATTCTAAAACTTTTTAAATGACTTGTATACGTTATAATTGACTTTAAAACAATGTTACAACTCTTATACTCTCATGTAACGCTCTATATTAGAATTTAGCCTTTCATACAACATGAAAAAATATGAGTTACTATTAACATCAACATAACACATGACCTTTTTCAGAATGTAACTCAAAACATTACTTCAAACTCATAAGAGTTCAACATTCATTTCATTCATATTCATTATGCCAAAGATTTATTCAAGACATATCAACATGCTCAATACAATTCATGAAGGAACAATATACCAAAACACCTTTTTGCACAACTTTACCAAATATCTAGGCAATTTCACATAAACTCATTACTTTAACTACGAATAGAAAACTAACCTTAGTTATCAAATAGATGAGGATAACAGGACTTCATGTCGACCTCGACTTCGCATGTCATACCATAAACTAGGTGGTTCTTCTATAACACCTTTACGGAAGACACTTCCATGTTACTTAACTTCTTTACCTGTCTATCAAGGATTTGTACTGAAACATCCTCACAAGACAGGTTCTCTTGAACACCTACACCCTCAATAGGACGAATCAACTCAGGATCACCGAGTTCTCTTGAACACCTACACCCTCAATAGGACGAATTAACTCGGGATCACCGATGCATTAATTAAGCATGGAAACATGGAACATTGGATGAACCAGTGCCAATTCACTAGGTAACTTCAACTCGTATGCCACCTTACAAAATCTTTGAAAGATGTAATACGGAACCACATAACGAGGACTCAACTTCCCTTTCTTTACAAATATCCCAAACCCTTTCATTGGTGAAATTTTTAGATACATCT
Source organism: Solanum chmielewskii (assembly GCA_027704785.1). NCBI lineage: Eukaryota > Viridiplantae > Streptophyta > Magnoliopsida > Solanales > Solanaceae > Solanum > Solanum chmielewskii. The sequence goes on from JAKWIX010000323.1 coordinate 10,416,613, forward strand.
TATCACCTTCTTAAAACTCTAACTCTTCTCCTATGGTCAGCATAAGACTTTTGTCGGCTATAGGATCTTTTCAAGCGATTCCTTATTATATGAACTATCTCCAAAGTATTATAAATTAAAAGCGTCCAAAAAGTGAAAACTCGCCCACTTCAAAATATCCAATTGGAGACCTACATCCCCTACGATACAAGGCCTCGTAAGGAACCATAGATATAGATGCATGTAACTATTGTTATAGGAAAACTTAACGAAAGATAAGTGTTTTTTCCAATTTCCCTTGAAGACAATTATGAAATCTCTAAGAACATCCTCAAGGGTTTGAATAGTACGGTCCGATTGACCATTCATTTGGGGATAAAAGCGGTGCTTAACTTAACCTTGGTACCCAACCCTTTTTGAAATGACCTCCAAAAGATATATGTGAATTGTGCAGCCCTATCTAATATTATGGATAACTTAATACCAAGGCGACACACAATGTCATTTATAAAAATCCTTGCATAATCCTCCATCGAGTATGACTAGAATAAAATGAGCGGATTTGGTCAACATATCCACAACCACCCATATGGAGTCATATTTTTTTTGTGTTCAAGGAAACACTACCACGAAATCCATATAAATGTCTTGCCACTTCCATGGTGGAACTTAGATTTCATGGAGTAAAACACCCGACTTATGATATTCGACTTTCAGTTGATCGTAATATAGACATTTTAAAACGGATTCCTCTATGTCACCTTTTATTGCTTAACACTAAAAAGAATTCTCTATGGTTATGATACATCTTTGTAGAACTTAGACGAATGGAATAACACGAACCATGAGCTTCCCCAAGGATCCAATTTCTCATGTCATCAACATTGGGAACACACAACCTTCCTTTATACCTCAAGAAACCATCCCCCCCTAAGGAGAATAACTCATTAAGCTTACAAAGAACCAATTATTTAAACTCCATAATTGGTTGATCAAGTTGTTGTTTGGACTTCACCTCAACCACCAAAGAGGATTCGGAGTTATGATGGACCATGACTATGGTAGATAAGCATTGAATCCAGATTTGTAAACTACTCCGATGAAGGGTTTTCTTCTTGCTAATGGTATAACTTGGACACATCCTATATAGGCACATGGTTAAGGAATATGAAGGGTTTCTTTGTACACTAGTATCATTCCTTACTATAACTACTTCCTTTATCATACTTATTCAGCGCTAGACTTTGTTCTCATAGAGTAATTCACATAAAGGAGTACATGAAGAGGTTCCATATCTAGTTCATAACACAATCACATTCACTCTACCAAACAGGTCACTGAGGCTTGCATTATAATGGAGAAGAGGATTGCTTAATGATTTTCCTATGGATGATTTAATATCCTTAAAAACAATCAATCTCTAAGTCCACCATTAATTCAAGAATGATATAATTACGGCTATTAACTTCAAGGATATCATACCCTTCTTTCTCAAAGGTTTATCATAATGACATTATTTGCATAATTCAAGGTCTTACATACTAGACAAGGGTGCACTAAGCTTACCTAGTCAAGAGATCACATATTCATATATCATTTATGCATCAAGAATGGCTACTTAAGTCTACCTATCCAAGAAACATCAATACTTCCCTTTATATCATATTACATATCTTTCAAGAATCACATAAGAACAACCAAATCAACTTTAGGTCACCCTATACATTACAATAAAATTATCAACATAGGCATCACAAGACTCATATAGCCAATTAGGAAAAATCATACATCAACTCGAACACTACAAACATAAGGACATAGTCATAGTCTAACATTATCACCTAACAACATGAGTATAAATAATACATAAATTCACATTACTCACAAGTAGATGGATATGATGATATATCACATACATCAACTACACAAACCATTATAGTATATCAATTAATTGAAGAAAAGGCCATGATCATCAAAAATAAAAAAGTAACGCCGACGAGGTCACATAATTCACAAATAAAACACATAGCACCGCCATGATAAGTTGACCATACAAAGCGTCATCATCATCTAACATTTATACTATATAATGTATACAAATTTAGGTCAACGTACCATTGAATCAAACCTTACAACTTCATTTTCATAGTCAACTCAATCAACATGATATACAAAGGCTCCAACCAATGGCCACGATCCTCAATTCAATCAAATGATTACAATGCATAATGAATAAAAGATAATTTAACATATATTTATTTAATTAGGGCATCATATTGAAAATTCTAATATAATTCATTCATAATTTAATAGATATAATAAATCTACACAATAATTCCATAGTATTAAGAGATAACCAATTAACCCATAAAGTAGTCAAAAACAAGGGTTACATGAATTACATTGTTTCATAGAGTTTTAAGTTAAAATAATCTAATTTAAAACATATAAAATCAATATTGAATGATCAAAACCTTTAAAACAAGGACCCATGGATAGATTTCAATTGAGAAAACTCTTCTTTTGAGATTTTGTTTTGAAAAAAACACTTTTAAGATTAGATTCTTGAAGAAAAGCGTTCTAAGGATGAAAAATCATACCTTAACTGATGTTAATACACTAAAATTGATAGATTTTATTTTGATAAGTCAACCTTAAAGCTTCAAACTCCCTTTTGGCTTCAATTATGTTCTGGAGAGCTCTTTAGAGGTTTCAGATTTTTATTTTGGAATAATAAATTCATCTTGGTGTTTAGGACATATTAAACTGATTAAAATAACTAAAATAATCTTATGAAACCTACCTAACACTTATTTGGAAGTTAGACGATTCATCCTTGAAATTAGTAGTGAACTGCGAACAAGACAATCACCATAGATGCCTACACATTGACATGCAATTTGTCCAATGACGGACCCTTTTGTCTGGTCTTCATTTTATTTAGAGGATTTCTTGTAGGAGATTAAGATCCCTAGCCTAAGTCTTTACCCATAAATTCCATTGACAAGGTGTCGACTAGCCTACTGGCATTTGATTACTTTAGTCGTTTGGGATGGTCTAGACAGCCTTAAGCTTCATGATGGGTCATTCGTCAAAAACTTTTGGTTGGTCCATGGGTTTGTTTACCTTGATTGTTTACAAGCCTGATATGATTGTATACCAGTTTTGGAGCTCTCATAACAATATCTTTCAAAACTAACACATAAAACTCAAAGAAACATGCTGAGACACACAAGGTCATTTCATGGAAAACCTTTCGAACGTCATAGACATTCTTGGATATTTGACCTCCAAACTTTATGAAACTTGACACACTGACTATAACTCTATTAAAACCCGTATAACGACCTCCTAATCTCATGACACACACAAAAGTACATAAAAATAGATAAGTCACATAGGTGACTTAGTCGTCGAATGTCTTGGTCATAACTGGACGTTTCACTGCCGAATCACCAATATCATTAAATACATCCTCATTACAATATTATAAACAATTTTAGGACCTTAGAAACTCATTTTAGAGGTGTTGAAACTAGTTCCTTCCTAGACGACGAGGGTCTTCACGACCTGTGGTTTTCACCAAGAGAATTGGTGCCACTCGTGGTTGCAATTTTGTGTGCCTTGGTTTTATGAAACGTTAAGGATACCCTTCATGAACAACATTATGACATGTGTTAATGAAAAAGGGCCATGAAAAGGCATGGGGATTTTCCTTAGTTGGTATGTATATATAATGTATAGTTGAGGTGCTTCTGGTAAAAGGGACCACGAGAACCAACACGGGCCATGGTTTCCTTGGCGAGTCAAGAATGTGACTCGGTGTAAAGGGTAAAAATCCTCGCCTCCCTAATTCTAATGCTACACCACGACCTACACAACTACATGTGGTGCAAAACATATATTGTAGGACATCTTGTTGTCCTACCTTGTCATCAAAAAAGCTTGGAAAGTTAAAATGGGCTACTGCATAGAGGAACACATGAGACACCATGTGTTGTGGTTGTATTGACCCTAAAAATAAAGTATGAACAGATAAAGCTTCAAATGTGTTCAATGAGTTTGTAACTTCTTAACATGTTGAGGTTTGACTTTTAATGTCTAGTTTGAATAGTTTTGAGGTTGAACATCAAGGGATGACAATGACGTTCGAAAACTAGTCTGTTGAGTTAATCCGTTCTTATTGTATATTGTTATGTTAAGCCTTATTTTAGAGAGTTTAACGAGTCAACATCAAGAAACGTGTTAGACACTATGTTAAAATATATTTTTGAGGCAGGGTGAAGGTTCTAGGAATTGTGCCAATCTAATGAACGAAGAGCCTTAGCCTAAGGCCAAGTCTTTCAACCTTGGTTAAACACTACCTCAAAGCTCCATGAACCACATCATGACAAGTATTGTTTTCCATGGATCGTAAAAGAGGATGAAAATATGTCTTTACGGCATGTGATTTAAGGCATTGTGATCAAGCTACTACTTCAAGTTGATGAGCCTATATATGACTAATGGTCATCACCATGGTGTGTCTAGTAAGCCGTGAAGATTCCTTTGTCGATGAATGTTGGAATACTCCAAGAGGATCAATTTTATGAAGACCAAAGGCGCCTTTACGAACCTTTTTCCAACTCCATGAGGCTTCTTGATGGGCATGGTCCCTTACGGGGCTTCCTTATCTCGGGTTCTTTGGTAATTTCGTCTTATGATTTTAGCCTATAGGGTTGATTTTAAGAGGGTCATAAGGTACATTTAACTAACTTTAGGTTTTAAAACCTTCCTTCAACTCATTATTTCAAAAACCCTTAATCAAAACACCTAAAACTCTTCTCTTTCTAATTTTCTCTCAATCTCGAGGAAGAAGAAGAGGAGGGAAGCAAGTGTTTCGAAGTCAAGGTCTTCTTCAAAAAATTTCATGGGCATTATGACAAAGAAGGTGTGATTGTCCTTTATATGGGCCAAGTTTCACCGTATGGTCAATTTCAAAATTATTTTTATAGCATCAAAAGTTGCGAAAAACATTATTTCTTTCTTAAACTCATGTGCTCTTGGATTAAATGGTTTCAAACGATTATTTATGATTTTATTTTTGTTGAATTGATATTTTATGATTAAAAAGTCTTTTAAACCATGAATTCCTAAGTTCTTAAATTTGTCTTATTCGGTCGGTATGTTGATTATGATTAGTTATTGATTGTATCACACTTAGATTGGATTTTATTATTGATTTCTATAGTTATGTATGCCTATTCTATGATTGATTGTTTAAGACTTGAGTAATGGTAATCATGGCTTGGGCGATGGGTAGGTTGACCTAACTCTTTTATTATAAAGAAATTGGCTTGTACTTATTGTATTAGTATTGTGATCATGGCCTTAAAGGAATTATGTGGTGAATTGGAGTGTTATGATGTTATGGTGTGTCTGAAGGTATGACATGAATGTGTTCTTATGATCTCAAAGTGATCTTGTATAAAGTGTTGTGGTATTGTGATTTGAAGTATGATATCTGATAATGCACATATGAGTTCATGCTAGAATGTGAAGGGTCTCTATTTGTGCTATTGTATATATAATGGTAGACGGAGGTTCCTTTCCTTAAATCATGAAAATTGTTGAATGTGATCTCTTTAATTGGTAGGCTTAGGATTACTTTTAATGAGTAATGAATCAATTAATTTCTACAATTGTTACACTAAAGTAGAGTGCCCTCTTTATGAATGATCAATGAGGCTTTATGGCTATATCTTCAACATGTAGACATAAGAATGCTTCTACTTCATAATGAGTCTAGAACCATATGTGAACATAAAGCCTTGATGTGGTAGACTTCATGATGGTGCGTCCTTCTAGTGTGAATTGATAGACTTAGAGATTGTGGGCCGAAATGGTAGTAAGGCTACTCTAGGAAAGTCAATGAGCTATCCTTGATGAACCTTGATCGATATACCTATGTATAGTGCCCTGGTTAATAGATGGAATATGGGTTGGTAGACTTAATTTTTGTTCCATCTCTATTACAAGTTTGTGAAGCAGACTAATCTATAGGACCTTAGGTGAAGCACCAAGAGGTTATGGTTAAAATGGTAGCTCTTTCTATTTATGGGGGAAGAGTACAATGTATTTCTTTTGATATCCCTTAAAGTATGTACCCAAACGAGAGTTGTATTACATCATCCTTTTTCAAGTAGAATACCTTCCATGGTGTGGGGTCTTATGACACCAGATATCATACCTAGATTGTAAGGTCTATGTCGATTAATTCATATTCCCATAATGTGGGATGTTCCCACTCTATTTAATTGATAGGTTCTACAATGTGTAGGTAGTAATATGAGATGCTATCTAACCATGGAACGAGTAGGCTTAGAAAGAGTTAAAGTGAGTTCCCTAAGTCCGTTAAGGACCATTATGTGTGGTCCCCTAAATATATGAATGTCTATTTAAGTATATTTATTAATGAATGTTGACTAATTGGCTAAAATTGAAAAGGAGAAGTCCTTCTATATTGTACTCTAAATAAAACCTATATGTGGTATGAAGAGGTAGTACGGGATGCCTCTCCATGTCTTACTTAGGTGGGTCATACAGTAAATTCATGTGGAGGGTCTAAGGTAATGACAAGGTCTACTTGATAAAAATGCCTATGATATTTATATTGTCATATATTTGAATGTTCACTTGTAACATAGCTTTTATAGTTGTCTAATGATGTTTTTACAAAAATTGTATGAAAAACATATATCTCAAATAAATGTACCTTTAAGTGTGTTTTTGAATGGTCATCATATTTCGTGCATATATGAACTAACCCGATCTTACTATTTTACTACAATGTGCAGGTGGTGGCGACTAGTGGATCCTTCCTAGATTGAATTGCTTTGATTTTTTATACCCATGTATTGGTCTATTGTCCACCATTCATTGTCACGTCTCGAGATACCCCCGAGTTGCCGTCACAGAACCTAGGATAACAAGTGATCTCAAGCTAACCACTCTGGCGTGATCATGAGCATACTATAGATAATAAACTGATGCGGAAACTAAATCATACTTTATAATGAAAAGATGGGGAATACCCATATTCTAAAACTGATATAATATGAAGATTTATGAGTTTAATACAATAAAATTACTAACTCGACAGTATGATGAAACTAACTATGTCTTAAATAAGCCTCAAAACTAGACTAGAAATACTGGTACAAGCCCCCAGCTAAATCTAGCAAAAACTGAAACTAAATCTAGCAGCGTTTCAAAAAATAAAAAGAAGAGCTTGCATAAACAAAATTGAACAGTTGTGAAAAAGATCTAATGTTGCCTCCCGTTAGCTTGTTTCCTAGCCTAACCTTCTTGTTTAACCAAACTGAGAGTTCAAATTTAGATAACTTTGGGATACATTAACAAAGAATCAAACATTTATTTATGATGAATCACAATTTAATAACATTTGGTATAAAATTTAAATGGGATTTTAGTTCAACTTAAAATGAAATTATATGATAATTGCAGGCTGTAGGCACTCAATAATTTTATAATGACTTTAGAATATCCAAAGGACATGAGTTGAAAGACTTAAATGTATTGAAGAGGATTTGGGTTGAAAAAATTTAGAACTCAAATACGCACTAATTAGATATTCTAAAGATTTAACATAAAGATTATTTAGGGAGGGTTGTGATCACATAAAAGTCTACTTGAGTTGTGTAGACAGTAGCCTTAGATGCTCTACAAAGCTGAGTAGAGCTTGATATCAGTTCTTATGGTAGTTTTATGCTTTGCTACTTAAGTTTTACCAAAGTTTATGAAAACCTCGATGTATAAGCTTGATGTGTTTCATGTTTTCTATTTTCAGACCTATACAAATGGAAGGGCAGCATAATTGGTTTTTTTTTTTTTTTGAATAACAAATGATTGTACAAAACACCTTGATTTTTTTATACAACCTATATAGAGTATTGAGCGAGAAAAATGATTGTAGGGAGTAGAAAGTTGGACACCTGATGCTCAGAAGAACCTACAAGGTTGAGATGTGTACAAATTCCAACGGAAATACTCTAAAAGTAGAAAACAACATATTGTATCCAACACTCATCAAGTGGGATTTATATTCATTTATCTATTAGATATACTAATAGAATACAATACAATAAAATAGAGGGAGTGTTGTTACGCACAATTGAACATAGAAGTGTGTGAAAATTGAGTAATAAGAAGATGTGCAACAATGAAAAGAGTTGTAGAAAACATATGAATCCTCTGTTAAGCATATGATTTTGTAAAAATTTAAAGTGCAAGAAACAACAACATTATGCCTTGCAGTTATGTCGAAAAATGTGAATATAGAGAAAGAAGATATTGTGAAGTAGTAAGACCTTATTTCAACAAATTTTATGATATTTTCTCAAAGAACCTCAAGATATTGTATGACCTTTACAATACTAAAAAAAGTAAGTAGAGCAAGAAAGCTAGATTAGTTCTCATAGGAAGAGTTTGTTCAAATGGTAGTGAAAAAATCTTATGGTGCAGATGACATATGAAAAAGTTGTGCTCTTATTACTAGTTACTGCTCCCTTAACTTAAGCATTAGGTAACTCTATGCATCATTGTTAATCTACAACACGATAAGAAAAGTTCTTGCTACAAACTTTCATATAATTCAAAAACAAGATTATCAACTAGGACTCCCAACACTTCTCTAATTATACACCTATAGAAAACTACTAGTTGGCGATGAAATACTTTAAGAGTAACTCAACAAAACTAATGCTAAGAGAATTAAGAAGAAAAAATCAATGCTTAAAGAAGACATACCTCAAAATGAATTTGATGAAAATCAACTCATTGACGAAGTTCTCTTGATGAGCTACAACACGTTCCTTATTTTGGGAAAGAGACGACGAAATCAAAGAGTATTAGCAAAGTTTTCCTAGAGAGATGCAATTTTCACAGCTGGTGCACATATTTTTGATGAAATAGATTTAGGGCTTTTGTGTCCTATAAAGTATTAAGTGATTCAATTGTCTTGTATTGAAAAAATAGAGAGTTTAAATGAATTATATTTAATGGCGTAATTTTTTAGCGCCTGATGAGTTTCTACTAAGATTTAAAAAATTCACTTTTGTCCCGCTTTTAACCACCATATTTAGAATTTGAGACCACATTGTAATTTCTTTAGTCACTAGATTTTGTACCTTCACAATAACATATAAAATTACGGACGGAAATATAATCTCTTCCCACTACATGTATTTTTTGAGATGAGATTATTAACTCGTCGCTAAATGCTGGTCTTAAATAATGATTTTTATTGTAGTGAATTGTGATTTCTAGACCAAGAAATGGGTGAAGATAATTAGAATATTATGTGTAGTAAAGTTGCTTATTGAATTTATAATTAAACATCATGATTATCCTTAGTAAATATATATTTTGAATATACTAATCCACTAGAAAAATAATAAGATCTTTCAGTATTGATTAACATTTTTTCGGACTTGTAACAACTAAATATAAGAGTCAATAAATATTTATGTCGTATAAACAACCAACTCATCCTTGATCTTTTATTGGTAATGTTGAAAAGTAGTAGAAAAAAAATTGTTTGTACTATTTTTTAGTATTTCCTGTTAATGTTTTAGTTGATAAATATTATCCAAAGAGTAATTACATTTATGAATAAATTTTTTTTTCTTAGGAGGGATTTGCAGGAAAAGATCTAAGATCACAATAAAAATTAATAATTATCTTTTTGGTGGTATTGAAAATTTAAAATGTCTCATTATATTATTACAGGAAATGTGTTTTTACTTACAACGTTTTGTAGCAACATACATAATTGCCAACAAATGTATGGTTTTTGTGGCGGCACAAGATGGTTGCCACAAAACATAATAGTTTTTGTGGCTAACTATATTATCGCTACTAAAATGTGTCATTTCGTTGAGCTTTTCATTAGATTCTCACATTATGTGTCTACAAAAATATGATTGAAAAAGCATTTGGTGGGACTAAAAGGTAGTCGCCAGAAACTTCAAAGTCATTCCTAATCTTTTTTATGAATATTTTTTTTGATTATTTTTTGTGTGAATTCAAATTTTTATGAAATTATTATTATGATGTATATGGATATTTGGTATTTTTATGATTTTTAAATTAAATTAATACTTTGAAGTACTTATTTAAATCAGTAACCATGTACTGAAAAGTATTGATGATTATGTTCATTTAAATAAGTATTTTGAGTAATTTTATGTATCTAATAATAATGATGACAAATAAGTAATTATTTATTGATGTTTTTTGTGCATTACAAAAATAATTAATTTTAAAGATATTTTATTATTTTGTCATTTAGAGTGAATATACCTTTATATATATTATATACATATATTATACAGTTTATGATTATTAGTTTAGACTGTATAAATTAATCCTAATTTTTATGTATATTTATTGGTTTGGAAAACAATTTATCCAAAAAATTAATGTTTAGTTATGTATGCATTTTATTTTGTCAAATTAAGTCATTTACATATCAATTATATGTGAAAACATATCAATTTATCGAACCCTACACAAAAAATAGTCTATTATTTCATATAAATTTCTTATTATGTTAATATGTATAATTTATATCAAAGGAATTATTGGGTTATAACATCACGATTACAAAAAGTATGTTAGATGTAAATTAGGACTACTTTCAACTACTATCCTTTTGATTAATTTAAAATTAGTCTCTTGAAAAATAGGTAGTTAAAAACCTTAATAAATGAATGATAAATAACAAAAAAAGTTCCAACGATTTTCTTAATCTTTGAAAAAATCACTTGTGAAAAAATCTCTATAATTAACTTAATAAGAAAATATAATAAATAATAATTGAAAACATTAATTGATTAATAATTATTAGTATTTTTTAATTTTAATTCAATCAATTTTAAATTTACATGGGTTAGATTTGTATTGGAATATGCTACAACATATTTTAATGTCATTTACGATCAATATTTACTCCACTTTCGCTTTTAGTAATCCCAATACTAAAAGAGTCGCATAAAAATGAGCCCTAGCCGGACGATGATTGATGAACCATTGTTAGAAGAGAATAGAGGTCGAAAAATCCTTAGCTAGCATTCTCTCCAAGAAGTCGTTAAATTCTAATGGTGAACTCCTAAGCTTAGTTTTTTAGATTCCAACAATTTCCATACGGGTTTCGAAGGTGCTTCAGTTCCGCATCTTTAACAAAACGAATTTCAAGCCCTTCCTACGTGCTATTGTTCACAATCTAAGTTTCTAGAACTACCTTTGTTTAGTTTTTTAAATTTTGTCATAGACATAAACTAATGTTTGTTCTTTGGCATTGATTTTTATTTTTTTAGTCTTTAGCATTTTGATTTCTTGTTTCCATTCACAATAATTCTCTTTAAAAAAATAATTTAGTAAATCCTCACTCTTTTACCTTCTTTTTATAATTTTTAAATGTTATAGAGTAAAATATTTGTAGATTCATTATGCATCCAATACTGTACAATTTGAGTTAGGTCGCAAGGTTTGTTTGTATGCTCCATACACTACTCCGTCTTCTTCGTTAGTATTATTTGAGACATTATGTGATTACATGTAAAGCCATGTGTGCAATCTTATTTTATTTTTATCAGTGTTATTGCTTGTTAACTGTAAGGATCAAAACTTGTTTCCATCCTTCCAAATTTACAACGAAATTCTTTAGGGTGCCTAATCTTCAACCATGATTCCCTGCATCCCTGCTTATACTTTTATATTATAGAAGTTTTTGCTTGCCGTCGTTAGCATACTTTCTCTTCCTAAAATGAAAACATATAGCCAGCCAGCTACACTACTGACATACTATCTCTTATGTCTCATCTTCTCAGCTTGCAGTCATTAAACATTATTATACCAACAATCTTCAAAAACTGAGCATGAAAATAATACATTGGGGAATGGAAGTGCAAGAGTCTTTGTAAAATATAAGGAGTATAATGTAGGAGTGTGGTCTCGTGTAATTGGGTTTTTTTTCAATTGTACTCCAGGAACCTATTTCACCCAAAGAATATCGTAATTGTCATCATAATTTAGTGATCTGTTGCATCTAGATAGTTCATCTTAACATACTATTCAACAACCACGAGTAGCGCTCTCCTAATTCTGTGACGACGTATATTGATACAGAACAAGCCCATTATGATAAAATAATCTTCTCATGCTGAAGAAGTAATGAATAAGAATTTAAATTGGGAGAAGAAACGAAATTTACTTAGTTATTGTGCTAATCTGATACCTTTAGTTGTTTAAGAATAAGATAACACTTTGTATTAGCACTTCGTTACTTACATGTTCTGTTATTTCCACATACTATAAAAGAAAAAGTAAGATCGCTTGAATTTTTAATATTATATTGAACTATATATGGTTGTTTGTTCTTTTTCATATGCATTGAAGAAGTTTCTTCTTCTTTTCACATTCCTCTGTCAATGGGTTTAGCATACACATACGTACTACATAAGCCATGAAGCTTGATTATTACCACACCCCCCCCCCCCACTAATAGTAAAGACTTCAATTTAGTGTATACTCTTTACCCTCTCAAACATGTTTTTTATTTATCCACGTCGCTTAATTTATTCTAATACCAATGAATTCTACTAAGCCTGTTATTCTTGTTTGGTTCATTTATTTTGAAAGGTTCTTTATCAATGGATTGAGCCTCAACCTGGTACCTTCTAAAGAGATAATTTAATCAAATATCGAGTGAACTCCATTCCCTGGAAAAAGGGTGCCTTTTAAAATGTGTTATTGTTTGTTGAGCTTTGAGGGACAGATTACCCACAAATAATAGGATATTCAAGATGGAGATTAACCAATCTTCTGGATGTTGGTTGTTGCTCCTCATCTGCTATGGAATGGAACATTTTGTCTATAGTTGTGTGCTTGTCCAGAAACAATAGAAAATCGTACGTACCGTGTTTGGTATACATTGGTAAATTTCCGTACATACAAATTTAGTAACTGATTAAATATTAGGAAGCATGATTATTTGTTTGCTTTGATCCATAAATTATTCCTATCATTACTACTTTAAAAATTTGAAGTGTAAGACGTGGGATAACGTATGGTAGTGAGAAGTTAACTAAAATTTCTTTTAATCTAAATGAAGTAGAAAATAGAAGTTCAAAAAGATCAACTTGGGACACAATTGGGAGTACATAATTTTTAATGTTAAAGACAAAATAGTGCCGGGAAGACTAATTTTGTAAGCTGAATCTTAAGTTCAGGTAGGCATGTCAAAGTAAATGCTAATTGTAATTGTAGAAATGACAAGTGTGGTGGAGGAGGTATTTTCATGGACAAAGATTGTCGACTGATATCTATTTTCTTGTATGTTTATAACCTCTATTCATTTATCGTTAACATAATATCATATATTTTGTTTTTTTTTTCTGGATTCTATAATGTCTAAGATCACATTTGCGTATCAACGTAGATGAATCTGGTGACTCTTCGTCATTAGATTTTTCAAAGATTTACATGAATGAAGTGGGTGGGGGTTAAGAAGGCGTGCATATATTGTCTTGGTACTCAAGTAGTATTCAATGAGAACATTGGTTCATCGCCTTCTTCAACTACTCAACTCAAGATTGTAGTTTTGATGAAGGAGTGAATGAATACATTCAAGAAATGAACGAGGAGATGAAGCATCACATAAGTGAACATCTACATTAAGACTCAAAAGAGGTGGCACAAATTTTTAAATGGGTAAAAAATCATGTAAAATTAAAAATAAGGAGCCACAAGCTCAAACATTCCACAAAAAGCAGTAGAATACACCTTTTAAGATAAAAAATTCTGTATATAAATATGAAAACACTCACAAAAAAGGTTACAAAGGGGGACCTCACCCCCACCTAAAAAAAATATCTGGAAATGCAAACATAATGATATCAAAAAGTCAAAAGAAAAGTAAGAAAGAGAGGGAGGTAGAAAGGGGATCCTTTGTACACACTCTCTCCATTTGTCTAGACATTAGTTCCATATGCATCACTCTGGTTCTGTGTTACAGTATCCGGTGTCTTCTCAGAAGAAACAATATTACTAGATCCACTTGGAGATTTCAAGGGTGTATCCTCCATGAAGGTATGTATGGATATATAGAATCTCTAGGATCATGAAGGAATATAGGAGCCTGGGGGAGTAGTAGCCATGTTAGAAATGGTCTTCTTTCCCTTGTATTTTCCTTTCCCGCAAGATGTGGGGGTTTATTACCTTTTTACTTCAAGATGCTGTTGCATGCTCATTTATTATGATCCCATTTTCTTTTTTTCTAGGTTGAATGTTTCTCCTAGAAAATCCTAGACTAGCCATATGTGCAAATCATAATGAAAATTAAATAAACAACTAAATCTAATTCGTAGAAAACCAGTTGCTGACAGACTATATGAACTAGTCAGCAAGTTGTCAAATTGCATTGGCGAGCTGGATCGGGTTCCCAAAAGTGTTGGATCTTAAATTTTGGGAAGTCGGCAATGCAATAGTCCTTTTAATGGATCGGTGATAACTATCGTCGAGCAATAGTAGTCCTGTTGAACTACACAAAAGGTTCAGCGGTGCAGAAAAAGGGCAATCAAGAAGACTTTTGGAATGTCCATGAGTTCCTTTGGTGAACTCAAGCTTTTCGCCGAATGTTACCAAAAATCAAAAAATTAAAATTTACACAAATGGTGAGGCTCAACCCACCATAAATAAATACTATTTGTCCTGAAGTGCAAATGATATAAAAATATCCAAAATGTAAATCAAAATACAAGAGAGAGAAAGGTAAAAAGGGGATAATGTCTAAGTAGTTGATCCATCTATTCAAGTTTTAGATCTTGTTGCATTAGCCTAGACTAAGGCCTCAATGACTTGAATCTCTTCAATAAAACCAGCTCCATTAGCAGAAGGAAAAGTTGAACCTCCCATGGTTGTGTTCACAATGACATTTACCATGATCTTAAAGTCAAAACCCTTGAGCTCTCCCCCTCTTTGTCCCGTGGGTTGATACTCTAGTAGGCATGTAATAAACGGATGCCCGAAGGGGAGTCAACACGTAATATATTGCATGAGTTATCGTGGGATGCAGGGAGGAAGTGGTTATGCCTGCACCATATGAAGCATGGCAGAATTACTTTAATGCCTGGAGTTCGGAGTGGGCAAAGATGCCCTTGTAGGGATCACACCTATATCTACCTCGTGGGATGAACCTACCGGAGCTTCCCTCTTCTTGTAAGACTTATATCTACAATAATCTACCTTAATATGACGAATTTTAGTGGATATTGAAGGTATCACCTTTATGTCTCTTATAGTATGTCGGGGGACCTCATCATGTCGGCTTAATTCCGTGATCAATAATGGAAATTTTAGTGAGGTCTTACTCTATTTGGCCCTCATGGCCATCTCATATGATGATAGAAGAAGTAGACGGTTGCACCTTCTAGATATGATGGACCCTAAGCATGCCACTATTTAATGGAAGAGGATAAAATTGTTCTGTCATGGCATAATTGGGCTTCTAATAAAGGAAAACCATTATCGCGCAAAAATAATCAAGTCTTTCTTCTCAAAAGGAGATCTAGTCTCAATCCATCTTGAGGTGGTCTTTGCAATAGTTGATGCTAACCTTCTTTTCAGATCATCCACGGATTAAGCAATATGTAATCCCTTTAGAGTGAAGAGTTATTTCCAGAATTGTGCTGATACAATTACTATTGTACTTGACATCCATTTCTCAAAGTATATAGACTCCCCTGGTCCAGACTCTCTACTCTTCTTACTTTCTCTAGGGAACCTGATCACCATAAGATGAGTAAAACTCACTGACCCAAGATTTCATATACTGTTCTCGGGTCCTAATGAATTGCTTGAACAAGTGGAATTTGAGGGTCATCCTCACATCTTAATATTTCACCTTAAAAAATTCGGTAAATAGTAAGTTCTCATCAAGGATAGTATGTGAGTCATCTCCTTTCAATCATTTTAGAATCATAGGAAGCGCAACGACATGAAGCACACAATTTTTTGAAGGTTCTAGAGTTGGGCTTGATTTTGTTGCGAGAGAAGTAACAGTTAAGGGAACTCTGGTAAATGTATGTTGAGATCCAGCCCATATCTCATCCCTTCTTGAGATCAAAGGTTACTTATATTTAGGCTCCGATAAATCAGCTCGGTGTTAACAACCTTTCTCTTAGTTCTGTGCTTCTTTCTTTTGCCTTTTTCTTTGGGTGGGAGTTCTTGCCTTCTCTTCTTTAAAAGACTTGATCCACCTTCTTTTATAGTAATGCCCTGTGCTTCCTTCTTGGGAGCCTATCTACACTTGCTTGCCATACCAGCAACGTTTTCAGTATAACTTAATCATAGTCATATAAAATAATTTGCTTGCACTGGTGCTCGCCAAGCTACTGGACGATTCACCAAATCTGTTTGGAAAGCGAAGTGAGGTTCGCCGAAATGATTGGCTCAAATATTGTGTCAATTTGGTGAAGTAAAGATCCACTGGTTGGTGGCTTTGAATTGACTCCTAGAATGATAGAATAATCAAAGATGAAATAACCATACCGTATTGAAGATTTATCCAACAAATTTGGACTCAAAAACATGGAGAATTGATTGTTATCCTTGAAACATGAAGGTCTTTCAAAGGAGGATTTGTGTAGTGAGAGAATTTAGAGAGAGGGAGAGATTTTTTTATTTCTAATTGGGTGTTGGGTTTTTTATTGGGGAATGTGTGTAAAAGGACTTCAAAACTATACATTTGAAACCCCTAAAAAAAATCCAAAACACCACAACACTAGGTTGACCTTTAAAGAAAGTCCATCTTGACTTATACTGACGCAGTCACAGTTGAGACATTGATGCAGATTGCAGAGGAACCTCCACTTATTTTTGACTCAAAGAAACACATAAAAACTTCAACAACATACTAGAACACACCAACAAATAAAAGAGTAGTTTTGAAATGTCTTGGTTGTCCGTTGACATTTGACCTCCAAATTCTTTAAAAATTACTTCAAGAACTATTCTACTCTATTCTTAAAAGTTATTAACTTATTAAACTTATGTGAAGCTCTAGTTTGTCCTAGTTAATTATTAGGATGTTACAAACTCATGAGTAAATACTATTGTTAATTTAATGCACCTAGAAGAAGAGGTAATGAGGAAAGAATCACCACCTTACTATTTATCGCATCCCTTCCCTACAACATTACTCTTATATTCCATGAATATATTTCCATATTTGGGATGTAAAGCTTCACAACATAGTGAGTTATAATAGTGTATATATATTAAGAATCACTCTAGTTTCATTACTCAAACAACTAGGTACATCACTAGAAGTGATTTCAGTATGTTCGAATGAGCTATTGTTCTTAAAGTGGGAATCATCAATAAATAGAGAAGAATTAAGACATTACAATTCACCCTCAAAAAGACACATATAAATTTTCAAAGAATTTTCAAGGATATTATCTATATGAGAAAAACAAACAATTGTATCTTCCACAAAAGATATGCTTAGCTAGTGACTCCTATAATATGATCAACATTATCATTAGTACAACCAATTTGAGGTTTGTTAATAACACTACAAGAACCCTAAAAAGGGGAACTACACTCACAAACATGTTGATCAAAATAATCATAAAAAATATTATGAGCTACAATTCAAAGCGTAGTCATCAAAACTATGTTTGCATAATTGATCTAACTATAAGTTAAATTTTTCATCAATAGGATCAACTAGTGTATCAACCCTTTCAACAAGCACATTATAAATACACAATAAAGAATCAACAAGCTGACATAAAGACAAAATAAGATTTAAACTTTGTTCATTTACACTGGTAAAAGTTCTATGTTTAGCATTTATACCTTCATGATCGTAAGAAAGATTTATTTACCTTGCATTTTGGGGTATTCCTAAAGTTTATCCATCACACTTATGACTTTAGGCTGTTTGTGTGGAACTTATTCTTCTCCATTCATTATGCTTGTACCTACATAATAATCCTTACATAGTGAAGGATAAACAAAATGGTTAGATACAGAATTGTTGCACTATCCATGAAGATCATTTGCTCAATTATGATTGCCATTCTCCAACTCACATTAGTAATTCCTCTATTATAGATTTCTAGGTAACCTTTCCGTTATGTTATAGGGTCTCACTTCTGGTTGCCATTGTACCTTACAGTTAAGAGAAGTCAACCAAAACAACATACCACATTTGCGTTATCAAAATAAACTCAGAATCTATCACATTCTGAGAGAACAACCTGGAAGAAATGGTAGTCTCGAAGTGCAACATGGAGTACTTGACTTCTCAATGGTCTTGTACAAGCCCAATCATATCTTTCATTGCATAAATGTATGAAAAGTAGAGCAGAATTAATAATTTTCACACGAAATATCTTAAAATATCTTTCATATTAAAATCATAGGAAAACACTAAGTCTCAAGATATGTCAATCTCAGACTAAAGAATACTTGGGATACGGCCCATACAATACGAATATAGAAATAATTGGTCTATTACAATACTTGAATAAGAGAAATATAAAGATAGTTATGTCCTCGAGTCAAGTGAGGACATACTTCAACTTGGTTGATATAATCCTAGTTTCGAAGCTTTTCTGAAGATGCTTGTCACTTTCCGCCTACACCTTTAGATATAACAAAATATATGGAATTTGTACAATGCATGTACTAAGTATAGCGTAATGCATAAAATCTTTAAAAATGGACATTTATGAGAAACATGCCCTTTTTGATTAAAATTCCATATTAAAAGTATAAGAACCACATTTAAGAACCACACATCACATTTCGAACACAATACACGTCATAGGAAATTTGTATAAATTTAATACACCTTACACTAAGCTTATAGCTAACTTCACTGTAATTTCCAATTAAATTAACACCTTACAATATGGCATCAACAATATCTACAAAATACAAACACATGAGATCCTCCTACCAAAGGTTATTCTAAGGCTCACTTGATTGAGTTATTATATATATATAATATGACATTCTCCTCCCAAAGGATAGTAAAAGAGTTAATAATTCAAGAAGAGAATGCCCATACCCCCTCTTCAAGATTACCTATATAATCCATAAAACTACTTTAAGTTTCCCTATATAGAGTTATTCTTAAGACTTCCCTAGGTAAGGCACGAAGTGACCATTCCTATGCCCCCTTCATACCTTAAATATGCAACCCATAAACTACTCTAGGTAAATACTAATACATTAACATTCTTTCAAACATAAGTCATTGTCTTCATTAGGAGCCATTGAACACATAAGTACATTCAAGTAATGGTCTCACAGAATACCTAGGGACCCACTCAATAACATCTTCAAAGCCTAATCATGCAATGTCTTGATAGTGTTCCATATCACCACCTAAACTTCATAATACTAATCAATTACTAGTAGGTATTTTACATGATGAAAATATGTAATAACCGACATAGCCATACTTGCTATGCATGGAATCCGGAGTCAAAAACCTACTCCAATGGAGGGTGTTCAACTTGCTAATAGAAGAACTAGAACACATATTATGTAGGCACATTCTTAAGGAAGATGAAGGGTTTAATTGTGGTCTATCCTCATCCTTTACTAGAGCTACATCCCAAACCATACTCACTTGGTGCTAGCCTTTGTTCTCCTAAAGTATTATATAAAGTAGTGTATGAAGAAGTTCCATATCTAGTTCACAACCCAATAATATTACACCTAATGGAAGAGGGTCAACTAAGGCTAACTACAATGGTCAAGAGGATAGCTCAATGACTTTCCTAAGAATTATTTCACGATGTTCCATCCAATCAACCCTAAGTCCACCATTCATACAAGAAGGATACCATTACGACTTTCAACATCAAGAAGGATACCATTACGACTTTCAACATCAAGAAGGATACCATTACGACTTTCAACATCAAGCGTATCATAACTGTCCAACTAGGTTGAAGGTTCCACATAAAGTACCTTCTTAACTATGTTGAAGGTCTCATGTCAATCATACATACAAGACAAATAAGATTTAGCATACTAAGTCATGAAATAATATTCACATTGTACATGTATCAATTAAGGGACACAAGTCTACCAAAACAAGACACACACATACTTCATCATATCACATATAGAATATCATTCAAGAAGAACATGGGTATAACAATTATTCTCTATATATCATCCTACTCACTACTATAATACCATCAATCTAAGTTTCACAAGTCTCATATAATATATCAAGACACATCATACTTCATCATCAAGTAATGCATTTAATTACTACATTATAGTCTACTAGACACATATATCATTAAGTAGAAGGTCTCATAGTTTGACTTCACATCAGCACATAAATCATCTTAACTGTCACAATAAGCACATATTCAAGTTATTAAATCATAAATCCATAATACCTAATGTAATGCCAACGAGGACACATTGATTCACAATCTTATATCAATGCTGACAAGGCCACATAATTCAAAAGTATAGCACATAAGCACCGCAACCATAAGTGAACCATATCAAGAATCATCATCATCACCATCTAAGAACTACACTATACCACATAGATAAAGTTAGGTCGACACCATTATTACAACCTCATCACTCCAATCCATAAACAACTTTACCAAAACAATACTCAAAGGCCCTTACCAATAGCCATGATCAACAACCCAATCTAATATTACAATATTCAATGAATAAAAGATAATACAACATGAATTTTTGAATGTATGTAAGATTACTAAAAATTGTACCATGATTCTATCGTAATTAAATAGACCTAATAAAACTACATAATAATTAAATGATATTAAGACATAATCAAACCATACACAAAGTAGTCAAACCTAGGGTTTCATGAATTTAATGGTTTCATAGTGTTGTTAGTTTAAAATAATCGAACTAACATCAATAAAATCAATACACAATGATTTAAAATGATTTATGGAAGAAACCATGGGTACATTACTAAATAGGAAAATTTAATCTTTTAAAAGACTTTGAAAATCACTATGATTATTGGATCCTTGAAGAAAAGAGATTCAATGATGAAGACAAAACATGAATAAATGGTTGACCATGAATTTGGCGAAGAATTGATAAAGAATCACCAAAGAAATCTTCAATCCAAGCTCGATGTAGCGTAGGTCCACAGACGGGTTGTCATGGCTGGCCGTCAATGGATTCAGACACATACCTTTGGGATCTTAGCCTCCCTGGTCTATGTTCTAACCTATGTCTCCCACCTACAGGGCGTCATTCCACCTATTGGGCGTCGATGCCCTCTGTAGGTGAGGCTTGTCTGGACATACATGACCCAAATGACGGGCCTTCCTGAATGACCCTTGGTTGGTCCTTGGGTAATTTTACCCGGACCTTTTTAACCCGAATATGTTTGTATACTATTTTAGGACCTCGTACATTAATTTCATAAAAAACAAACACTTTAAACTTAATGAAACACAATAAGGCACACAAGGACATTTCAAGGCAAACCTTTCGAACACCATGGACTTTCGTTGACAATTTAACTCCAAATACATGAAACTTTAACCACTGCCTCCTAGAATCAATATAACCCATTTTAAGACTTGAAATCATCATGACACAAGTTTTAGACTCAAGTTACAACTAAGTAATTATAGAGGTGTCACACAATCACTCATATTGACACATGTTGATTGCCTCTAAAATATGAGTGATTAATTTTGAAAATTGCTTATCTAGATAAACAAAATAAAACATACTCGAGTCAAGAATTTTCTACATAATATAAAAAACCCAAAAAGAAAAGAACCAACTATGAAATCATTTTCAAGAACCTATCGTAAAGAAGTAGGTAATTACAAGTTGAAAATCAATTTAGGAATCTTCGTTTTTAAAAAGAATCAAAAGAAAAAAACTATGAATGTAGAACCTATGATTAAAAGGGTCATAACATGAGCTTTCGATCATCAAATGAAAATTTTTCTTTGCCTAACGTGATTTTCAGTTCACCAACGAAAAGATAGGCTGTCAAATCTTGTCAATCATACAAGGCAACTCAACAATCTTTGTGGAAGTTCTGTAGTGAGTTAAGTGGATTCAGCGACCAGGGTTAGGTCACAGAATTTCACTATAGCACAACCAAAATTAGTGCCAAATCTATGACATAACGTCCCAAAGCGAGAGGTGTTGAGTGGACAGCTAACAAAGTCGATGTCTCCAAATGTCCCTTCGCTACATATAGTGTGCTATTAAATATTAAGTTTGTGGGACCCACCTTCCTTGGCTTTTAGTTTTTATGCTTTTATTTAAATTAAGATTTCATAAACACTTGTAATATTTATCTCACTTTAATTTTTTTAATCATACCGTTATTTTAAAATATTCTACCCTTTGAAGATTTGAATATCTATCAAGTGCAACAAAAACAAGATGAAGACCCAAAAATAAACCTCACATATTTTTAGCTATGAATTTCATGACATTTGAGATAGAAGATATCTTAGATATAGGGAATAAACTACAGTTGTTTTAAGTCTCAATTACTTCACAAAACTTCCAGATTTGAAAACCCACATTGTCTTCTTAAACCAACAATGGTGTATTCTTTATTAGTACACAAAACCATTTCAAATCACACCCCCAGACTTAAAGATTGTTAGGGAAAACTAATACAACCTTTGAAACATAAAAAATAAAATAGACAAATCAACAAACACATTTCAACAATTTCAACAAAAACATTCCGAAATGATTTTTTGTAGCAACAAACTCAAGACTAGTATTGTAGGCAGGATACTATGCTCAGCTCTAATACTAAATGATGTGATTCTCAAAAGAAGAATAGCCAAACTAGAGGAAAACAAGAAGGATAGAAGAAAGAAACAAGATAAGAAAAAATGATAATTAAATGATGTATTAATTCAAATAACCTCAAACTTAGATCCTAACAACAACTTAATATAGATAAATAGATACACAAGAAATGATGAAAGAAAGAGCAACATATAAGTATGTTAAACTTAAAAACCTACTTTGTTATTTCAACAAGAAGAACATAAATTTTACTAAGACTTTAAAGGAGTCGATATCCCAAGAAAACCCAATTTTTGAACAAGGTTCAACAAATGCTTACGAAGCTTTCAAAAACCCACATATGAAATTAAGGCTTGCAACAACAATATAAAAAATCAGTCTTCCCTAAAATGGTTTGCGACAGGCCTATTTATAGTTTTTGGCATTAATACAATGATGGTCCAAAAAGCAAACCGAATGGGCAACTGGGTGAGCTATGTCGGGGCTTACCCAATATATTTTGAGAGTCTTCTTCTATCCAGAAATATGAACATAACATTTTCTTCCTCCCTTGATGGCTACTATAAATTTTGGTGTTTTTGGAGTCAATGTGTGATGCGCGAAGTGTCATCCTTTTTGGCTCAATGGTATGCCTCATCTTGCAGCTCATTAGTGATCTTGGAACCATCGCAAAAGATTTTTTTGATGCTCCAAATTTCCCTTAACACGCCGAATGGATTTCATCTTCACTTGCTACTTCTTGCTTTGTTAGGTCTCCCAGGATCTAAGTAATCATCCAAGCAGGGTGTTTCCCAACTAGGAGCTCCTTCAAGGTTTGTATGTGACCATGCAAGTCATGGAATCCCTCCCCGTCATCCTATGTGGTATAAACCCTCAATAATTGTGAGAAAACCATCAAAGCATTGAAGTTCATAAATAGATAGACTTGAGGCAATTTGGAATGCGTCAAACCAGAATGTACAGTTATAAGAAAATGTAGAAAATATAGTTTATAAAAACTAATGTACTAAGTAAGGAAGAAATTCTTCTAATAATTAAATCATGTTAAAAGGGAAATTTAGTTTAAATCTTGAACATTGTAAAGTTTATTAAGCTTCATGCACAGTTAGAGTAATTACATAGTCAAACCATTTAATAAGTAACCCTAAGATACCATAATAATTCATAACTTACCTTAACCTTATACATAACCAAAACTCATAGATAAGGACTCATTCATGTTCATATATCTTAATAAGTATAGTAACTCTCAGAACCAATCCATATATTTCAGACATAATTTCATATATCCTCATTGCAAATGGAAAACACACAGTAAACCATTTAAATTTCCACTTGTGCAATGTGTAAGTGAAGTCCCATAACCGCACTTCCTCTTTAAAGATTCACACAATCATCACAAGAGTTTGCATCACTTGGTTAATGGGACCAAAGAGGTAAATTATACGTTTCATTGCACATGGTTCTCATTAAGATCATCACACAAGGTATAAACACAAAAGACAAACACATATCCACACTTCCGCTAGTGTACAATTTTCATACGGAGATAGTTAATTCGTTTCTTGGCTAGTCACAACGGGATGCATATAGTTCACATATTATATATGCAAATTTATCAGTCCTCATCTTAAATTGACATTTAATGTCTGTTCAATTATGACCACTATTTAACTCACCTTTAAAAAAGAATATCTACATTAACACTAAAAGTACACAATTTTTTGGATGGGTCGAAAATCATGTAAAATTAAAATAAGGGGTAGAAGCTGAAATATTCCTCAAAAAGAAATGGAATTCACAATTTAAGCTCATAAACTCATTCTATTTAAATTGGATAAAACTGACAAAAAAGGTCACAAAAGGTGGGCATCAAAAAGTCAAAAGAAAAGTAAGACAGAGAGCTATTTAAAAAGGGGATCCTTTGTATACAGTTGCTCAAACGACATTAGTGGCCTATGCATCAATCTTGTTCTCTGTGATTGTATCCGGTGTAACCTACGAAGAAATAGCATTACTAGACCCACTTGGAGATTTTAAGGCTGTATCCACCAAATATTTATGTATAACTACATAGAATCTCCACGACCATGAAGGAATATAGGGGACTTGAGGAATAGTATCTATGTCAGAAAAGGGCCTCTTTCCCTTGTATTTTCCTTTTCCACAAGATGTTGTGGTTTATTTACTTTATGCTTTAAGATGCAGTTGCATGCTCATTTATTATGATCCAATTTACATTTCTTCAGGGTTTAATATTTCTCTGAGAAATTTCCACAATAGCCATATCTACAATGCATTATGAAAAATTTTAAACAACTAATTCTAATTCCTAGAAAACAATTGTAGAAAGACTGCATGAACTAGTCAGCGAGTCTCCAAATTGCTTTGGCGAGCTAGATCCAATTTACCAAAAGAATAAGATATGAAACTTTATGAAGTCGGCGATGCAGAAGGAATTTCAATGGATTGATGACAACTATCGGTGAGCAAGAGTATACCGATGAAAGTTGCACTGCATAAAACGTTTAGGGGTGCAAACAAATGGCATTAAGGAAGACTTTTGGATGTCACAGAGTGCCTTCTATGAACTCAAGCCTCTCGCCGAATGTTACAAAAAATCAATTAATCATAATGTACACAAATGGTGAGCCTCAAACAATCACACAAAAATGTTATTTTCCTTAAGTGCAAATGATTTTAAAATATCCAAACAATCAATGAAAATACGAGAGAGAGAAAGGTATAGATGGGATCATGTCTAAGTAGTCTATCACTCTATCCGGGTATACTTTCCTGCTGCATCAACCTGGACATAGGTCTAAATGACTGGAATCTCTTCCAAAGAACAAGCTGCACAAAGGGAATCAAAAGATACACCTACCATGGTTGCCTTCAAAACGACATTTATCATAATCTTATTTGTCCTAGCAAGGTCTCCAAGGTCACTCTCAGTCTCTGTGGGGTGAGGTTGATCTCTCAATATGATATCCTCATGTACAACTATCTACTCTTGGTAAATATAAGTATTTGACTAATAAACTCCATCCTACACAAATGTAATTCAATCTTTGACTATTGGGAGGATGTAGTTGTGCCTGCAGCATGTGAATCATGACAAAAGTACCTGAATGCCTTAAGTTTGGAATAACAAAAGATGCCTTTGCAGCGATCACACCTATATCTACCTCATGTGACTTACCTAGTAAAGATACCCTATTATTGTAAGCCTCATATATAATATATTCTACCTCAATATCCTAAATTTCATTGGATGATGAGGGCATCACCTCTAAATCTCTTACAGCATCCCGGGGGACCTCAACATGTCAACGCAACTCCATGCCCAATAATGGAAATTGTAGTGAGATCTTCCACTATTTGGCCCTCATGGACATCTCGTTGCACCTTGAATATATGAAGGACCCTAAGCATTCCACCATAAAATGGAAGATTTCATAATGTTTTTGTCATGGCACAATCAATTTTCTAAAAAAGGAAAACGAGAATCGAGCAGAGACTCTAAAATCTCTCTTCTAAAAAGTATCTCTAATCTTAATGCATATTGGGGTGTTTTCTTAAATCGATTGTGCTAACCTGCCTTTAAGATCATCCAATCACTGAGCAATATGTAATCCTTTTATAGAGAAGAGTTCTTTCCAGAACAGTTTTGATGCATTCAATATTGCACTTGACTTTCATTCCTCAAACTATTACCGACCCTACTAGTTTAATCTCACTACTAATCTTACTTACCCTAGGGAAACCTATCACAATAAGATTAGTAAAACGTACAGACCAAAGATTTCATATACGGGTCTCAAGGCCTAATGAATTTCTTGAACATGTTGAATTTGAGGGTCTTCGTCACAACTAAATATTTCCCCTCGAAACAATATGTAGATAATAACTTCTCCCGAAGGATGGTTCGTGGGCCTTTCCTTTCTATCATTTTAGAAGCGTAGGAGGAGCAACGAAAAGGAGCACTCAGTTTTTTGAGATTCCAAAGTTAGCAATGATGTTGTTGCGGGAGGAGTAACAATTAAGGGGACTCTGGTATATGTAGTTTGAGATCAAACCCATATCTCACCCCTTCTTGAGATCAAAGGTTACATGTCTTCAAGATCAGATAAATTATCCTTGTGTTAACAACTATGTTATAGAGGTACGCCTATATGAAACACGACATTGAACCTGAAGGGGTATCATATGAGTCGTTAGAATAATCATGAACACCAGTAAATAAAAATGATGCATAACTTAAAATCATTACAATGGAAGTCTTTTTCATAGAAGAGATATAAGATTCTAGACCTTATCTCCAAGAAACCATTTAATACAATCAAATATAATCTTTGGGTCATAGAAAAACATAGTCATTAAAATAGAAAGTAAAAAAGGAAATTAGAATTAGTAAGTTTTCCTGTGAATAATGGGGATTAACCACGTTTTGAGAGTAGTCAATCCATGCTTTACATAGAAATTGAAGTTAACCTGAACGAACAGAACCTACCCTTAAAAGAAAATGCAGAAAATATGGGTTAACACAAATATTGTACAAAGTATGGAAACCATGCATAAAAATCTTTAAATCATGTAAAAAGGGTCATTTAGTGGAATATGTGCACTTTGTGAAGCTTATGAACCATTACAAACATTTAGAATAGTTATGTAGTAAACCCATTTCAGAAGAAAACCTAGGCTACCATAATCATGCATAACTTACCTTGACCTCATCTATCGCCAACATTCATAGACAAGGAGTCATGCATGTTCATATGTTATATAAGTAAAGTAACTATTACAAACAATTCATATCTTGCATGTATAGTTTCATATATATATTCATAGCATAAAGAAATCATACTATAAGACCTTGAGAAACCATAGTACATAACTCATGTTATTGTTTCACAACTTAGAAATAATATATATCTTGCCTACATTGTTTCATGTATACTCATAGCATAAGGAAACCACACCATAACCCATTTAAATGTCCACTTGTTTAACGTATAAGTGAAGTTACATACATCCACTCACACTAAGCAAAACTCATTGAGAAGACATAAGTACAACTCATATTCATAATACATATTGATTTTTCTTGTTTAAAGTTCATAATTGATGTTATGCAAACATTAAATCATAAAAGAATCATTTAATAAGAGAATACACCATAATAACCCTCAAATTTTTCTTGTGGAATGCGTGAATGAAGTCCCACACCCCATTAATGATATGATGAACCTTTTGCGAAACAGAGTACATTACCTATGTTCTTTCCATAGTTCATTTCTTGTTCATATTCGTGTTCATTTCATGTATGTAAAATAGCCTAAACATATATAGAGCATGTAAGCTTCATGGCATCCGGTATCACGCATCATATGAGCCCTTAGAATAATCATGAATATAAGTAAATCGAAAATATGTGGAATTAATTTTTTTTTACGATGGAAGTATTTTTCAGAAAAGAAATCTAATAGTCTAGAGATTGTCTAAAATAAACAATCAAATACATTTGGGTACATACTTAGGGCTATAGAACTTTTACAACATAGTCTTGAAAATAGGAACTACAAAATGAAACTAAAAATGAATAAGCCTCGTCTTTGAACCTTGAGGACTCACCAAGCTTTGAGAGTAGTCAACCCAAAAGTCACTTGAAAGGAGAAGTAACATCAACGACCATGATGCAATTCTCACAGTAAGAATCACAATAACGTTGGAAAACAAGATGGATAGAAGAAGAGAAACAAGAAAAGAAACAATTGGCAACAAAAGGATGATTAAATCTAATAACCTCAAATTTTTAGATCCTAACAAGCACCTAATTTGGATAAATAGATTGAAACAAAAAGGAAACAAAGAGAAAACTATGGGTATGTTAAAGCCAAACACATGACTTCATTAATTCAACAAGGGGCGCATAACACCAAAATGACCTCAAGGGAATTTATATCCTAAGACACTCCTTCTTCTAAACAAGCTTCAACATAAGCAGACAAAGTTTGAAACACTCATAGAATGTGTTTTGGTACATAGGAACACTAATTAAAATGAGTCTTCCCTAAGATGAACCACTCAAGGACTTTTTATCGTTTTAGGTATTTTTACAAAGATTGGACGAAAATTACCCGAAATGGGCTATAAGGCAAGCTAAATCATGGATTGACCAATCCTTATTGCGAGTCACTGACAAGTGAGCGCAATGAACTTCACGTAGGCTCCATTTTTTATGGGTATTGTATCTTTCGACGGTCTTTAAGGTCAAACGGATATGTGTTGATTTTTCTCCTTTGCAGCTCATTTGGCTATCATGAGGTCTTGGAACCTTCACCATATTTTTTTGGTAATGCTCCAAATGTCCTTCAGCTCACCGAATTGAGAACTTTCTTGAGTTCATCCTCATGCATCGTTAGGTCTCCCACGCTCTACTCTATAATCCAAGCATAGTGATACCCAACTGGGAGATTTTTCAAGGTGCGTATATGACCATGCAAGGCATGGGACTCCCTTCTTTTCATCCATATGTCCCCAACACCCTCCATAATTATGAACAATTCATCAAAGCATTGATGTTCTTGAACGGATGGACTTGAGGAAATGTGGATCGTAACTTTCTCCCTATCTTTAGAAGAATTCTTCATTGAATCTATAAATTTAAAAACTATATAGAGAGACAAAAAAAAATCCTGTAATGGTTAGCGTTAGAAATAGATATATCAATTCCCTAAAAAGGATGCATAAGTTTAACATATAACAAAGCATCAAAATAATAAACCAAGGGTTTAAAACCCATCAAATGAAGATATACTTTGCTAGATAATAAACACTGAAAAAGGGGTTGAGGGAAGAACTGATACACTTTAGCAAATTCATATGTAAGACCTCGTTTGTTCCACATTCAAAAAAGTACAAGGCCTCTTTTATGTCTAGCAGCAAAAGAACACTTATACCTATGTGCAAAGGCATAAGTAGTGTTGACCAAAGTTAAGACTCCTTCCATTGCACTACATAACTTCAAGTGAGTAATTATTCCCTATTCATGAGGAGGATCACATACGTAAGTACTCCCCACCCACATTAGTTAACTTACCTCCTTCAAGCACATAAGATCAAGTAATATCACAAAAGAAAATTCATAATAATGAAAGATGGTGTTACAACAGCACTTATAACACTTAAAGTCGACACCAGAGTCAAATGGAAACGAATTATATTTGATAAAGTAAAGGAGTCTCTAATTCCCATTTTAGGCCACTACTAACATAAGGTAGGCAACACGCACAAGTTTAAGTGTCATCATATGAAGTAGATAAAAGTGTGTCCTTGAATCCAAACCTTGTAAAACACATTAGATCATAACAAGGAATCTTATCTTCTTAGCTTAATGTTTAGTACCAAGGTTAGAATTTGGCACATTTAACCGAAGAGACTCAAACTCAAGGAACTACAAAACATTAGTTATTGTCATGGCTATATATTCCACAAATGGAGAATTAGGAAAATGTTTATCCTTATAAACATCATTGAAATACCACCAAAAATATGATACTCCTAGTAGTTCAAATATCTTCACGCATCCACCGTGATCAATCTTATGTGATTTCCACAAAACTTAATCATATCAAGAAGTGTAGACCACAATGACACTGTGACGCACATATAATGCATATTAAATAAAACTAGGGATTTCATTATATGCAAAGAGATATTAATGGAAGGTACATACTTTTCTTCTGTATGAAAATATCTCCTACCCCGATGAGATGCTCACTCAATAAAATTATGCTTATGGTCATACATAGAAATGAGTGTATGAAGCTATTCTTTCCCACACACAATGTAGGCCCTTAAAAGGAATTTTAAGACCTCAATAACGGATTTCCTGCATATGGAATGAAATCAACCATGCTAACCTCCATATACCTTCCATTTCAACAAAGCACTCCCACACAAGTGCTACAATTTAGCTCACTACATGGGTCAAATGAAAAGGAAATCCATGTACTAGGATCAAGTTCCCATCAACTTAAAAGGTTGGTACTCTTCCTTCCAACATCATACTCCACTCAACAACATGAGAATGATCATATGTAATCAAGTAAAAGAGATAGGTGTCTCTTAAGTCTACATCTTGTAGGGTGTTTTCATGTGTATGACTAGTAATACATTCAACCTTTTTTATGACCGGGTAGAACACTCTAGTCATCAGACGGTGTACTCAACCTCTCGTAGGTCTTAAAGAATCCCTTAGTGTTCATTCATGACATTGTCATAAAATAGTACATAAATATAACTTAATAAAATAAAATTGTACGACCTATGAGCAACCACTTTAAAAGAAATCTTCATAAATAACTGAAATCTAGGCTCATATAAGCGAACACAGACTCAAAAGTTAGAAATCTCAAACTAGGCACACAACCCGTACATTGAAATGAAACATATGTGGAATACAATGTCTTCAACGAAAGAAACTAGAAACAACATCCATGTCCTCAAACATGTAAGGACATACCGTGATCTTGAGAAAACAATCTAATTCCCAAGCTTCACCTCTAGGGATCCTCACCTGCCAATTAAGCACTAAGTATGGTGAAAATGCAAAAAGTCATGCAAAAAGGGACACTTGAGTTGAAATATGCCTTTCATGCCATTTTGTTAAAAATTTATAAACAATGTATAAAGCCATCAGACAAGTACATCACAAACATATAAGATAGCATCCACACATTAATCAAAGAAAGACCATAATCATTAAGTAACCCATTTAACCATTCAAACACTAGACCTAAGGTTATCCCAAGACCTATCTAAGGAAGACATGAAGAGGCCGCCCATTCAACCTTTTCAATGAACACCGAAGTATTCCCCAACAAAACAAAAGATAATTATATTTCTTTTTTTAAAACATAACCAAACAAGACAACAATAATAATAGAGAAACATAAGGGACATGCACTTTAATAGACTTCATATAATGGTCTTAGAAGACCTAAGAACCTCACTCTAGCATATGCAAGGCCTACTCGTTCCATGTGTAGGTACAATCCAATTCTACTACGTACACATTATACCACCTATAATATAACTAAAATGCACCTCCCACAAGATAAGAATAGTTATTAACCGATATACACCATAGTAGCTAGTTATGGAATTCGAAATCTACCCCACCCCATGGAGGGTGCTCTACGTACCATTGGTAAACAAGGACATATCCCTTTTTGGCACATGGATTAGGGTATATCAAGGGATTATTGGTACTCTACTCTCATTCTCAAGTATAGCTACTATCACAAGCATATTCGTTTAGTGCTTTGCCTTATTTCTCATATATTAAGTTCTATTATATAAGTGTGTTAGAGAAGGTACCATCATTAAGCCGTAGAAACTCATAATACAATTAGTGAGAAGGGATCCACAATGGTCTACCGATCAAGGTTCATTAGGATAGCTCATATGATTCATCTTGAAGGGGTGCCATCGTCCTTCTGGTCCAAGACTCAACGTTAACCTTCTTTTAATATTTATGGATCCATACTATCTTAGATTTCTAAACTACTCTAGAAAACCTCATTTATCATTCATGGAAGGGCACCAACTTTAGGTTTTTCTATCCTAGACTCTCATTTTTTTCATTCATTTAATAGACTAGGGTGCCTAAGCCTACCTAGTCAAGAGATCGTATTCAAGAAGCTTTCATGTATAGAAAATAGGAACTTAGGCCTACAAAATTAACGCACAATATTCATCTTTCTTTGATGTATCAAGTGGGGGACACTTAATCTATCTAATCAAGACACCATATCAACATATAAAGAATTTAAATACTGTAACATTACCACATTAAAAATTTAGGGAAAATACAATTTTAATCACATCATATCCACATTATACAAGATGGCAGATATTTCTTAAGGCATAGGAATACACACTTCGTATCTTATCTAGATAAGTCTTAAAAATTACTCTAGTTAGGAAAGATGATTGATTATGTATACATGATCCAAACTTTGGTAGTCTTAAGGATTATTTAGGTAATCTTAGAGAGGTCAATTGTATGCTGTTACATTAAGTGAGAATAATTCTATGTTAGGTAGTATATAAAATCTCATAAGTGTTTGTGAATGGATTGTATGGGCGATCGCTTCACAACTCACTCAAGTGAACCTTAGAATCACCTTTGGTATGAGGATCTTATGTTTATGTAGTTGGTTTATTGTAAGTGTGTCTCTCATTATAGGTGGTCTTAAGGATCATTTAGGTGTGCCTAGATATGGTGTATGAGTGATTTCTCTCTTTATCTTTCTTAAGTGAGTCTTAGGATAACTTTTAGTGAGAGGATTTCATGCTAGTAAGTGTTCCTTGTGAAGTTGGAAACTTCACTCTAATAGTGAAATAGGTCACTGTAAAGTGATATGAGTTTACTGTCATATTCCTAAATATGTGGTTAAATGTTTACGTAATTTTTAATGTGTTTCTAAGATGTTAAATGGTGTTTTTATGCTTCTGATATGATGTTAAAATCAAAAGAAGCATATTTCTATGAAATGTTATTTTTCATAATTTTATGTATTAAGTAATACTTAGTACATGTGATTGTACTAATTCCATACATTTTATGATACCTAGAAGTATAGGTGAAAAGAGACAAAGATGGTGAAGGAATTTTTAGATTCTAGATATCATTCAAGTAAATTTGAAGTATGTCCTTGCTTGACTCGAGACCATATATTTCTTTTATTTCAAAGTATTGTAATAGACAAAGTATTTCTATTGTCATATTATATTTGTCGTGTCCTAAGTATACCTGAGTAAAAGAATGGCACATATTGAGATTTAGCGTTTCTATGACTGTACTACGAATTTTTTTTTTAAGATATTCGTGTGAAAATTTTTAATTCTGTGCTACTTTTCATATGTTATATACGATGAACAATACGGAAGGTCATGTATAAGATCTTTGAGAGGTCAAGTACGCCGGTCTACAACTTATAGAATGACCTAACTTGTAGAGTATAGGTGTGCGTCGTGACAGTGTAATCTTGTATCATTGTATATTGTTATTATCGGATTGAATTAGTGATCATTGCAATTTATAGGAGTCTTTGTGTATTGAGTTGGTTGAATTGTCTATGGATTGTAGTTGTTGACGCTGGAATGGTTGTATGTTGACCTAACCTTCCCTATATTGTGTAGTAGAGGTCTTGTATTGTGATGATTGTATGGTCCACTTATGGTAGCGCTTCTTACGTTTTCTACTTGTTAAGAAAGTGGCCTTGTCGACATTACTTTATGAACTGTTGGCCTTGTCGACATTACTTTATGAACTGTTAAGAATGTGTCCTTCTAACGATTAATTTATGAATTTCGATGTTATCATGTTACAACTTTAATATATAATTATTAACTGTATATATGTGAAGTCCTAGCATGTGTTCTTCTAATATAATATAGGTGATCATAATAGGCTATAATGATGTCTTCATATGAGTACACTTGATGTTGAACCTTGGATCTTCCTGTTTCACTATATGTGTCTTATGATTAACTATCAAGATGCTTCTATAGGGCTGAGTAGGGTTACTTGTATTATGCTTTGTTTACCCTATGTGCTGCATGAATATGATATAATACTTGTGAAAAGATGTTAATGAAGTGCGTCTTGTTTTTGTAGACCTACGTCCCTTACTTGATACATGAAGAATTTGAACATAAATCCTTGACTTAGTTGTCTATAATTTGTCGTGAAAATTTATGTATTATTGAAATGTGACCTAAAACATAGTCATTTTTGTGGAACCTTCAATATAGATAGAAGGTTATGATATCCTTGAAGTTAAATTAGTAATCGTATCCTTCTCGTGTGAATGATGGACTAAGGGATCGGTTGGCTGGAATGACATTAAATAATCCTTGCGAAAGTCATTAAACTATCATATTGACTATTATGTGACATCTGCAGTGGACCCCCTTAGGTAAGGTGCATTTTATTTGATTATGACTTTTATATGGTCCCTCTTCCTATTCTCCTTAGATTGAATTAATCTATGAGAACAAAGGCTTGCACCGAGAGAGTGTGCTTGTGTAGGAGCTCTCTTTAAAGGTGATTAGAGTACAAAGAAACAATCCATATTCCTTAACCATGTGCCTACATGGGATGTTTCTTAGTTCTACCATTGACAAGTAAAACACCTTCTATCGGAATAGGGTTGACTCAAGATTCCATGCCTATCTAATATGGTTTATATCGTTTATTGCTATTTTCATAATGTGGGATACATGATAGTGGTGGATAAGTACTACAAAGTTAAGGTAGTGGAAGGGGACGCTATGTAAACATTGCACCAGTAGGCTATGAAGATGTTATTCTGTAGGTTCCCTAGGTATTCTCAAAGACTATTAAGTGGATGTTCTTAAATTTTGAATGTCTATTTAATTGTTTAATGAACATAAAGACATAAGTTAATGAAATGTTAATGAAAAGTTACTTATCTAGAGTACTTTTAATGATTTTTAGCTATGCTTGGAGAAGGTGTATGGGCGTTCTCTTCATGTCTTACTTAGGTGCGTCTTAGAGTTATATTAGATAGGGAGTAGTTGGAATTGAACAATATTATCTTAGGCATTCTAAAGGATCACTTAGGTTTGTGTAAGGGGGTTGTATGGGCGGTCGTTTCATAAGTCACTCAACAAACCCTTAGAACAACCTTTGGTAGGAGGGTCTTATGTTTATGTGATTTGAAGTTATCTTGAACATATATGATTGAATGTTACTATATATGCTTATGTTGTCTTGTGAGTGACTATTATACTTCTCTTATGAAGTTTTATACAAAAAGATCATGTTTTATTCAAATGTCTTTTTAATATGATTTAAGTTACATGTTACCTGATCTAGTGAATTCTAATGTACTAATTCCATTTATTTTATCTTATATCTAATGTTTTAGGTAGCATTTGATAAGAGTATTGAAGCGGAAGCTTGGATTAGTGTTCATTCAAGCAAAGTTGTGGTATGT
The DNA here is from genome assembly GCA_027704785.1 of Solanum chmielewskii. Classification (NCBI taxonomy): domain Eukaryota; kingdom Viridiplantae; phylum Streptophyta; class Magnoliopsida; order Solanales; family Solanaceae; genus Solanum; species Solanum chmielewskii. Next base: position 10,452,519 of record JAKWIX010000323.1, read on the forward strand.
CATGAATATGTTAGGGTGTATCATTATATTTAGTTTTCTTTTGATAAACTATTGTAATAGACTTCGATATTTCTATATTTTGATGTATTGTTCGTGTCCTATGATATTCGTGTGTCTAATATGGCTTCTTTGAGACTTATACTTTAGTTATAATTTTATATTAAAGATATATTTTGAAGTATTATTAATTTGTGTGAAAAATTTTAATTTCACACTACTCTTCATACATGTATGCAATGAACTATGTCAAAGGGCTTGTACAGCACCTCCGAAAGGTCAAGTAAGTCGTGTTGCAATTCTAGAATACCATTTTTTCTAGCGTATACTCTTGACTCATGACAATAAAGGGAATTAAATAAATTTATTGTATATACATTCTCTCCATTTGTATGGGCATCAGTCTTGGTGTAGTGCACTTACTATGCGTATTTGTGCAAAGTATAGTTCTCTTACTCTAGGCATCGGTACCCGAAGTCTTCTTAGACAAAATAACAATTGAACTAGGATATGCGAAAGGCATATCCATCAATGAAACTTGTGAAACTGTGTCTATCATTGCGTCTTCAGTCTCGTCAAGGTCATCATATTATGCTTCCTTACCCACCTCAGCCAATTCTATTAGTATCTAACTTAGTCTTGGGATCAACTGTCTCATCTATTCTAACTTCGTCTCTGGTGTTTGTCTGAGACATCTCTCGCACATAAAAAATCTCTACCATCCCAAAGAAAATGGATATATAGGTGGACTTAAGCAGATCTATATTGCTCCGTTACACAACAATATCAGACTTTAAGTCTACCACCTCCTCGGTGGCCCCTTGGCCACTCTGACACATCACTATCCTTGTAGCAAGGGCGTCAATGGTTGCACCCAATGGTTATAAGCAATCTTCCTGGGTAGTATGAACAATTCCATTAATGGAGGCCTCGATTCAAGAAAGCCTACGATCAAAATAATGGGAAACCTATCCCACCCGGAGTAATGAGGCTAGGGTAAGTGGGGCCGAGCATCAACATCAATTAGTCTAGGAGGCAGTGCAATAAAAGAACTTGGAGTGTTAGAAGGTACATCAAAAGAAGTACCTGAATGCCCAGGAGCCGAAGTATGAAAGGATGTCTTTGCAGGTGATGTCTCATCATTGCAAAAGAATTCACAGAGCTGCCTTCTTGTTCTTGTTAGCTTTTTCCTTTAAATATTCTACCTCAATTCTCTATATAATAATATAGGATATGTCAATCACTTCTACATCCTTCTTAGCATCCCAAGGTATTCTAGATCTTCTATATCTTGGTGATCAAAACCGAGAAGGGGAGAGAGGTCTAGAACTTCTTGGAACTCATGTTAATCTTCTCTGTAAAGTGATCCCTAGATTAATATCACACCCGAGTCCTAGACCCTAGATGAGACCGGTATCGTAAACCTCTCAGGGGTCGCACACAACCTCTTCTTTTCTTTCATCACAATCATACAATTAAATTTAGTGGAAAATTTAAAACTTTTAAACTTTGCTGAAGTGCTCGTATACTTCATATAATTTCTGCATAAGGGCAATATGCTAATAACTCAAAATAAAAAACCATCTATTTAAATGATTGAACAATTAAAATGGAGAACATATAATTTCATTAATAGTTCCCAAAACGTCCTTAACTACGAAAGCTTGAACAAATGTTTTAAAGAAAACGCTAGGTAAAACATCCACTAGCTATGTCTAATCTACTAAAGCTAGTTTTATAAAGAGTAGCCATCCTTGAACTCAAGACCTACCAAAGTCTCGAGGTAATTGTCCAAACCGCTTCAACTGAACTTATAAAAACAGTAATTGTATATTGGTAAGTACACACTTGTACTAAGTATGGGTTTATGCATATAAATACATAAGGACTATCCATGATCAAGGAAAGTTCTACCTATAGCAACATGCCATTTTTGGAAAGTGAAGTCACTTCACTTTTATAATTTGTTATTTATGAATCGTTCTATGAATATGATATATGTTCATATATTTAATTCACACAACTCATTTTCTATATGAACATAATACCTTAGAGTCATGAACATAATTTTAGAACAACTCGAGCAAAATTTAATAATTTGCTCTCCTTAGGCCGAGAGCTCCCTCTCCCAGCCTTAGTATTTTTTTGAGTATTACCTTCTTTTTGTTGTGTAGTTCAATTATCTCATTTGATCCTATGTTTTATTTATGAGTGCAATGATTCATTGATATCCCATTCCTATAGTGAATCAAGTAAGTAATCCAAAAAAGTAGGAAATTATTTGACTACCCTACTCACAAGTTATTCTTTCAATACTTGTTAAATTTGGCATGAAGTATTTATAAGCCAACCTTTATTGGTTATGTCCATTATTTGATCATTTGTCTAATCGAAAGATGATGTGGCACATATTCATACTCTAATTGATGAGTCATTATGTTTTTCTCCTTTTAATGGCATAAGCCAATAAAAGTTAAAACTTCATTCTTATCAAAGACTGATGATTTGATATACTTATGATTTTGCTTAGTTCACTTTGAATTTGTATCTCTTCTTTTTTGATTTCATGTTAACTTTGAACATACTAAGTTGACTTAGGATATTCTTTTAAGATTTCCATTGGGATATTTCAGTGCAATGACTAAGAATGACTTACATCTTTACTTAGTCTAACCTTACCCTTAGGTCATCCTATCTGAACACCCCTCATCTTCCTAGTTCTCTATTTCCTTCTTTCTTTATTAATTTCTTAAACAAATCTTTAGCATTAACCTATATAGATCATGTGATCTAACATGAAATCCACTGTCTTTACCACACTAAAAAGAGGTGGTTCACCGTCCAAAGTGAAACCGAATACTTCCTAGCTTTCTTAGGTGGATCCACTAGCAAGTAACCTATGCCGGTTACATAGTTCAAAGACTAGGAGAAATTTTATAAACTTATACACCTCGGTGGTAGTATCATCTCATGAGACTTCCATGTGCTTGCATAAGCTCATTACTAGTCTATCGGTGCTTTGCTCAATTTATTATACTTTACAATATTTAGAGTTGACTCATTCATTATGGAAGCTTGCTTCTAGTACGACGTATGGTTAGCTCAATGGATGACTTTTCATCCCTTTCTATACTTGATGGCAGTGAAATAATTGTCACAATAGGAATCTAGACCCAGACGAGACCGGCATAGTTCACCTCTCAGAGGTCGCAGACAAGCCTACATACATTATTCTTACTTCATCTAGATTAATTTTAGCGGAAAATTTGAATTTTTTTTTTCTTATTTCATGCTAAACATTTTAAACTTAACATCATAGGCGTTCACAAATCAACCATCTAGGGAAGAGATAATCCAATGAAAGAATTAGTTCTTAATTTTATTAAAGGTGTTTTTTCCAAAATGGCACCAATACAAAGTCTGTACAAAAGTTGAAAGAAACACTTGTGTAAAATGCTCCACAAGCTATAGCCTATATCTAAGATAGATAACAATGGTAGACATCCTCGAAATCATGAGGGCCTACCAAGACCGGATGAAAGCTCCACGTCCGGATATCTACAACGTCAACCTGTGAGCTCTAGCGTCCACCTGTGCCTGCACCTAATAATGTGGAGTTGTATGGGATTAGTACATACTTGTACTAAGTATGGGTATATGCAATCACACACCAGACATGCATGAGTAAGAATATCTCTTTCCTAACAACATGATTTATGTAGAGTCCAGTCATTTGACTTGCCTAATTTGGATCAGTAAAGTCACTGGCTTGACAAATTGGATTACAAAAGTGATGCGATGAGAGTAATATGCATCATCATACGTATCATATTGCGTACAACACATAACATCTTACACATAGCACATCACATATTGCATATATAACATAACATATTGCATATAGAACACAACATAGTGCGTATAACACATAGCATCTTTGATATCGTTCATTCATACGACATGAGACATTGGAAACATTGACTTGACAACAAGACTTCCCAAAAAAGAGGTCTGAAATATGGGACCTTAACTAGGGAGCCTTCTTTAGCAAACAGAGAGTCTTTTTCATTCATTCATACGTACTTCATTTCATTTGTTTCATAGGCTAGTTTAATCACCAACTATACCTAGGATGTGGTTAAAGACTTTCGTCGGGTTCGCTGTGCATTGATCAAGAATGACCTAGTGTCAGTACATAAGTTTAGTTCACCTCTTAATCATCCTATCCTAACACCTTCTGTATCATCCATTTCATTATGTGCATAATTTGAGGTTGTAATCATTTATTAATTGGGTAATTTAACTTTAACCGACATATATCATGTGAGTATCATGAAATCCAGTGTCTCCCCAACCAAAAAAGAGGTGGATCCACAGGGTAAAGTGACCTAAAACATGCTAGCAATCATGAAGAATTGAACCCCGCCAGATCCCTACATTGAATGTATTGGTTCAAAGACTAGGAGATATAAAAAGACCCAAACCCAGTATGCCAGACAGTCTCATCTCATGAGAGTTACGTGAACCTCCGCCCTTCTTGAAAGAAGGCATCACCGACCATAGCTAGTCTATTGGTTCTCAGTATAAAGCTTTATTACAGTCAACTCATACGTCGTTGAATCTGGTTTTTAGTATGAGGATATCATAGCTCAATAAATGATTTCTCATCTCATCATTAGTATTAAGTGTGTTTGTCTTAATACATTCATTAGAGTGTTCATAAAGACTGGTCTCTTCATTAAATTTACACTCTCGTAGGTGAGTACATTTTGGTAAAATTTACTTAGGCTCATTTGAGATTTCTCTCATCTTTTACATTAGCCTTATATCATGTTGTCACGACAATCATTATTATTAGCACCTTTGCTCTTCATAATTATTGACCCTTTTTACGTGAATGTTCATTTCATCATATGCCAATGCACAATATCATTTAGTGTGTTTCACACTCTTACTTAGCCCTTCTAAGGTTTCATTTTATTGTTTGTATAATCATTTCATTTCATAAATCTTAGTTTTACTCGATTCTAAAGTATGCTAGACTTATGGGTCTATACATACAAGCAATGAGGCTTCAATCATAATTCGTTTAAGTGAATAATATCTTCGTAAGACTATGTGGCACAAGACTTATGCATCTTGTATGTATGCCAAGATCTCGATTTCGATCTATGTGGCAACATTATTCCTGAACATTTCTATCACATATGACTTATGTATCAATACGGAATTTGGGCATGGGAAGACGGTTTCGAATCTCTTAGACAACACTCAAATTTATCATTTTTTTGTCCACAAGGTTTGGGGATCAAGGATCAATCCCCAACGCCTGCATTTTCTTCTAATTTGTTTTCTTTAAATTTTCTCTTTTTTGGCCGAGGGGTTGTGGGATCGAACCCCTACATCCCCTTTTATTTTAATTTCTTTTTCCATGAATTTTCCGAGTTTACCATGAGGTTGTGGGATCGAACCCCACAACGTCACTTTATTTTTTTTATTCTCTTTTTCCTCCTAGAGGTCGTGGGTTTGATTCCCACGCCTCACACTTATTTTCTTTTCATTTTCCCATAACCTTGACCGTGAGGTTGTGGGTTTGAATCCCACTCCTCTCATTTCTTATTTTCATACTATATTTTTCAGCCAGGGGCACGGTTCGATTCCCAATTATTAACGTGGTAACCTCACGCGTTCGACCCTCAGTGACCTCACTTGTTTTCCTTCAATTTTCATATCATTTTAAACAACTTAAATTGGCTGAATTTATTCAACAAGGTGCTGGAAGTTTGAGTTACATTTTCAGCTTCTTTTGGATTCCATTACACGTTTGTTCTTAGGGGAATTTCATAGTGCATTTAGAACATTTTAGGTTCATTTTAATAGATTTGCCTAGCGAAGACATTAACACTCAAATCATCCACATTTTATCTCATATGAATATCACATTTACATAAACATGTGTACATGAAATACAAAGAACAAACATGCCATTTCCATTCCGAAACTGTGACCAATAGCCGCAACAACACACCCTATCACCCGTAGTAACATTTTCGCAAAACATCAACATAAGTCACATAATTCCGAACATACATATAAACACGTAATCATCACAAAAACTCATTTTATCCCTATTTTTGTACCAGCAAATGTAGCCAACCTATGATTCAATGGGAGCTAGTGACAGGGACATGCAACGGGGAAACAACCCTAGTTTTTGGACGAAATATACTAAACCTTAAGGGGTCTCTTGGGAAAGGGACCAACAGAGAAGAGAACCCATGCCTTTTATGATGTTCAAAACCTTGAATTTGCTGCTCAAACCTACTCAAATACTCACGTCCAAGTCCAAAGGGTTAGGAGTCTAGTTTAGGACTTAGTCAAATAAGGTTTAGTTAAATATATAAAAAATATGATTTCCATTTTTTTAAAATTTGAAGATAAATAATAAATATTAATTAATTAAATTAATTTACAAACTTAAATAAAAAAACAAATTAAATCATCGCTTCCAACTATGTTCGAACCCGGGTGGAGAAAGACTTCACTCCAAGAGACAATTTTCGGCCCTGTATACCGAAAATGCCCATCAACATTATTAATTTAATAATTAATTATATATTAAGGGTAATTACGATTCTACCCTTAGCCTGGAAAAATACTATTTTACCCCTACACCCTCCAAACTTAACAATTCTCCTTTTTAATTTTGATAAAGACTCATCCGAGTAAATATTCATATTCGAGAGCCCTACATGGGTAAAAAAAACCATTCCTGGGTCAATTTACTTCATGAGTTAGTTGGGTAGGCATTCGTAAGGGTTCAGAGGTCTGGTTCAACGTGCATCAATCTGTGTGAACCTGATCTATTTGTATGCATTGTAGACATATTAGGCATTATTTAGCATAGCCATTTTTAGGGTTGTTACAATTACATTATCATTATGGTGTGAATAAGAATTGTCTCACGAACTGAATTTTACTAATTCCACTTAGGCTTATTAACTTAAATAAATAAATCAATTACATAATTATCAAAACGCCTCTCCTAAATTTACTTAAAAAAGGATAGCATTTGACAGAGCCAAATTTTGAAAATTTTCTATGGTTTTCGGTTTGACCATAAATTTTAAATTAATTAATTAAGGTGCTAATTTAATTATGTAAGTGACATAGGGTAATTATTAAAGTACCCCTAAGTCACTAAGACCATAACCAACCACTTCGGACCATCCTGGGTTAGCTACTTGGATGTTTCTTTAGTTAGTTACTCGGGTAGTGTCACCCGGGTAGGTCTTAGGATTTCGGGCACACTAAATTAATTTAAGTTAGTCCTATGTTATTTATATAGTTAGGTAAGTTAGTTATATCCTAGTATTCTTTAGGAATCTAGGCCACACGTGGCTTGACCCGACGCACGCCTACCCCTAACCGCCCTAACCAAATTAGGTTGGGCTTGGTCATTTGGTCTCTTGGCCGGTAACACATTTTTTGAACATTTGCTTGCCATGTGTTGATGCGCACTTCTTGTTCCAAGGATCCTCAAAATGTCCTTAAGAACTTTTTCATCTACATGATCAATTTAACTGATCATGTGCTATGGAACCTAGGCTTGACACTTATTTTCCTCTAACTAAATGTTTGTAATCTATGAAATTAAATTTTTTAGCTTAGGGTCCTTATTGCAGGTTCAATTTCTAAACAAAGTTAGATTGGAGCATTTTAACATCAAAATATATCTTAAGTTACTTGTTGATACATTGAAATTGGCTAACTCACTTAAACCAATATTCTTTAACATGCTCAATGTTACTTAATGTTGGGCATTGGGATTCTTATGTAACCCAATACATATTATTAATACCTAATAGACTCTTCACTAGACAAGTATATTTTCTTGAATTTTATATTATCCCATAGTTAGGAACATTCGTCCCCGTATGACACTACACATCATTTAGAATCAAAGAGGGTATTTTCGAAAAAAAACATCAACATACTTGAAACTTTACTCTTTTTTGAATAATATGATACACAATTTACTCTGGATGATGCACATCACTCAAAGCTTATCTGAAGATTCATATCTGAGATTGAGGAACTTCCTTCTCAATCTCACTTTAACTCAATGCACATTGCAAGTCATGCAACATAAAAATAATATAAACGATATACAAAAACAACAACCTTAATACATGCATGAACTCATATTAAATCATATAGTGCAAGTATAAAACCCAAATTTATGGACATAAAACACCAAAACCAACTAATGCACAAAATTTAGAGTTTCATAAACAAAATAAGACTTAGGAAGAGTATATCTTACCTCAAGAACTGAACAAGTGAGGGTAACGGATATCTCATGTCGGCATCGGCCTCCCATGTTACTCCCTCAACAAGGTGGTTCCTCCATAACACATTTACGGTGGAAATCTCCTTACTCCTCAGCTGCTTCACTTGGTGATCTAAAATCTCAAGTGGAACCTCTTCATAAGAAAGGTTCTCATGGACTCCTTACCCCAAAAAAGAAAGGATGGATGTTGGATCACCTATACACTTTTTAAGCATCGATACATGAAACACAGGATGAACATTAGCCAAGTCTTTTGGTAACTTTAGTTTATAGGAACATTCCCTACACGTTGTAAGACCTCATAAGGACCTATATACCTCGAACTCAACTACTATTTTTTTACAAAAACTCATCACTCCTTTCATGGGTGATATCTTCAGGTAGACTTGATCACCTACCTCACATTCAAGATCCTTCTTCGTGTTATCAGCATAGGATTTTTGACGTCTGTAAGCTATAGCCAATCTATCCCTTATCATTCTCACCTTTTCCACAGCCTCATGTATGAACTAAGAGTAAAGGATGGAAGACTCTTCTACCTCAAACCACCCATCTGGGGACCTACATCTACTGCCATACGATGCTTCAAAAAGTACCATCCCAATAATTTAATGGTAGCTATTATTATAAGTGAACTCAATAAGTGGCAATTGATCATCCCAACTCCCCTTGAAGTCAATAGCACATGCTCTCAGCAAGTCTTCAAGGGTATAAATGGTACGCTTAACTTTTCCATCCTCCTAAGGCTGAAAAACAGTAGATTCACGAGTGTACCCTAAACTCTTTTTGGAAATTCTCCCAAAGTTACAAGTGAACTGGGCTCCCCTATCCGTAATGATAGATAAAGGGATCCAATGCAACCTCACTATGTCATCAATAAACAACTTAGAATAATCTTCGGCCCTGTAAGTAGAAACTACATTAATGAAGGGAGCAGACTTAGTCATCCTATCAACAATGACCCAAATGGAATGATGTAGTTTCCTGGGACAGGCTAGACCAAACACAAAGTCCATATTTATAGCCTCCCACTTTAATGTTTTGATCTCAATCGACTGGGTAAGACCTTCAGGTTTAAGGTATTCGGCCATAACTTGTTGGCAATTAGGGAACTCTTCCACAAACTTAGAAATAACATGCTTCATACCTTCCCATCGATTGATCTCCTTGAGATCATGATACATCTTGGTAGAACCTAGATGAATGTAATGCCTAGAGCAATGAGTCTCTGCAATAATATTAGGTCTCAGATTATCAATATTGGGAACACACAATATGCCTTGGTATCTAAGAACCCCCCTAAGGGGAGCATGATTCATTCAGCTCACTCAAAACTGAGTCTTTCAACTCCATGAGTACTGGGTAGAGATACTTCATAGCATTAACATAAACCACAAATGAGGATTCAGAACTGGAATAAACTGAAACACCCCCACTGGTGTATCTACCAGTTGTACACCTAATATAGACAATTGGTGTACATCTTTAACCAGCTCCTTCCTCTTATAACCAATATGAGGCACACTACCCATGCTCAATCGGCTCAAAGCATCAGCGACTACATTGTCCTTACTTGAGTGATAGTGGACACTCATGTCATAATCATTGAGCAGCTCTATCCATCTTCACTAACGAAGATTCAGTTTTCTCAGTGTAAAAACATACTGAAGATTTTTATGGTCAGTAAAAACATTGACATGTACATTATATAAGTAATGTCTCCAATGTTTTAACAAATATACCATAGCAGCTAATTCAAGATTTTGGGTTGGTAAATATTTTTTTGATTATCAACTGTCTTGATTAATATGAAATAACCTTTCCATTCTGCATAGGATTACATCCCAGACTTACTCGGGGAGCATCAAAGTACACCACATACCTTTCGCCACTCCTCGGCAATGTGAGATATGGGGCTGAGGTAAGTCGGTCGATGTGCTCGTAGAAGCTCTTTCACAAGTTTTGAACCACTCCAACTTCACCTTATTCTTTGTAAAAGCTTTCAATGGAGAAACAATTGAGGAAAAACCCTCAACAAACCCGTGATATTAATTATCCAAACCCAAGAAAATCTGGATATTGGTAGGAGTGAGCGGTCTCGGCAAGTTCTTTACCGACCCAATCTTTTTCAGATCAAGCCTCTACACCCTAGTCGGATAGCACATGACCAAGGAAGGTCACTGATCTTTTCCAAAACACACATTTGCTGAATTTTCCATAAATTAATGTTCCCTGAGTACTTGAAATGTCATTCTCCAAAGCTTTTAACACTCTTCTATGGTCTTAGAGTATATGAGCATGTCATCTATGAATATTATGTCAAAAGAATCAAGGTATTCACGGAAAACCCTATTCATAAGGTCCATAAACGTGGGTGGTGCATTAGTGAGACTAAATGACATGACAAGATACTCGTAATGATCATACCTAGTATTGAAGGCAGTATAAGGAATGTCCCCTTATGTCACTCTAAGCTGGTGATACCTTGACAGGAGAACTATTTTAGAAAAAAAACTTAAACCTTTGAGCTGATCAAATAGATCATCAATTATGAGAGGAGGGCATTTATTCTTTATAGTGATTTTTTTTTGTTGTAGATAATCGATGCATATTCTAAGGGCTCCGTCCTTTTTCTTAACGCACAACACTACTTCACCCAATGGGGATATGCTCGGCTGAATGTAGCCTTTAAAAAGTAGATCTTTTAACTACAACTTCTTCTCTTTGATTTCAGCTGAACCCATTCTATACGGAGGAATATAAATTGGTTTGGTGATGGAACCTAAGTCAGTACCAAACTCAATTTGACGTTCAGTAGGGATTCTTGGTAAATCCTGCGAAAAGACATCTTGAAACTCATTCACTATGGACGCGGAGTCTATGGAAGGAACATCAAGTTCTAAGTAATTGACTCTGACTATGTCATATAAATACCCCTTAGATAACTTCTTATTGGCTTTAATATGTAAGAGTATTTAAACTATTTGACTTGAAGTACCCCTTAGATTGTACCATAACATTTATGGATCAAATCCATACCAAAAATTATATCAAAGTCAAGCGTTATTAATTCTAAGGTCAGCATAGGTTAATATAGCAAGAACATATATTGGGAAATCTCTATATACTTTTTCATCTCAAATGATGTCTCCTATGGGAGTACTAACTAGAAAAGGATCATGCAAGATCTCAGGAAGCAAGTCAAAATTTAATAGCTACAAAAGGAGTAACAAAAGACAAGTTGGATCCTGGATCTAATAATGCATACAATGGAAAACAAAATACATGTAATGTACCAGTGACCACATCAGTGCACTTCTCTTGTTCCTCTCTACCTTTCAAGGCATAGAACCTGTTCCTTTTTTGAGGCTCCGCTGCACCAGTAGGATTAGGCCAAGGCTGAGTATTTGCCTTGGCCTGATTCTTCACATGTGGGTATTTCCTGATCATATGCCCACTCTTGCCGCACCCTTAGAAGGCATCAGAACCTACCATGTACTTAACTCCATGCAAACAACCATACTTACAACACGTATTTCGGTCACGCTGGACATTTCTATCATGGCCCTTCTTGTAGCCAAACTTGTCCCCTTTTGTATTAGGGTTCATGAAAGGAGTAGGATTAACAGAGCGTTGGTACCGCTTCTTGAACTTTGTCCTTTCTTGGACACCAAATGAACTCCTACTAGTTCTACAACCAGCCTAATCTGAGGGCCTTGGCTTCTTTCCTTCTCGGTTTTTATTCCTCAGACCACTCTACTCCACCTGCTATGCATGTAACATCAACCTAGCAATGTCCATGTTCTCATGCAACATGGAGTCCCCACATTCCTCCTCCAGATCCTCCAATACAAAAGTCACAAACCTGCTCATCTAATCATTGTTACTGGACACCACGGAAGAAGCATATTTGGAATGTTTAACAAACTTTAAGGAGTATTCCTTAACGGACGTACCTTCCCGACATAGGTTGATGAAATCCTCAACCCTAGCCTTTCTCTGTTCTATGGGAAAGAACCTCTCCATGAATTCAGTCTTGAGAATGTCCAAAGTTATGAGGACTTCTCCAGGTGCTCATCTATATACCCATATCTTGTACCATCCCTGAGCCACATCTTTGAGCTGGTATGCTGCCAACTCAACCTTCTCCTCTTCATTAACACACATAGCACAGAGAATCTTGAGGACCATGTCCACTAACTACTCGATATCCTCATTAGTTCAATACTCGATGTAGACTGGAGGATTAATCCTTGTGAAACCTCTCCATTTGCTAGCCATGGTGCTAGCATGTGGGTTCTCCATCGGAGCACTTCTCTAGTGGCCTGGCCTGTGATAGCCTGTGCCTGACCTGTGATGGATTGGACCCTATGAACCAGTGTTTCTCTCACTTTTCCATCCGTCAACGCAGCTCGTTTAACAGACACTTGCACTCTAGTCGCTGGGGCTTGAGGAGGAGCTTGGTTTCCCCCAACAGTTGCTTCTCCAACTCTCCTACATGTGTTTTTTCTCGTGTTCATTTTTCTACACGTATACATAAGAAGGAAGTTAGATTCTAGAATGACACAATTTCAAAGCTCTACACAACACGATAAAGAGTAGAAGAGAGCAAGATTGTCAACATCACTAATTCTCTAAGTCATGGTTGTGGTTCACTTCACAACCATAACCTAGAAATTATGCAACATGATTGTTTTGAGACTTTGTTCCTATGTAATTTGACCTCATTATCTGATACCATGTTTTTCACACCCGAGACCTATACCCTTTATGATACCGATATCGTTAACATCTCAGAGGTCGCAGACAAGCCACTTCTTAGCTTTTATCACCCTCATACAGTTAAATTTAGCAAAAAATATAAAACTTTTTAACTTTTTTGAAGTGGACTTAGGCTTCATATAATTTCATCATAAGAGTGATATACTAACAGCTCAAAATAAACAGCTATCTATTAACAGATTGAACAATTGAAATGGAGAATTCATAATATCATTAATAATTGCCAAACCGGCCTTAACTACAAATTATTGAGCAAATGTTTGAAAGGAAACACTATGGAATACATCCACTAGCTATGTATAATCCACTAAAGCTAGAATATAAAGCGTAGGTATCCTCAAACTCAAGAGGACTTACAATAGTTTGGTGGTCCAAACAGCTTCACATGAACTTCAATCTTCATCAAGGACCTGCACTTGTAACAATAGTAATTGTATATGTGTTAGTACACACTTGTACGAAGTATGGGTGTTTGCACATAAACGCCTAAAGACTATGTGAGATCAAGGAAAGTTCTTCCTATAGCAACAGGCCTTTTCGAAAAAGTGAAGTCAGTTCATTTCCTAATTCGTTATTTATCAATCATGTTATGAATATGACATTTTTTCATGCATTTAAAGAACATAACTATTTTTCTATATAAATATAAGACCTTGGAATCATGAACATAATTTTAGAACATCTCGAGAAAAATTTATTCATTTTCCTATCCTTAGACCGAGAGCTCCAACTCCCAGCCTTAGTTTATTTTTCAGTCTTTTCTTCTCTTTGATTTGTAGTTCAATAATACCCATTGATCCTATATTATATATATGGGTGAAATGATTCATTGTATTCCCATTGCTACACTTAATCAAGTAAGTAATCAAAAATACAAAGGAAATACTTTGACTACCCTACTCAAAAGTTATTCATAATATTTTTGTTAAATTGGGCAAGAAGTCTTTATAAGCCAATATTTATTAGCTATTCCAATTATTTGATCATTTGCATGATATAAAGATGATGGGTCATATATTCATACTCCAATTGATGAGTCATTTATGTTTTTCTCCTTTTATTGGTAAAAGCCAATAACTGTTAAAACATCACTCTTATCAAACACTGATGATTCGATATACTTATTCTTTTGCTTACTTAGTTCACTTTGAACTTACAATTCTTTTTCTTTGATCTCATGCTCACTTTGAACATGCTAGGTTTACTTAGGATATTCTTTTTAGAATTGCATTGGGATCTTTCTCGGCAATGACTAAGAATTACTTACATCATTACTTTATCTAACCTCACCCTTTAGTCATCCTATGCGAAAACCCCTCAATTTCCAAGTTCTTTATTTATTTGTTTCTTATATTATTAATGAAATACTTTGCGTTAACCAACATAAATCATGTGAGCTAACATGTAATACATTGTATTTTCCACACTAAAAAGAGGTGGTTCACCGGCCAAAGTGAAAGTGAATACTTTGATAACATTCTTAGGTAAATCCACTAGCTAGTAAACTATCCTAGCAACATAGTTTAAAGACTAGGAGAATTTCGAGACCCTTATCCACCTTGATGGTAGTCTCATCTCAGTAGGCTCATATGTGCTTGCATAATATCACTACTAGTTTATCGTAGCTTTGCTCAATTTATTATACTTTATACTTGATGAATGTGAAATGACATTATAATTATTGTGTTCACGAGACTTGTATCATGATTTGTAACACCCTCTTATGTTAGTATCTTGAACATAGTGGTTTAGGAGCAAGTGAGATTTGTCTCACTTCCTTTAACACCCCATTCTAGGTCAACTTCATGACTGATAATCTTTTAGTTTTTTTCATTACTCACCTTATCTTATTCAATGTTATTTGGTAGTCTTGTACCATGCTTTATGAAAGTTATAAGGTCTTATATAATGTACTACTATGTTCAAAAGTTCTTTTGGATAGGGTAGGTTGGTATTTGTCCCAATCATTGTCATACCCTAGGTTATGAGTTCATTGAGTTACAACTTGTCAATTCAATCTTTAACATGCATTTATCCTTACAAGAAACTTAATAATTTAAAATTTTCCATATAAGATTTGTATGACTTAGTCATTAGCCAACTCTATATCATATTTTTGAAATAATATTACTAGCCAATTTATTTGCATAAACCATACTTTAAATAAACTTTTGTCATGATATCATCACTAGCAAAGTAAATTAACTTTATGTATATACTATAATACTTTCATCATTTTAAGTAAGCCAATAATTAACATTTGATTAACTCAAAGAAACAATTCAGTGCTTAGTTTGGCAAATCTATTAAGTTGATTTGGCTTTAAAGATTCATTAACTGGCATTGATTATCATTCTTATTTCTTGTTGGAAACATTGCATTCATAAAAGCTACAAACATATCTAATGTAAAAACATAGAGTAATCAAAACCATTATTCCTTTCAACAGTAAACTGAATTTCATAAACGACTTATAGAAATTTCATCTTCTTGAACACAATTGGGCATTACAACATTCTTTATCTCATGTAAATGATACTCTCTAATCATAGGGATCTAACCTATAGGTTTCATTTGACATTATCAAATCACTAAAACCTACACATAATGAAAAGTTAGTACCACATACCAACAACATGCTCGGGATTTGAATTATACATACTAATCGAAACGGAAATAGAGAGAACTATGGAGATGAACATTCAAAAATTTCATTAGGAACAATTGTTGTTTTGATTTTGTTAAATTCAAAACGTTTCGAAAGACTCCTAGGGAAAGGAATCCATGTTAGAAAACACAAACCTTACTATAGAATTGAATCTACGAAGATCAACCTGTAATTTGCACGAAAATCTTGAAGAATTTGCTTTGAAATCACCTAACCTAGTTAACCATGATTCTAAATCTTAGGAAATAATTATTTACTAATTGACAACTTAGGTTGATTAACTTAATTAAATAAGTGAATTAGCTAATTACCAAAATGCCCCCTCGTAAATTGACAAAAAATAAGAGAGCATTTGACTTAGAAAAATTTTGAAAAATTTTCTAAGGGTTTCATTTGAGAATGAATTTTGAATTAATTAATTATGTTGATTATTTAAATAATAATTTACTAGGTTAATTACTAAAGTACCCCTAAGTCACTAGGACATAACCAACCCTGTCGGACAATCCTAGGTTAGGTTCTACGGTGTTTCTTTAGTTAGTTACTCGGCTAGTGTCACCCGGTTAGGTATTACGATTTTGGCACACTAGTTAGTTTATTTTAGTCAATCCCACGTTAGTAAGATAGTTAGGTAAGTTTGTTAGAGCCTAGGATTGGTTAGGAAGCTAGACTTGACGTGCGCCTTCCCCCAAACATCCCTAACCGAATTCGGTAGGGCTTGGTCGTTTGGTCTCTTGGCCTGTAGAACATATGCTTGCACATGTTCTTGAACATGGATGTCATATGTGTTTCTGTGCACCTCTTGTCCAAACGATCCTCACTATGTCCTTGGACACTTCTTAATCTACATGATCAATTTAAATGGTCATGTGCTAGGTTCTTCATTGAGGGTACAATTCCTAAACAAGCTTGGATAGGTGAATTTGAACATCCAAGTATAGCTTAAGTTACTTGTTAATACATGGAAATTATCTAACACCCTTAAGACAATATTCTCTAGCATGCCCAATCTTACTCAATAATCAGGATTGGGTTGCCTATGTACCCCAATAAATATTCTTAAAACCAAATAGACTTTTCACTATACTGCTATATTTTCTGGAATGTTACAATTTATCGTAGTTCCTTTTATGATGCAACCTAGAAATGCTTCACTGGCTATGAGAAGGATTGTGTCGTTCTTGGATGACATGATTGTACTGTTAACGAAGATAAACAAGAACCATTTAGCAATGTTAAGATCATTTTTTTCAATTGGTGCACCAATTTCAAGCCATTGATGCAACAACCAAAAGGAACCCCTTGAATGTTGCCGGCGAATGGGAACCCAAGAAGTCCAACACAAGCCTCACGTATGAATCATAACATAATATACTCTAAAAATGAGAAATAATTTGAATCTTTCTTCACACAAGAAGAATAATTTCATTAATACGCATGTTAAAAACTCCTTAAAACCATCTACCTTTACATTATCTCATTTAAACAATCTAATACTTTGAATGTACAACACTTGGCACTAAGCTCATATAAAACTTAAAAGAAAGACTAAACACATAAAAGGAACATGTAGATCTTAATCTTGAGTAAATGAGGACTCATAGTTCTTTATCTTCAACACATAGGAAATTATCCATTATCTATGGAATATCAAGACATCCAATTCCTTACACTTATGTCAAAAAGGGAAAAAAGAATTTTAGCATCTTGAATGTTTTATTAACCCTAAAAATTGATATGTTAAGTAAAGCTTAATGTGTGCGCGTAGAACAAGACCTCTAAACTTTTGAAACAGACAAGCCAACTAACTTGGTGAGTTGGTTGAGCTATCAAAGGTTGGGTATAGCCATGTAGGGCACCCGAATATGAATATTTACCTGGATGAGTCTTTACCGTAGAAAAAAAAGGGGAAATCTTATGTTTGGAGGTTCTATGAGTAAAATGGTCTTTTTCAGGATAAGGGTAGTATCATAGTTACCTTAAATATTTAATTAATTATTTAATTAATATGGTAGAGGGGCATTTTGGAGGGAAAGGGGCGAAATTGGGCTTTGATCAAAATCTTTCTCCACCCAAGTTCAAACCTAGGTAATAGCAATGATTTAATATGTTAATTTAATTTGGTTAATTAATTCAATATATTAATAATTAATGGCTTATTTAGGAAAAAGGAAAATCACATTTTTACTATTAAGTATTATTTATTAATTATTTAACCTTACTTGACTAAGTCTTGCCTAAAGTCCTAGCCCTAAGGAAACACTCTCTCTTACATCTATCAACTCTCACGTTTATGTCCCTCTCGTCAACACTCCGTTTCATGTTCTCTCTGCTTAACAAAATAGAAACAAAAAATTATAACAATAACAAAAACAAAATTTCTTCATACTTGAAGAACTTACACGCAAATTACAAATGACAAAGTAATCCTAAAACCAAATGAAAAATGTTATATTCTTATCGGGTAAGGTGTCAGATTTGTTGGTGGATGTTTAGTTTGGGGTGGATTTTGCAGAAAGTTCAAGTGTTGAACTGTGATATCAGGTATGGATATTCTTACTCTTGGTCATATCCCAAGAGAACCTTAAGTCTTAGATCAATCTACTCCGAAAACTAGGTCGTGTCCCTGTTTCATGCTCCCTGTCACTACCTCCTTATGATCATAGGTTGGGTATCCTTGCTGATAGAATCTTGGGGTACAGTGTTTTGTGTGATCATCTAGTTTCTAGTATGTTTTCATGATTATGTTCTTATGTTTGTGTGTTTTGGAAATATTAATGTAGGCATGTGTTTATGTGTGCAAGTTTTGATCGTGACATTGAGTTACGACTTGTTCATGTTAATGGCATGAAGATCATTTGTATTTTATGTGAATAATTGTTTAAGACCGTGATGTTCATGTGAAGATGTTATTTCTGTTTTTGAGTAAAGAACTCTTGACTAAAAGTAACCACAAAGATGTTATTAATTATGTACAAACCAATTGACCAAAAGTATCCTAATATAACATTTAAAAGTTGAAAAAATGCACTTCAAAGAGGGTGAACAAATTTCCAGCATTCTGGAAATTTCTTTTTTTAGCAGCATACTGGAAAAAAAAATAACGTTAAAAAAAAATTAATGCTTGAGGTCAGTGGGGATTGAACCCAAGACCTCACCCTATACAGGTAATAAAAAAATGTGATAAGGGGGATTCGAAATGGGGTAAATATTATATGTAAAATAAAGGGAATAAATGAATAAAAATTAAGTTAGGCGGTGGGGTTTGAACCCACAACCTGTTGGACGGATGAAGCAGAGAGGAGAATAATGAAATAAAGAAATAATAAAAATGAGGTATGTTGGATTCGAACCCAAAACCTCTCGGCAAAATGAGAATGTAAGGACAAAATGTAAATTAAAATAAGGTGAGTCTTTGGGGATTCGAACGCACTATCTCTTGAATAGATGAGAGAGATAGGAGAAAAATAAAGGAGGAAAAATAAATGTAGTGAGTAGGGATTGAAACCACAAACTCTTTGATAGGTTTGAAAGGTAAAGAGATAAATTAAAAGAAAAAGAATGAGCTTGTGGGGGATTGATCCTACAACCTCCTTGCCTTAAATGAAAAGGAGAGGAGAAAGAGAAACGAAAATATTATGGGAGTAATAGGGATCAATTTATGGTACCCCAAATCTGAAAAATGCAATTATCAAGTTCACTATAAGCTTATGTGTTACTTAAGGGATTCGAAATCAGATTCCCTTAACCAATTTCGTATTGACACATAAGTCATATGTCAACAAATATTTAATGAATGCTGCTTCTAAAGATTGAAATCAATATCTTGGCATACCTACAAGATGCATAAGTCTTGTACCACATAATCTTGAGTACATATATATCACTTAGACAAACTATGAATGAAGCCTCATGGCTTCTATATGTGGACTAATAAGTCAAGGATACATTTTAAGGTAACTGAACATTCGATGTTATGTGTTGAGATAATGAAGCCCCAAAGGGGTTAAGTAAGAGTGTGACACACACTAAAGGGTCAAGTTCATTGGAATACGATTAAATTAACATTCACATAAAGTGGTGAGTAATTACGAAGAGTAAATGTGCTAAAGTTAAAGAATGTGGCGACAACATTTTAATAGGATAATTTGGAAGGTGTGAAAAATCTCAAATGATCCTA
This sequence comes from Solanum chmielewskii, assembly GCA_027704785.1. NCBI lineage: Eukaryota > Viridiplantae > Streptophyta > Magnoliopsida > Solanales > Solanaceae > Solanum > Solanum chmielewskii. Next base: position 10,472,499 of record JAKWIX010000323.1, read on the forward strand.
AGTTAATGTTACTAAGACGTATTCACCTACGAGAGTGTAAAGTTAATAAAGAGACCAGTTTCTAGAACACTCTAATTAAAGTACAAAAGATAATGCATACTCAATACTAATGGTGAGATGAGAATTCATATAATGAGCTATGATGTCCTCATTCTAGAAGAAAACTTCCATGACGTATGAATTCAATGTAATGGAACTTTATTGTAAGCACCGATAAGCTAGCTAAGAGTATTAATGCCTTCCTTCAAGATGGGCGGAGGTTCACCTAAATCTCATTAGATGAGACTGTCCGTCATGCCTTATATCGGTCTCCTTATATCTCCTAGTCTTTGAACCTATAAAGCCAATATAGGGATCTAGCATGATGTTAGGTAGAATATGTTTCATATGAAATAAATAAACAAAAAGTTCAAATTTTCTGCTAAAATTAACCTAGATGAAGTGACGATGACGTAAGTAGTCTTGTCTCAAACCTTTGAGAGGTCAACGACGTCGTTCTCGTCTAAGGTCTACACTCCGACCGTGAAAAAGTTTGTATCACAGCCCTAGGTTAAATTATGAGGAAAATAATTTTACATCAAGCACATTGCGTAGTTTCTAAGTCATAGTAGTGAAGTGCACCACTATCGTGAATTAGTGACTCTATGATGCGTAAGAAAATTTCCCTTCTTCCAATCTAATCGAAACACTTTCTAATGTATGATTTCTTGGTGTTATGAGCATGTCTAACTGAAGGAGTGGCCATGGCAGTTAAACTAACAGGGTTGTCTTATGCGGAGATGTGGACCGCTGGGGCTCAGATGGCTCAAACCATCACTATGGAGGCCTAGGCTATGATGGCCAAGGCCAACAGACAAATTGTTCAGGGGGAGAACCCACCCGTACGTATCATGGAAGACAAAATATGGGATTTTACGAGGATGAATCCTCCAATTTTCTCAAAGTTCAAGACTTAAGAGGATCCATAGAATTTTAGGGATGAGTTACATAATATCTTTGTGGCCATGGGGCCCACAAATACTGATAAGGATGAGATGGCTTCCTATAAACTCAAGGATGTTGCACAGTCTTTGTGCAAGATGTGGCAGGATAGCCGAGCTTTGGGTGGAGTTGTGACGTTGGAGCTGTTAAAGATAACTTTCCTTGAGAGATTATTCTCCTGGAAGATGTGGGAGGCCATGGTTGAGGAGTTTATCAACGTTAAACAGGGATCGATGATAGTGAGGAAGTATTCCCTGAAGTTTTTTAAATTATCCAGGTATGCGACTTCACTTGTATCTAATAGCAGGGATGAGATGAGTAGGTTCCTCATAGGAATCACAGGAGACCTAGAGGAGCAGTGTCGGGCTGTGATGCTCCACGATAACATGGACCTTTTAAGGTTGATGGTGCATGTCCAGCAGGTAGAGGACATCCGGAAGAAGATGGTCGTCCATGATGTTATGAGGCTTAAACCTTCTGATGAGGAAGGTAATAGTAATGGTGTAAACAGGAAGAACTTCGGCTTCTATGAGCAGCCCTGATAAAAAAAGGGGCATTAGAGTTCGGAGAACTCTACATTTCGGAGAAGTGTAGCATCTATAGGAGGCAGTCACGAGCCTAAGAAAGGCAATGGATGTGATGTGCAATGTCCCAAAAAGGAATGTGGCAAGAGTTGTCGTGCTCACATTGGATAGTGCAGACAGGGCATTAATGCCTACTTTGGTTTCGGAAAGAACTGGCACATGGTCAAGGACTGCACATAGAAGAGGGGTAAGGGTGGAGGTAATGCTCATTCTAGGCCTAATCTATAGGGTGCAGCAGTAGGCGAGCCTCGTAAGAGGAATATGTTCTATGCCATGAAAGGATGGGAGAAGCAGCAGAAGTCCGCTGATGTGGTCACAAGTATGCTCAAAGTATTCTCAACTTCTGTTTGTGCCTTACTTGATCAAGGGTCTAGGCTTTCCTTTGTAACTCCTTTGCTTGATCTCACTTTTGAGATACTTCCTAAAGTTTACATGATCCTATAGTGGTTAGTACACCTTAGGATTAATGTAAGAACTGATAGAGTATACAACGATTTCCCAATAGTTGTATGTGATAAGACTATGTGTGTAGACTTGGTTGAGTTACCAATGAATGATTTTGATGTTATTCTTGTCATTGACTTGCTTCACAGGTTTTATGCTTGTATGGATTGCCATAGTAGGGCTGTGATATTTTGTTTCCCTAATGAAGTAGAGCTGGTCTAGAAGGGGTACAGTATGAGTCTTCCTAATCCCTTGATTTCGAACCTTAAGGCTATTAAAATGATGTCCAAAGGATTACTGTGTTATCTTGTGAGTGTTAATAATTTAGATCATGATATTCCCTCCATTAACTCAGTGCCTGTAGGGAATGAGTTCCAGGATGTATTTCTTGATGATTTGTCATGAGTTCTTACCCCTTAAGAGATTGACTTTGGTATCAACTTAGAACGCGATACTAAACTAATTTTGATTCCTCCTTACAGAATGGCTCATGCTTAAGTAAAAGAGTTGAAGTTGTAGTTAAAAGATGTCCTTGATAAGGGTTTCATTCAGCCAAGCATAACCTTTTTGGGTGCTCAAGTGTTGTTTATGAAAAAGAAAGATGGAACCCTTAGAATGTGTATCGATTATTGACAGCTCAACAAAGTCACAATCAAGATTAAGTATCCATTTCTCATAATAGATGACTTGTTTGACCAATTCCAAGGGTCTAGTTTAATCTCAAAGATTGATCTTCGTTTAGGGTACCATTAACTTAGGGTTTGGGATGAAGATGTTCAAAAAACATCCTTTAGTACTCGTTATGCTCATTATGAGTTTCTAGTTATGTCATTTGGCTCACTAATGCACCTGCTGCATTTATGGATCTCATGAACAGAGTCTTACCTTAATACCTTGACTTTTTTTGTCTTAGTATTCAAATTTTTGGGATCCCAAGAATACTAAGACTGTTAAGAACTTTCCAAAGTCTCTTGCTCCCATAAATATCATTAGCTTCTTGGGATTCACTTGTTATTATCGTAGGTTCGTGGAGGGTTTTTTTTCCATTGCTTCCCCACTCACAGATTTGACGAAGAATAATTTCAAGTTTAAATGGGTGGAGCCTTGTGAGAAGTGTTTCCAAGAGCTTAAGGACAGACTCACTTCAGCCCTGGTGCTCACTTTGCCTAAGTGTGGTGAGAATTACACTGTTTATTGTAATGCATCTAGGGTTGGTTTTGGTTGTGTTCTTATCCAGGGTTGTAAGATTGTAGGTTATGCATCCAGAAAGATCAAGGTTAATAAAAAGAATTATCCCACTCATGACATGGAGTTGGCAGTTATGGTGTTTGCTCTGAAACTTTGGAGGTACTACTTGTATGGAGTGCATGTGTTCACAGACCACAAAATTCTTTAGTACATGTTCACACAGAGGGAGCTGAATCTACGTCAACGGAGGTGGTTGTAGCTTATGAAAGTCTATGACATGAATTTCTAATACAATCTAGGTAAGGATAATGTTCTAGCTAATTCTTTGAGCAGGATGAGCTTAGGAAGTACAACCAACGTTGAGGATGAGAAGAAGGATTTCTTAAAGATGTACACATACTAGCAAGACTGGGTGTGTGGTTGGTTGACTCTACTAGTGGGGGTGTTTCAAATCATCCTCGTTCTGAATCATCCTTAATAGTTGGAGCCTAGAAGGGTCAGCATCTTGATCCGGTGTTGATGTAGTTGAAGGAAACAATTTTGGTAAACATGAATGATTCTTTTGTTTTGGTAGGTGACGACATACTTAGGTACCAGGAAAGGCTGTGTGTACCAGATGTGGATGATTTGCGGACAAAATTTTTTGCAGAGGCCTATGGTTCCAAATATTTGATAAATCCAGGTTCCACCAAGATGTATCATTAACTTAAGCAAATCTATTGGTGGGATGGCATTAAGAAGGACATTGCTTAATATGTGGCCAAGTGTCCTAATTGTTAAGGGTTAAGGCAGAACGTCATAAGTCTTGCGGTCTTACTCAAATGATCAAGGTTCCTACATTGACGTTTGTGGCCATTAATATGGACATCGTGGTTGGTATTCCAAAGACTTGAAAACATCATGACTCCACATGGTTTATTGTAGATAGGATGACTAAGTCTGCCCACTTTATCCCTTTGAAGTCTACTTACAGAGCCGCGGATTATTTGTGACTCTACATTGATAAGATTATGAGATGGCATGGGATGCCTTTCTCTATCATTTAATATAGGGGAGCTTAGTTCACTTCACATTACAATAGATACTTCTAGAAGAACTAAGGCACGCAGGTAAAGCATAGTACTGCCTTTCATCCTCAAACTAATGGGCAGGTATAGTGCACCATTCCGACATTGAATAACATGTTGAGAGAGTGTGTGTGATTCAAAAGGTAGGTGGGACGACCATCTACCTTTGATAGGGTTCTCATATAATAAAACTTTTTACTGGAGCATTGGGATGACGTCGTTTGAGGCAATGGATGGTAGAAGGTGTAGGTCTCCAGTTGGGTGTCTCGAGGTTGCAGGAGTCATCCATTTTGTGTCCAGAAATCATTCATGAAGCCTTAGAGAAGGTCAGGGTAACTAGGAACAAGTTTTCTAGTGCTTACAATCGGCATAAGTCCTATGCATACAACAGTAAATGGCCATTAGAGTTTGATGTTGGTGAACATGTCTATTTGAATATATCACCTATGAAGCAGGTGATGAGGTTTGACAGGAAGGGGAAGTAAAATCCGTGGTATGTTGGGCCATATGAGATCCTAGAGTGTGTGGGTGAGGTGGCCTATGAGGTTTTGTTGCCTGCAGAGGTAGCTTCTATTCATCAAGTTTTTCATGTCTAAATGTTAGAGAAATTCCTTAGTGATCCAGCATTGATTCTTCCTGTTGAAGGTTTGGGAGATCACAAAGACTTGTCTTATGAGGAGGTTTCTGTTGATATTTTAAACCGTCATGTGAAGCGGCTAAGAAACAAGGATGTTGCCACAGTGAAGGTATTGTGGCGGAACAATCTTGTTAAGGGTGATAAGTGGGAGTCCGAGGACGATATGAGATCCCGCTACCCTCATCTCTTCAGCTCTTGAGGTTAGATTTTCTACTATTAAGTCTTAGTTCTTTAACTCCTCCATTCCTTGTTGTTATTGCTTGACTCTGTATAACACCTTTTTTATGATATGACTGGCGTTGTGCTGGATTATAAGAAGTGTAATTCGGGGATGAATGTTCCTAGGGGGTGTGGGATAATGAAACAATGCTAAAAATGGATATTCTAGGTAATGCTTAATGTGTCGAAGATGCCTACGATTAGACCGGGTTCACATGGATTGATGTGCATAGAACCACACCTCTGAACCTCTGCAACAGCCAAGCAAACGAACTTGGTGAGTTAGTTTATCTAGTAAAGGTTGGATCCATCCATGTAGGGCACCCGAATATGAAGATTTAGTGGATGAGTCTTTCCCAGACTTAAAAAGGGGAAATCTTATGTTTGGAGGGTCTAGGTGTAAAGTGGTGTTTTTCTATGCTAGGGGTAGTATTTTAATTACCCTAAGTATTTAATTAATTATTTAATTACTATGGTGGGGTGACACTTTTGGGGAGAAAGGGAAAAAATTGGCCTTTGAGAATAATCTTGCTCCACCCGGCTTCGAACTTAGGTGGAAGCAATGATTTAATTTGAATTTAATTTGGTGAATAAATTTAATAAATTAACAACTAATGGCTGATTTAATAAAGAGGAAAATCAGATTTTTACTATTAATTAATATTTATTAATAATTTAACCTTATTTTAGTAAGTCTTGCCTAAAGTCGTAGGCCTAAGGAAACACACTCTCTCACATCTATCCACTCTCACATTTACCTCCCTCTCTTCAACACTCCCTTTCATATTCTCTCTGCTTAAAAAATAGAAACTAAAAATTAGAATAATAATAAAAACAAAAGTTCTTCATACTTGAAGAACTTACACGCAAATTTAAAATGACTAAAAAATCCGAAAACGTAAAGCAAAACGTTATATTCTCGTCAGATAAGGTGTGAGATTCATTGCTGGTCATTTGGTTTGGGGTGGATTTGGAAGAAAGTTGAAGTGTTGAACTACGTGAATCAGTTATGGGTTTTCTTAATCTTGGTACTTTCCCCAGAGGCCCTTGAGTCTCAATTGAATCCACTCCGAAAACTAGGGTTGTCCCCCCATTTCGTGCTCCCGGTGACTAGCTCCATCTGATCATAGGTTGGGTATGCATGCTTATAGAATCTAGGGGTACTATATTTTGTGTGAAGATGTAGTTTCTAGTACGTATTCATTATTATGTGCTTATGTTTGTGTATTTTTGAAATATTAATGTAGGCATGTGTGTATGTTTGCAAGCGTTGAATAGTGGCTTTGATATTCGGTTTGTTCATGTTAATGGAATGAAGCTGTGTAAATCGATGATTTTCTTGTGAAGATGTTATTGTTTTTTTTTGGTGAAGAACTCATTCCTAATAGTAATCATAAAAATGCTATTGAATATGTACAAAACGTTCTACGAAAATTATCCTAAACCTAAGATTTAAAAGTTGAAAAATAATGGACTGTAAAGAGGCTGATAAAATTTCCACCATTCTGGAAATATGTTTTTTGGAAGCATATTGTTTAAGAAAATAACGTTAAAAAATATTTTTAATGCTTGAGGTCAATGGGAATTTGAACCCAAGACCTCACCCTATAAATGTTATAAAACAATCTTAAAAGGGGGATTCGAAACGGGGTATAGTTAAAGTTAAAATATAAGGGGAAAATGAAAGAAAATGAAGTGAGGCGTGTGGGGTACGAAAACACAACCTCTTGGACGGATGAAGGAGAGGGGAGAAGAATGATATAATGAAATAAAGAAAATAATAAAAATGAGGTATCTGGGATTCGAACCAACAACCTATTAGCCAAATGAGAAGGTAAGGAGAAAATGTATATTAAAATAAGGTGAGGCTGTGGGGATTCGAACCCAAAAACTCTTGAACAAATGAGAGAGTTAGGAGAAAAATAAAGTATTTAAAGTAAATGTGGTGAGTGGGGATTCAACCCACAACATCTTGGATAAGTGAGAAAGTTAAGAGATAAATTAAAAGAAAAAGAATGAGCTTGTCGGGGATTGATCCCACAACCTCCTTGCCTTAAAAGAAAAAGAGAGGAGAAAAAGAAACCAAAATATTATGGGAGTGATGGGATCATACTAGGGTCCCCCAAATCTGAAAAATTCAATTATCATGTTTACTATAAGCTTAAGTGTTACTCAATGAATTCAAAATTGGTTTCCCTACCAAAATTTTGTATTGACACATAAGTCATACGTAAACAGATATGTAATGAATGCTTGCTCTAAAGATCGAAATCAATATCTTGGTATAACTACAAGATGCATAAGTCTTGTACCACATAATCTTGGGTAAATATGAATCACTTAGACAAACTATGAATGAAGCCTCATTGTTTGTATGTGTGGACTCATAAGTCTAGAATACATTTAAAAGTAAGTGAACCTAACATATTATTTGATGAGATAATGAAACTTTAAACGGGTTAAGTAAGAGTATGACATACACAAAATGGCAGAGTGCATTGGCATACGATGAAATTAACATTCACGTAAAGTGGTGAGTAATTATGAAGAGTAAATTTTTTAAAGTGTAAGAATGTGGTGAGAACATGATAAGAGGCTAATTCAAAAGGTTAGATAAATCGCAATATGAGCTTAAGTTAATGTTACCAAGACGTACTCACCTATGAGAATTTAAAGTTAATGAAGCGACCAGTCTTTATGAACACTCTAATGAATGTATTGAAGTTAATGCATAGTTAATACTAATGATGAGATGATAAATCATCTTATGAGATATGATGTCCTCATGCTAGAAGCCATCTTTCTTGATATATGAGTTGAATGTAATAGAACTTTATACTAAGCACTAAGGCTTGCTATGATGGGTGATGCCTTCCTTCGGGAATGGAAAAAGGTTCACATACTCTCATGAGATGAGAATATTCGGCATGCCGTGCATGAGTCTCCTTATATCTCCTAGAATTTGAACATATATTGCCAATATAGGGCTCTAGAAGGGGTTTGACTCCTTATATATGCTAGCATGTTCGGGTCACTGTGGCCAGTGATTCCACCGCTTTTCGGTGTGGGGAAGACACTGAATTTCATGATGCTCACATGATCTATGTCGGGTAAGGTTAAAGTTCACAAAGAAAGAATGAGGCCAGCCTCAAAGAATATACATATTGAAATGAACAATAACAAAAGTTTTTAGGATACAATAATCAAGAGTTGAGTTATATTTAAGTAATGAAACTAGGTTATTTTTTGTCATTGCACAGCAAACCGGATGAGGGTCCTAAAATACATCCTAGGTATGAGTGGTGGTTGCACTAGTATATGAAAGAATGAAAATGAAGTACGTATGAATGAACGAAGAAGACTCTGTGTTTACTAAAGAAGGCTCCCTAGTTAAGGTCTCATATGTTGAGCACTCAATTTGGGAAGTCCTAATGTCAAGTCCATGATTCCAAGGTCTCATGGCATGACTTTCCTAATCCAAATTTTGAAAGTCCACTGACTTGACTTTCCATAGTTTATATCGTTAGGAGAGATCTCTTCTTAATCATGCATGTCATTGGTGTGTGCTTGTATATACCCATGCTTAGTACAAGTGTGTACTAATCCCATAAAACTCTATACTTTTAGGTGTAGGTGTAGGCAGATGCTAGAGATTACGATACGACGCTGTAGCTACTCGGAAGTGGCGCATTCATACGGACTTGGGAGGCCCTTATGCTTTCGAGGATGTCTTCTGTTATAATCTAGCTTAGATGTAGGTTTTAGCTATTGGAGTATGTTGCACTAGCTTTTCTTTCCCAAAATATTTCAGACATTGTATTGGTGTTGTTTTTGAATGTTTACGTTTGATGTATTATTTAACTATTTCTTTCATTTGATGATTTTAATATAAGATGGTTGATTGTGAACGCCTATGATGTTAAGTAGAATATGTTTCATATGAAATAAGTAAGCAAAAAGTTCAAAATTTCTGCTAAAATTAACCTAGAGTTGTGACAAATGCGTTATGTATACAAGTCATGCAAAAACCATGGAAAAGGGACATTTAGTATAGAAATATGCTTTCATGACATTTTGATAAAAACCTTCATAAAATATTTTACGAGAAATAATCTAAGTCAACAATAACATATATAAAGTTTTAAAGTAATATAAATCTTATATCCATATTAACAGAAACCCTCTACTAATGGTTATCCTAAGACCCATCTAAGTAAGATATGAAGCGGCCGTCTATAAAACCCCTTCAGAAACACACCTAGATGGTCATCAAGGCTATCTAAAGTAAGTAACTGCATTTCATCATGTTAAATTCATTTATCCTCCCTACCATGAAGCTAGTCTAATACTTACTTAAGTAAAATATAAAGAGACCGCACATACACCCTTTTCAAGCCCACCCAAGCAATCTTCAAAGCTACCAGAGAAAAGTACCTCTTTAAAAAAGATACTTCATTAAGAATACCATTCTTTCATTAAGACCATTTTGAGAGAATAAAACATACATTTAGAGAAATTCACATATTCGTCTTCGAACGACCTAGGGAACACTTATCCTAGCATCTTAAAATCCTACTTGTGCCATGTATAAATAGAATACTATTTCACTACCTACACGTTGTAGACCTTCTCTAATGCTAGAATGCATCCCACATGATTATCATATGTATTAACCGACATAGAACTTGCTATCTAGGGAAATAATCCGATCTACGCTACTCCGAATGAAGGTGTTCTACTTGCAAAGGGTAGAACTAGGACATATCCGATGTAGTCACATGGTTAAGCAATATAAACGGTTATTTGGTACTCTTGTCTCAACTCAAGTAAAGACACTCCCAAAAAATATTCACTCAGTGCAAGCCATGTTCTCAGTGAGTGTGTTCAATGACATAAGGAGCATATGAGGAGGTACTATATTATAGTCATAACTAAATCATAATACACCTTACCATGGATGGGTCGACTAGGGCTGCCACACAATGGTAAATAAGGATAGCTCAATGACTTTATTAGAGATGGTTTCATGTCATTCCAACCAACATATCCTTAAGTCCATCATTCACATGAGAAGGATAACATTACAACTTTCAACTTCAAGGATATAATAAGCTTTTCTATGTGTTTAAGGTTCTAAGTCATTTACCTTTGTTACCTGTTCAGGGTCATATTTTAATCAATCATAGACATACATGACAAGAATTCTTTAGCCTACCATGTCAAGGGATCACATATTCACATCTCTTTCATGCATCAAGAAGAGGGACATAGTTCTACAAAATCAAGACACAACATTTAACATATCACTTATGTATTAACATTTAAGTACCAAGCAGGGACACTAAGTGTACCTAAAAGAAAACCCTATCAACACATCAAGAAACTCATCATAATCTACCATTGTCACATACAATAATCAAAATAACAACATTATTTAACCTCACACTTTAGTACGCAACAATATCACATGCAACACTTCCTAGCCTTCTATCACAATATACATAACTTAAAGAAGAATCATAACATTGGAATTCATACAAGATCACATAAGCATTACAAGAGCACTTCACAACATACCTTCATATTTCTACAATGTAATACATATATCACATCATACTCCACTTTACATAGTTATATAAGACATAAATTCTTCTACACATTTCTTGATATAAGTATCTACACATTACACCTTCATATAAGCCCTCGCATGATACTACTACAACTTACATATATAATGCCAAAAAAATCATGTTCATCACATCATCACCACATAAACATAACAACCATAAGTTGACCATACCAATGAATAACAATTATATAACAACTATACACAATATAATGATATCGAGTCAACTTACCAACTTTCCATCATAATCATTAATATTCCTTGGCAATTTCAATTAATTAAATTCACGAAGGCTCTTACCAATAGCCATAAAAAATATTCTATAATAAAAACACATCATAGTTATAATTAAAAAATATATAATATGAATATAATCAAATTAAGGAAGACTATATACATTTCGATAATGATCTATATACACTTCAATAGACCCATACAATCTACAGATGAACTCACTAGTAACAAAATATTATCAAATCACCAATATTATAGCCAAATTTAGAGATTAGTAAAGTTCAAGGGTTCATGGATATTTTAATTGGAAACATCAAGTATACATAAATAACATCATATATCATTGTCTTAAAATGTTTAATGCAAGAACACATGACTTATAGTAGAAATTGAACTTATTCATAAACATGGAAATCTTTAAAATCACTTTTAAATAGGCTCTAAGGTTATAGATACCCATAGATAAAGAACTCACATACCTTATAAAAATAATCCCAAGAGAATTGATAAAGAAAATCCATTGAAATCCATCATCCTAGATTCATCTTCACCTTGAGCTCTCGTGGATGTTTTAGGAGAAAAGTTGGGAGGGAAAGGGCATTGATTTTTGTGTTAGGGTCTAAATGAGAGTTAAATAACTTTAATAGTCTTAAAAACCAAATTACAATTTAAATAACATTGCACCTAATTTATAGACGTAGGACGGATGTCTCAAAGCACCCCAAGCCAAGCCGTGTTACAAGCATAATACATTTTCAACGACGCCATACCAACGATAGACCGTCGTCCGATTGACGTCCCGTCAATGGTGCTTCATAGTTTTGGTATGAAAAACCAAAATTTTAACATTTGAAGGCTATATTTACACTCCAATTCAAGAGGTTGTCGTTTGGGGTCGTTGATTACCACTGTATGCCGGTTGCAAGGAAGCTTCAAGCCTTTAGTTTGTGTCCTCCTCTAGGGCCCCTTATTTGTCCTAGGTGGTGTCGTACCTAGACTTAAAATCCTTAAACATGCAATTATAGGTATTAGTAACCTCACTCATCTCTTTATAAACAAAATAAGTCACGAAACATACAAAGGCACACTACAACACATATATGCACATAAGGGACTAGTCGTCGAACGTCTTGGTCGTTCATTGACGTTTGACTTGAAAATCAACTGGATTAACTTCAAATTCACATACATATTTATTTATGTAGTTAACAAACGTTAAAACGCAAGTGAAGCTCTACATAGTCCTAGTTCATTTATAATGTCGTCACATATGAGGAGTACCATCTGAAATAAGCAAGGCAACCCATTTTTTCATGTTGTCTAGAGTTTTTGTTCTAATCAGATCTTGACACTCGTTATTAATTTCATCAAGGAAATCTAAGAAATCTTTATTAGACTCATTTTTGCATGTGACCTTCTTCACGAGGACAACTACATAGTCAACCGGTTTGAATGATGCTGTTGGCCTCTTCCTTTTTGGTCTCAAGGCCTAAGTCGATGCATAGAACTCTCGCACCCAATTATTTATACATGGGCCACATGTTTTGGTGACTACCATAAAACAATGAGCCTTATGAAAACTAATTAATTATTTATTCCTATAAGTTACACGATTATTTGACATGAGTTTTTCCTCAATGATCATCTTCATCCTTCCTGTCTTTAATTATTCATTAATTTTTGAGGAGGACACTGTACATAAGGTAAAACCACCCCTGAATGTTTTTGAACTTAACGAAGAGAAGTGGTATGATGAGGAATCCTATATGTTGCAACAAGCTTATCATCTCAAAAGCTTTTGAGCCTCTTGGTCAAATTCTCACACTTAAAAGTAGTGAAATTTGTAGCGTATATGCCGTGAATTAAAAGTTTTGAACTGGTGGTGCAAAAGCTTTTCCATTACCTTTTCCTTTTTCACCAGATTTGGGAAGTTTTGTTGTTTTAGCGATGGATGAAAAATCTTTATCAACGACTCTATTCCCTTTACTTTCCTTAGTGGTGGCATGTTTCTACTTGCTATCTTTCATCTGGTCATATCTGTAAAACATTGGGAAAAATATAGAAACGGCTATATCAAGTTCACAGAAAATAATTAAAAATAGATTCACCAATTCGTTTGGCAAAATCACCAAATCACCTTGGCAAGATAAATTTGTCCCGCAAAAAGGATCGACACAAAAAATTTGCAATATGGCAGTCGGAAGGATTTTCGGTGAACTTAAAATAAAATTTGGCAAGCAAGGATTAATTTGCCGAATGATAGAGTGCAAAAAAAATCCAACTACGCAGTAAAAGAAAAATCAAGAAGACTTTTGGCAAGTCACTAAGTATCTTCACTAACCTCAAGCTTCCCATAGAAAGTAACATAACCCTACTACAAGTAGAATAAGCAATTAAAGGAAAAATGGCGAACTTTGGCGAACAAATTAGTCGTTCGGCGAGCTCGACTCAACTAGGCTAAAAATCTGACGTGCCTAATTTCAATCAAACTCCTCCAATTAAACCCCTCCACCCAGAAAATGAAAACAAAATATTCATTGGTCAAATTTAAAAAATACCCCCAACACCTATTACCATTAGAAACTCAGAATTCTCCCATTGTTTTCCTTTTTGGTCGTTTAATGAAATTTACTCTTAAGCATGGCATCACCCATTCAATAATACGGTAAATCACATCATTTGACATAATTATAAGCTAATCAGGTTTCATCAAATCAATCACTTTTTACATGAAAGCATAACCCCACAAATTCTAATCCATTTAAAAGTACAAAAATACTGGATTTCTATAATATACACAGTAAGGGCAAGATTGTTGAATTAAATAATGAAAATTAAACAAATTAATAAAAATAGAGAGTCCAACCATATGACAACAAGATAATATCATTTGACAATGATAAGAGCGATAATAATATACACTAGGTTCTGGAAACCAACTTTTTTACGCCAACCAATATAAAATTGAAATGCTAGAGAACAAAATATTCCAACTCCGAGCAAAGCTCAATTATAAAAGCACTTAGAGGAAAAAAAGATTGAAAATAAAGAACGCGTGTTAGTATGTAAAAACTAAAAGTGAGGGACAATGACAGAGATTGAAACTTTAAATCCTTTAGCCTTTGAAATTTGATTTTCACTTTCAGTTACATTAGTCGGGCTCGTCAATCCACTTGATAACACTCCAAGTAGTAACCTTCCATACCAAGTTTTATAGAACCACCTGGTCATGTAGAGATCCAAAAGGCGGACAAGATCGGGATCGGTAACCCACTCGGCGATTCAAATGTAATTTTATGGGGTCTATAAGTTTTACTAACTCCAATAAAACATTTTCTTGAGTTTACCAAAGGTGTAGGTCGGGTTCACAACATGCTTTGGTGATTTGTCAATCGGATAATTTCCTCTCCCACATGCACTTTCTTAACACTTTAACGTGTGCAAACAACACCCCATTTATTTTAATACTAAAATCAAGCATTAAGAGGGTAAAGGTTGTCTCCCAAGGAGCACCTTAAGTAGTTAACGTCACGACACGACACAATTTCACTTTGAAGTTCCATTAGTGGGGTTTGCCTCATTTTAATCATTCAACACCTCTTACGATTTGGGTAGAGCTCATTTAGCAATTTTACAATTTATTATCCTAGTAATTGAATAAGCATGGAATGGGAGGTTGTCATATGGTTCAATATAAATAAATTTTTCCTTAACTCCTCTAGTACCCTACCCTGCATATAGGTTTTTAAGAGTAGAAACATGAGCATTGCCTTAGTTGGTCCATCCTCTATCTTTATAAGTTTTCTTCATTCATGAGGAGGGACATTATAGTCCATTTTGATGCACTGGAAGTCAATCGCTCTAACTTTCTTGGTTAACTATTCCAACTGATCTTACAAGGTTGCTCAGCTGAAGTCCCTTTCAACTTCTTGGTAAGACTCTGTCACATGGTCAACTGGTTGGGTTACTATCACATATGGTTGTCTTCCTAGAAAACTAGGGATAAGCTGATGAACCAAAACTTTGTTCCATATACCAAGGCATTTGTAAAAACATTCAATACAAACTATAACAAGAATTTCATGAGTTGGGCATTAAATCAGAAATATTTTAAACCTCAATCGCGTCTCATTATGTTGTTCACCTTTCAATTGGTAGAAGGTTAAAATACCATCATAAAACATCATCACTTCTAATGGCATAAAATAAATCTATTCAACTCTTCGTAATTAAACACAAACCATAGAAACAATACAAAAAAAAATAGTACAACTATAACTAACCAGAACAAAATTAAACGTAACTAAAAATATTAAAATGACATCACTCCTCAGGAGCATGACCATTTTGATTTCACGTATTGGGACACTACATCAAGTTCAAGTGCAAACAATTGCGAGTAGTATTATACCCCAACAAACAGTAGGTATCATTCCTATAGAGAGTGTTTTTAAGAATTAGGTGAAGTGCGAATCAGTTCAAATATGTTAAAGTTAAACGACATAGACGAATAAAAACATATACAATTAAGAATGACAAAAGTGTCAAAACAAGAAAAGGAGGTTTTTATAGCTATTTATCATGTAAAACAGTAAATACACGAAAAATGCAAGAATGGAGATGGGATTCTTGGGTTGTGACACGATTATGGGATAGGATAAACAACTGGGTAAATTGCAATTAATAGTTAACAACTGCATTGTAGTGATTAATTTATACATAAGTGGGATAAGCGCTTTCTCGGTAAATTTACCCTTATTAAAATTGGTTACTCTCGAATACTAATTAGCAACAATTAAGAACATTTTCCGGCTTAGTGAATTGACTATCTTGAGTTGAATTTGTGTTAGTGGATTTAAGATTGAATATCATGGGACGAACCTATCACAATCCACTACCTAGAGGCCATGGATTCAATAATGTTGGTTTCCGAACCTCTCCATCGAGCAAGTAAAAAAACACTAAGCTATGATTGAATTTGAAAGTAAAATCCATTAAGTTAAACCACAACTACTGAACAGAATAACCATTAAATAGCAAAGAAAATATTAATTAGAAACTTCACAATTATATGATCACATAATCAAAGTCTATGAATTAGGGTTTTAGATAGACATAGTAAAAATCAATAAATCCTTACCAATTAGTGTTTTGCATAAACTGCTTACACTTGATATGTTTTTTATAAATTTTTATGATGAAGAGTATGCAATATCCATTTAAAATTTCTTGGAATTAGAAATCTTCAAATCATCAAAATATAAGGAGAAATGTATCTAAACTTGAAAACTAAAAAAATGTGCAAAGCTAGAATAATAGTTCTCTATCTAATTATTCAATGTCTAGATGGTAAACTAAGAATTCAAATTAAAATTTTATAGGTGTAAAAATTATTTCTACGAAGTATCAGTTTGTGCAATAAGTCGAGATTGCTTATACATTTATCAATCTTCATTTTGTAATTTATATTGTCGTTTTTCTTTTGACAATAGCATCCTTACGTGTTGTGTAACATTGGGCGATATAGTACTACATCATGGAACTATTCGGCGACTTGCCTGCTACTCTTTTCAATCTCTTACTTTATTTATCCCTTGAGAGATTAGAACACTTGAATATATGGCAAGACAAAGGCCATTCGGCGACATGTATAATATGTAAGTAGTGTATGTTCCCTCTTTTCTTTGTTCCGTTAACTGCCTTATCCTTTTTTACTTTTTAGTGTCCTTGCTTCATTATTTCATTAAATCCCTTAATATCAAGGGCATGTATCAGTTATACAGACTAAATTTGCATTTGAAAACACTAAATCTACAAATATAATTCCCTAATCAGTCCAAATTGTGGACTCATCACATGACCCCTCTAAGGACAAACAAAAGGGTCCTTGGGGACAACTTTTGTTTAATGCAAAAAAGTTGCCCGAAGGAACCCTCTCACAAAACGTGCACCCAAGAGGTGTGGGTGTAATCACTTTACATAGGTGGGGATCCTAATCAAAGATAAGACTCCTCCAAATCTCCAATGTATATAAAGCAAACTATGAATATACAATATAGTCTGTGGACCCCTCATTCCTCATTATTGGGGCCTCGGTACTGACGGATGGACCTTCTCTAAAATGAAGAGTTACAGGCCCAACCCATTAGTTTATAGTAGGGTCCTTTGATCCATCTACGCCCAATTGATGGTGGGTGATTGATAGGGTCTGCGAAAATGCCTGAAAGTCGGCCTAAGGTGAGTGTAACTATGAAATTCCAAAAACAATTATTAAAGAGTGCGAATGGTATCCATGTTTTATTTAGTCATATATAAGTACTTGGGGAAAACCTTTGTTTAATGCAACATTTGAAAACACTAAATCTACTAACATAATACCCTAATCAGTCCAAATTGTGTACTAATCACTTGACCCCTCCAAGGACAAACAAAAGGGTCCTTGGGGACAACCTTTGTTTGATGCAAAAAAGTTGCCCGAAGGAACCCTCCCACAAAATAGGCACCCAATAGGTGTGGGTGTAATCACATTCCATAGGTGGGGATCCTAATCAAAGCTAAGACTCCTCCAAATATCCATTGTATATAAAGCAAACTATGAATATACAATATAGTCTTTGGACCACTCATTCCTCATTATTGGGGTCTTGGTACCAAGGGATGGACCTTCTCTATAATGAAGAGTTACAGGACCAACCCATTAGTTACCAGTAGGGTCCTTGGATCCATCTACGCCCCATGGATGGTGGGTGAGTGATAGGGTCTGCGAAAATGCCTCAAAGTCGGCCTAAGGTGAGCTTAACTATGAAATTCCAAAAATAATTATTAAAGAGTGCGAATGGTATCCATGTTTTATTTAGTCATATATAAGTACTTATTAACTATTAACCACCTCTTTGACCTATCAAAACTCACAAGACTAAACTCACAAACAACTCTCCTCTCCAATATTACTCTCTCTAAGACTCTATTAAAGTAAGAACAATGTTAGGGTTACGGTTCAAGGAGCACCCATTCTTCTTTTATGTTGCGGGGAAATGTTCCTAACTTATTGTGGTTTCTCATATATTGTTATTTTCATCCCATCAAGTCCCTTTACAATTTAATTTCAATCTTTCTTTTTTCCATAAAGCTTAGAGTTTTAATCAAAATCATGGGCTCTCTTTTAAAATGTTTTCAATTGTTTATTTATGGTTTATTATGGTTGATTATTGTGATTAGTATTGAATTTATGATATATAATCACCCCTAAATAACCCATGATCCCCCCTCCAATATTCAAGATACTGAATTCATGAAATTTGTTGAATGCTTTTAGAATCATGTTAATTGATTATGTTTATGATAATTGAGTTTTTGAATTATTATATTCCCCTATGTAAGGTAGTTATTGTAGAAGTTTTGGTTGAGTTGAGTCACAGACTTAAATTTAAAATTGTTACTGTTTGTACATGTTGATGAGGATTTTACATGAAGTCATGACTTACTTAAATACAGATGATCATACGCCTATTGTGTAATAGTGGTATTGTTGCATGATCCTTCCCCTCGATACCCTTACACATGGATATGAATGAATGGTTTATAATAATGATATTGTTATTGTATTTATTTAAAGTTTATTATTAAGACAAACAATAAACATGATGTTAAAGTTTTACTCAAGAATTAATGATTCTAACGTTTATAGGACAGTCTCACCTAAAGAATCCATGAGCTACCATGTTAGAACTACTAAATTCAATGAGTTAAGATACGGATCCATCATTTGTTCAATGACTTGATAGTATAATAAAGATGTTATGGATCCTAATTGATGTTAGTTAACTTAATATCTGAAGATAGGTTAAAAGAAAATTAAAAATGACCATCACGTCCGGTGAATAGTAACATAAACAATTGTGGTGCTACTAGTGGTATGATTGTTTAAAAATGGGTCTGTAAGGGGTTGTCCATAAGAAGATGATGGGAGTGGACATATGTTCGTAAAAGGGTTCTAACAGGTCAAGACTAAGCTAAAAGCCATGGATACCCGAAAAAGTAAGGCTACTGCCTCAACCTTCACGAGAATGACCATGTCTTATTCCCATGACTGTAGCCTAGTCGTGGGGCACTTGAAGATGCCTTGGCCATGAAATGAGGACGTAATCTTGGACAATCTACCGTCCAAGGTATCACGAGCCACTTCATGACTCCTACTGAACTTGATGAAAGGGGATGTTTGGTTCTAGTTTTACCCTAAACATTTTGGGAAATGATGTGTTTTGACGGGCTACTTCCCAAAGTAGCACTATCCACTTGAAGGGCCATGGTGCAGGTTCACGGGCATGGTGGGTGGAATTGATAATTACTTTAAACCCTATTTGATGGCACGTTAGGACAAGCTACTGCCCCACACTTCACGATCACCACCATGATCCGTTCAGCTCTTCACCGATCAGGAAGTAGGGCATGAAGGATTGATAAGGTTACCAATTAAGGTTAAACTGGAGTTTAATTTTAAATTTACAACTTATTGAGGGGTATTTTATGTATTTTAGGGGTTGCCCATATATTGACATTAGGTCATTAATCACTCAATTTCTACTTAAACACATAATCCGAAATTGAAATGCAATTACTCCGACTTATCTCTACATTCTGTATCTACCTCAACCTACATTGAAGAATAGGTTGGAGCTTCAAGAAAAAGACCCATTGTCAAAGTTTCGGACTCAACTTTATCTAGAAAGTCTTCCAAAGGTATGAATTCATTTCCTCTTGGGATTCTTTCCCCACGATGTCTATGAAAACATGATTTTAATAATTACCCAATTAAAGGGTTTTTTCTAAAAATGGGTTTCCTTTTAAAACATAAATTGTTGGCTTATTATGATGAACTATGATTGCATACGATTGTTTGGTTGCATATGGATAATTAATAAATAAGTTTTGATCTCTTTCATGAAGAATACATGGATATCTCTTTTCCCCTAACCCTAAAGTTTGAAACAGTACACTTGGTGGCTAGTGGTAATTAAATTAAGGGTTTTCTTTTATAATTTTTTGTTCTGTAATGAGGATAATGGGTTGAGGGGTGAATACATAGGTATATCATTGATTTGGAAAGGGGGTCTTTTAACGTTTTTAATGGATGTCTTTGGTAAGACCTTATAGGTTATGATTTAGTACTGCTCTAAAGTTATTGGTGGCTTATCTTAGGTAATGTTACCTATTTTGGTGTTTGGTTAGAAAATTCGCCAATAGGAGGTTTTATTGTTCTTCATAATTCCTAGTCATCTTTAGTGGTTGAGTTAAAGTCTAAGATAAATCTTCATTCTCTATTGATGGAGTTGAAGTAATCGGTTCTTCATAAACACAATTAGTCATTCTCCCAAGGTCGGATAGTAAATTGGGTACCAAGGAAGGTTTTGTGTACTAGATGTGAAAAACATAAGGAGACAAATAATTAAGGAATCTCATGGTACCCGATATTTCCTTCATCTTGGTGCCACAAATATGTATCGCGATCTACAAGAGGTTTATTGGTGGAATGACTTGAAGAAGGATATAGCAATGTTTGTGTAAAAATATCCAATTTTTTTAACAAGTCAAGACCAAGCATAAAATACAAGGAATGTTAACTTAAGATATTGGTGTCCCTACTTGGAATTTGGAAAACATTAATATGGATTTTGTTGTGAGTTTTCCCCGTACATGGAGAAAAAATGATTCATTATGGGTGATTGTTGATAGATTGACAAAATATGGCCATTTTATCCACATCAAAAGTACTTATTCAACGAAGGACTATGTTCGGTTTTAATTTAATGAGATTGTGAGTTTTCATGGAGTTACCTTTTCAATCATCACTGATAGGGGTCCAAATTCACTTTTGGTTTTTGAAGGCATTCTAAAGTAGTCTATGTACCAAGGTAAAACATTATACCACATTTCTTCCACAAACAGATGGTTTCATAGAACAAACTATCATAACCTTGGAGGAAATGTTGACAACATGTATTATTGAATTAAAGGGGAATTTGGATGACCATCTACCATTGATTTGCCTACAATAATATTTACCATTTATGGAAGGAGATATAGATCTCCAATTGGATGATTTGAAGTATGTGAGTTTTCTCTAAACAGGTAGTATGCATTTTAAGGTATCATTTGAATATGGCCTAAAGTCGACAAAAATCTTATACCGACCATAGGAAAAGGGACTTTGAGTTTATGATAGGTGACTTGGTATATTTTAATATATCAACTATTTATTAGGTGATGAGTTTTTTTCAAATGGAAAAACTTAGTCCCCAGTATGTGGGTCCTTATGATATTGTAAAAGACATCGTTGGGGTTGCCAATGAGTTGGTAACAGTCCGTAAGTTCCATGACTTATTTCAAAGCCTCAGTTGATGAACTAAGCCATAAAACATTGTTTCTATGCTTAAATGAAGGCAATAAACTCACTTAGGAAGTGTAAGAATAAAAATGTCAAGAAATGATCACAACGTCCGGAGACTAGTAAAATAGAGCTACTGGGCCTTGATGTATTTCAAGGGGGTTTAAGCGTAGGCATTTTGTCAAAATTTTGATAAAAGGTTTAAAATACATGTTAGAATATGTTTAGGGTCGAAACATCTTGGTGTGATTCCCAAGGACCACGCTATGTCTCATTGAAGAGGACCCAACCATTGCCCCTCAAAAGCTGTGAATTATAGTGTGTAACAACGAGGCCAAATGAGAAGTCGTCATTTCGATGATGATCCATCGTTGGTGCTCATTGGTTCAAACTAATACGACTGACAAAATGCCCCAAACAACCAGTTTATGATCGAAACAACGTTTAAC
Source organism: Solanum chmielewskii (assembly GCA_027704785.1). Taxonomy (NCBI): domain Eukaryota; kingdom Viridiplantae; phylum Streptophyta; class Magnoliopsida; order Solanales; family Solanaceae; genus Solanum; species Solanum chmielewskii. The sequence continues at coordinate 10,494,312 of JAKWIX010000323.1, forward strand.
CAATACGGTCAGTAGTTGGATCTGATGTGGTTCCTTCGTTTGGACCCCTGCTTACTGCCATGTTTTTTAAAGGTTCTGGAATTTAGTTAATCAGTTAATTAGGGGTTAAGAATGGTTAAAGTAGGTTAGTTTGGGACTATAAAAGGATTCCAACAATTAAACTAACGTAACTCCTATCAAATTTTAGAAACCCCCTTAGCTCAAACTTCTATATAGTTTCTCTCTCCCCGACTAAAACCTCCTTTGAAGAAACACTAGAACTTCAAGAAGAGGCGGAATTCACCAAATAATTAGCATCAAATTCGTGGTTATCATCCCCTAAGTTGTGCTTTCTCTCGCTCTTGGATTTCTTTCCCAAAGAGTCCCTTCAAAAAGGCTATTTCGAAATCCACCCAGAGTAGGTGCTTCATGGTCCTCTTATTAAAGGAGAAGATCACCTCAAGCTCTATAACTTTTATATGGAATTTTCTTGGGATTGGTTGAAACTTTCATTTGAAATACCTCCTGACATCCTTGATAAGGCCTCAAAAATTAGCCTCACTCACAAAATTGGATTCTTCGAAACTCCTTATTGGATTTCATACTACCAATGGTATCTTTTCTACCCATTGGGTAAGACAATTTCTCGCTTTTAAATATTCAAGATCCTTTCCATTCATTTTATATGGCTCTTGTCAACGCCTGAAAAAATAAATTTCTTCCTTTGGCTCTGTGCACACGGACGACTCCCAACAAAGACATACCTACAATACATATCAATATTGTGCCAGACTTGATTTGTTAAGGTTGTCACATTGAAAATGAAACTATTATTCACAATTTCATCGATTAGTATATAGCAACAAAATTCTATTAGGATATGGGTATTAATATCAATAATATTGGTTGTGAAACCTGGGAACACTAGCTACATAACCTACAAACTCCTATCTTACCTATGTAGTGATATACCCTACGAGTGGATTGATCTTCTTCCTCACGACATTTGGCACCATTGGAATAACAGAAACTACAACATCCATAATGGAAAATCTATGTTTCTTTCACAATCCCTAGTCAATAGCAAAACTTTGGAATATATTCATTACACTTCATCTCCTTCTTGTTGACACCAAATTTTGACCCGCGTCGGGATCAATTAACTATCGAGCTTCGTGAGTTTTCCAAATTAATTAAGTTAATTAGTTTTATAAATCTTGCAAAAATTAGAATATATATATATATATATATATATATGTATATATATATATATATATATATATATATGTTACTTCGAATGCGTTTTGACATAATTTTTGATAATATATTTCTTTAATTATGTATAGAATTAGTATATTTTATGATTATTCAAAATACATATATATATATATAAAATATATATATATATATATATGTATACGTATATGTATATATGTATATCTTAAGTTTAGAGAGTATTCTATTAAACTAGTTTACTTTAAATCACAACTATATTTTGAATCATTATTTTATAATTTAAATAGTTATGTTACTAAATAAATAGGCTCGTTAATAAATTTTATACCAAATTTGTTTTTAGATCAATTGGCTATTATATAAATTGAACTCTTTTTCCATTTAATTTGGAAGAGCCGAATTTGGGCCTTCTCCCAAATTACCAGCCCACTCCCTTTCCAATCCAATACCACAGGCCCAACCCCTCTTAATTTTTCAGCCCAACACCTCTCTAATCCAACCCGCCTAACTTAAAACCTTAACTCGCCCAGTCCTTGACCCGATCCGACCCAAATCCCCTCTCCCCCTTCTTCTCCCACGCGACCACAACAAAATTAATTCCCAGAAAAGACAGAAAACAACCCTCACACGATTCCCAGCCCCAAACCACCCGCGTCTCTCTCCCACGCTCTGTCCCTTGTCTCTTCCCCACGTTCTCTCTTTCCCTCCCTCACGCGTTCCACTCTCCCAAACCCCAGACGCGAAACTCAGCAAAATCCCCAGAAAACCTTCCCTCACGCGCGCTGGTATCGCGAGAGAATCGAACAGTAGGTGGTTAGCTGTCCGTTTTGTCGTTCTCTCGCAACAGCTCTTTCCCCCTCTTTCTGCGTTTCGTACAAATTTCAGTAGGGCTACAATTAAGATCTTCCTTGGTAGCACGAGATTGAGCCACGTTGCTTGCCAAGGACGAAGAACTCATGTCCACCCTCCACCTCGCTCTCAATCCGTTGGAATGGGTTAAAATTTGGAGCATCTTCGGAGCATATTCGTTTTGTTGGATAAGATTCAAAATGGGTCGAATTTTGTTTTACCCGCCTTCACTTGGAACCCCAATTGTTTTCCTATTTAAACCCCATCTTCCTTCAATCAGAAGGTTGGACGTTTGGGGTTGGAAAAATTTTCAAAAGATTCGGCTTCTTTTTGTGTGAGTTAGCGATTTTAGATTGAAAATTCTCGGTTGAATATTCTTTCGCCTCTTCTGTTTACTTAACGAAAATTTCACTTTGGCTTTTCTGGTTCTGTTTTCAGAAGAGTTCAAATTTCAGAGGTTTGAAATTCTGAGGATTTAGAAATTTGTGGTTTGTGTTTCTTAATAGAGCACAGAAGGGGTTTAGTTAAAGGGAGGCCTTTATTTTGAGAATCACGCCTACATTAAGAACCAAAGTGCTAAGGAATTCAAGAAAATACCATGTACACTTTGCAAAGATTAACGGACAAAAGAATCGTTAGTGTCCCGCACCGGAGCATAGGTTCTCGAATAGTTTCTGTTTCTTCGCCGGAAGCCTGAGCTCCGTTCGTGTTTTAGTGGTTTCGGATTTGTTGAAGTCTCGCTATTCCTTGCTCGACGTCGTCTCAGCCGCTGCTCCGAAACAGGTATATTTTTTTATATATCAACTTTCTTAATGAAGTTCGAATCGTGGTTCATGTTGATGCGAATATGAGACGCTACATCTCGTTTGTTGGTTTGGTTTTTGCAAGACGTCTCGCATAATGATTCTCTTCTACAGTTTTATTCGTCATGCACGCATGCTTGTTTTTGTTGCTGTTCTGATTCCGTTTTGGCTCTCATTTTGATCATTTACGCTTTCACTCGACTAAATATTAGCATTTCGGTCTAGTTAGGCTGTTCGTAGACAGCATGCTCTGTTGTGGTTGTGATCGACTGTCACTTTTTGTTTGTTTTCTTCTGAACATGAGAGGAGGTATATTATAGTTGTGTCTGTCGAATGACTCTTTTACTTGATTGCCTTAAGCGTAATGTCTTGCGGATTGTCTACTACATGTTTTCCTTTCAATACTTTGAACCTACTGTTGGCCTAGGATTGGGAGGGCGGTTTCTTAAATCCAAAATGTTTTGAGGAATAGGTTACTGCTTAGAGTTAGTTTTGTTTACAAACATGGACTTTTTTTTTAGTTTGGAGATATACATATACTTTGGCTGTTACTTTTGATATTGTTAAGTCCTGTTGTAGATCATTGAATGTATGCAACCATGATTATGATTATAGCTAGTAGCGTGTGCATTTTTCTATTTATCCTTTTTCGCTTTTTGATATACGGAAGGTGCCATTTTTTGATACTCAGGTTCCCTCTTAAACTGGATTTTCTTGCTCATTGTTTATTGCTTAATGGTTTGAAAGTTTGTTTAGTTCAAAACATGTTTCGTTCGCTATTAGTTTATCGTCTTAAACGCTAATTCATTTTCGTTTGGTTTGCATGTAAAATTCCTTTCGAGCCTTCGGGACTCCATTTTCTCTGTGCCTTCGAAAGAGTCGTTAAGCCTCATCATTTCCTTTCATCGAGTCAAGCCTTTAAAACGACGTGCAAATTCGGAATCGCAAAGATTGAAGAACTTGAAGAAATCAATTAGAAATTTCTTTATTTTACATTCTTTGTATTTTGTTTTGTAATGGGCATAAGCCCTTGTTGCTTTTACTTTCTCGTATTATTTTTGTATGTTTAGACTAAGACAGGTGAAAAAATGGGTCGAAAACTCCCAAAACAGGTGGGTCCAAAACTCGGTCAAGGCGCACAGAACCCGAGTTTGGACCCAAATCTCTCTCTCTCCCTCTCTCTCTCCCTCTCTCTCTCTCTCTCTCTTTCTCTCTCTTTACTATTCGCTTGCGTATTTGCTCATATTTCGTTAGTTTGAGGACTAGAAAACTCCAAATCCCTTTGAAGCGCCTTTCTATTTTATCAAGTTAAAACTAAAAACAATAAGTATTTCAAAACTCGTAAAGTCTGTCTAGATAAAATCTTAACTTTGACAGGTTTGCAAATTACAAGATAAGCAACATATTTCAAAACTTGTCAAATTTGCCTAGATAAAAGCAACATATTTCAAAACTTGTCAAATTTGCCTAGATAAAAATCAGTAAGTTCAAAATTGCAAAAGTTAAAACAAAAATAGTCAAATAGTGTCACCGGAAAACCGTGTTTAACGGAGTGTCTTAGGTGCCTTAAACACTTTCCTAAGACACTAATATGAATCCCGAACCCCCTTAAAAATGTTTCAAAAACAATTTTTTCTGTTTAAGTTGTTTAGACACAAGTTTTCTTAATTTTCCTTTAAAATTAAGTGGCGACTTCTAAAAGTCAAAAATATCCTTTAAAATCAACAAACTCTTTTCGAAATATATTTTTTCGATAAAACAGAAATGGCGACTCCGCTGTAGAGTATTTGGAGGATTCTAACCTTAAGACTAACTTGTTTGACTAATTGCGATAATTGTTTCCTTGCTTAAATACTTTGAGTTTTCGAAAATTGCATTTCATGGCATAACTTCCGCCAAACGGCAAATAGTTTGCATTAGGAAACGGAAGTTACGCGGCTTACCGCGACTTCTTTCAGAAATACCCCAAAAAGTCATTTGGGAGTATCGAATAAATAGTCGGAATGCGGTCATCCGGCGTTGTTCGATAACTCCACCCCGATTTTTGTCCAACTCGGGTTACCGTCAATTTCAAAACAATTCTAGTAAACCTAGGATAGAGCTAAACCAAATTCCGAAATAGCGCATTTGCCTAAGATCACCCAATACCCATGGCGTGTTGGGCCCATTAAAAGACCGCCTTGAGTCCAAAATGGCCCACGGCCTAAATTGACGTTCATACTTATGTGTTTAAATTTGAAGGATGTATATGGTTTTCGAATGACGTATATATCCCTCAAATCGCTAGGCCCACCCTTGGCAAAAAAGGGTCACATAACTGTTTAGAACGCGTAATATTTGTTTACGTGAATATGTTGTTTTATCTGGAGATGGTCTAGCTCATTCTAATTCAAATATTTTTAGATACCCTAAGCACAAATATCAAGTCACTATCAAAAGTGCGTCCAAATACTCCTCGAGTCTTTAGTTTCCAAAAAAAACCAACATCATTTTTCTTTATTATTACTCTCGTACCAGAAAATGATTCATCATTTCAAAACAAAAAAATTTTAAGAAATTTTATCTTTTCCAACTCTTACAAAGAAATTGGAGTTACATCTCAATCGAAATTCAAAGTACGGTAATGAAAGATACCGCCAACTTTGTCTCGACTCAAGTCGACGTTTTTTATTCACTAATCCCAAAGTCGAGTAGACAAATTCCGGTCTATTTAACCATTTTTTTTATATATTTTTTTGTTTCTCCCTATTCGTGAGGCAGTTTATCTCCAAATAAAGCAACTTTTATGTGTTTACACCTATATGTGATATCTTGTATTATTTATCACTTCCAAACACTAACATATTGATCTTTTAGGTTTTTTCATTAGACAGGTATTTAAAACTGATTTGTGTTGATAAGTTGCTTGACCGTCCGTATTTCACAAGTTTATACAACAGATTGCCGAAATAAGGGTCGAAATGCAAAGAATGCAAGGAGCCGTTGGACATGAAATAGAGAATTGTTCGACTCTGAAGCACAAGATACAAAGCATGATCAACAACAACTTGATCAATATTGAGGAAACTACCTGAATGGATGACATGTTGGATACTCAAGAGTGAGTACAAGACGTTTCCGAATTGAGTCGTTTGAAGACATTCATAATCAACGGTCGAGAAGAAGAATGCCCAACATTGGCCAAATTTTGGATATGAAGTTTTGTTACCTTTCTTTTGAAGTTGGAACTACGTTCGACCTGAATTCTCAAGAATGAGATACGTAGGCGGCCTATGTCGGCCTCGGTCGTTTCATTATCAAAACTTCCTATTTTGGTTAACCCTTGAGAGGGAAACTACGTTTGACCTGATTCCTGCCTCAACGGGATAGGTAGGCGCCACAACGGCTCGGTCATATTACCCAGTAAGATTTCCATTTCTCTTCATAATGGATACTGGGAAAGAATTTTGAGAGGATCTCAAAAATTCATTGGAAGTTGGACTTCTTTAACAAAGTCAAAAAAGAAGACCAAAATTCTACGAAGATTAGCCTTGGGTGGATCTCAAAAATTACGACAATCTAGCTTGCAACTGGGACAGAAATTTTGAGATGATTTCAAAAATTCCACAAATGTCATTTGTTACTTATTGAGGTAAACTGGGACAAAATTTTGAGGAGGGGCCTCAAAATTCCAGAATGAGCAACCTCAGAGTTAACAGAGCAAGTTATGAGAGTTCTTATATATTTTAGACCGGGACAAATTTTTGAGGAGGGTCCTCAAAAAATACCATCAAATATGTCATATAAAGAATGGGCGAGCGTGCAATCCAACTGTAAGAAAGATCATGGAGACAAAACCAACACAAATCAGTCTTTCAAACAAAGAATTTTTCTTTGGATGCAGGAACATTCAAGTCACAAAAATGACTATATAAAGCTGTCAAGAATGACAAAAGGCGTCACTTGCACCCACCGTGGACTCCTCAACAAAACCTAGAAAATCTTCCACCTTATTTATCTCTATTCCTTTATATTGCCTCAAGTGATTTCTAAACAAGTTTCTTTTTATCTTGCAGGAATATTATTGAGCCGTCCACCTCGTTACAGTTGGAATATTATCGAGCAATCCACCTCGTTACAGTTGAATTATTATCGAGCCGTCCACCTCGTTACAGCTGGACTATTATCGAGACATCCACATCGTTACAGTTGGAACATTATCAAGACATCCGCCTCGTTACAGTGGAATATTATCGAGACATCTACCTCGTTACAGTTGGAATATTATCGAGACATCCACATCGTTACCGTGGAACATTATCAAGCCATCCACCTCGTTACAGTTGGAACATTATCGAGCCATCCACCTCGTTACAGTTGGAACATTATCGAGCCATCCACCTCGTTACAGTGGAACATTATCGAGCCATCCACCTCATTATAGTTGGAACATTATCGAGTCATCCACCTCGTTACAGTTGGAACATTATCGAGACATTCACCTCGTTACAGTGGAACATTATCGAGCCATCAACCTCATTACACTTGGAACATTATCGAGACATCCACCTCGTTACAGTTGGAACATTATCGAGCCATCCACCTCGTTACACTTGGAACATTATCGAGACATCCACCTCGTTATAGTTGGAACATTATCGAGCCATCCACCTCGTTACAGTTGGAACATTATCGAGTCATCCACCTTGTTACAGTTGTAACATTATCGAGCTATCCACCTCGTTACAGTTGGAACATTATCGAGCCATCCAGGCCTCATTAAAAATCATGCATTGCGAAAAATCATGCATCGCAAAAATCATGCGTCACGAAAATCATTCATTGCGGAAATCATGCATGGCAGAAAATCATGCATCGCGCAAAATCATGCATCACAAAAATCATGCATTGCAGAAAAACATGCATCGCGAAAATCATGCATCGCGAAAATCATGCATTGCGAAATCATGCATTGCGGAAAATCATGCATCACGGAAAATCATGCATTGCGAAAAGTCATGCATCGGGAAAATCATGCATCGCGAATTTGAAATTTATACATCGCGATAATACTTTATACCTCACTGAAATTTATGCTCGACGAGAAAACTTCATGCCTCGTCAAATTTATATATCGCGAGAAGATATTATACCTCGCTTGAATTTATGCACGACGAGAAGATTTCATGCGTTGTAAAATTTATATATCGCGAGAAGACTTTATACCTCGCTTGAATTTATGCACGACGAGCAGATTTCATGCCTCATCAAATTTATATATCGCGAGAAGGCTTTATACCTCGCTGGAGTTAATGCATCACGAGAAGAATCCATGCCTCGTTGAAAATCATCCATCGCGAATTTGAATTTTATCGCGAGAAGATTTCGTACCTCGCTGAAATTTAGACATCGCGAGAAGAGTTCATACCTCGCCCAAATTTATACATCACGAGAAGAATCCATGCCGCATTGAAATGTTCACAGCGCGAGAAGATTTCATGCCTCGCTGAAAGTTATGCATTGCGAGAGGATTTCATACCTCGCAGGAATTTAAGTATCGCGGGAAGATATTCATGCCCCGCAATACATGGATAAAGAAAGGGAAATCGTGTATCCCAAGAGAAATATTTATCAATCGGCCTCTACTGCATCCTTTATTTTTGAAAAAAAAAAATAAAAAAAAATAAACATCAAGGAGAGCATCGAATAAAGATGACGACAAAAGAGACATCAATATCGCATCAGCATTTATTTATTTATTTCGATATCAATTAGAGAGTACATTGAAGATTATATCGCAAAACACAAGGCCTAAGCTTTATTTGCTGGATGTCAGACCGATCGAGTCGACGTCGAATATTGAAGAGAACAATAAAGTGTCGGCATGGTAAAAAGACACTGTTTCCCATCCTAATTGCATTTTTTTAAGCTGACGAGTTTTATCTCAGTCTTTGTCGAGAGCATCCAAAAGGATGAATTCTCCAAAAAAAAAAGTCACAGGTGCGGACGACATCAAAAAGGATGCAGCACAACGTGGAACTTTTTCTTAGCAGCGAACTGGGACACAGTCCCAAGAGGAATGTCAAACTCTTAGGACGCGAGCAGAGGAGCGACTTCCAACACAATCGAACCACCCCTCTCGAGACATACACATTTTTCTTTAAGTTCTGTCAGTTTCTGTCTCGCATCCGGAAGTTTTGTTTTATCGGAAGCAAGTTTCCAATCTGAGTGACAATGCGTCAAGAGCTTTTATGTCCGTATAAGTTCTCAACTACGGGTATGAAGCGCGCCACATTCATGGCTAAAGAGGTTACAAGCATCCTTTTCATACTCGTTAATTTGTCACTTGTCCAAAACCAAAGGTTATCCAGCATAATAGATTTCCTTTTCCACCGATCGAGTCGAACTAAGCACAGCCTGATCCCGAAGGTTTAAGGGTATGTAGGCGGATTCAATGTTGAAAACTCGGCTGTATTCCAACATTCGCTCTCGAATCCTATTCTCAAGCATCTCGGTACCTTCATAATTCGGTATCGAGGTGGCTTTAGATTCTTTCAAAATCGTGCGATAAATCGAGCTTATAGAACTACAAGTGGCCTGAATTCTCATATAGGCTGAGATATGTAGGAAACCCGTTTCAAGGGCTCAACCATAATTCCTAGACCCATTGTCGAATCCTTCCTTAAAAGAAGCGAATGGAGTTGGTCAAAATTGGTTCGGTCAATTTCATTTTCCTCGAGTTGCTTGCATCAGCCCAAGTAAAATGAGGGACAGTTGTTGACACCCAATTTTGACCCCCGTTGGGATCAATTAATTATCGAGCTTCGTGAGTTTTCAAAATTATTTAAGTTAATTAGTTTTATAAGTCTTGCAAAAATTAAAAAAAATAATATATATATATATATATATATATATATGTTACTTCGAATGTGCTTTGACATAATTTTCGATAAAATATACTAATTATATACATAATTAAAGAAATATATTATCGAAAATTATGTCAAAGCACATTCGAAGTAACATATATATATATATATATATATATATATGTGTGTGTGTGTGTGTGTGTGTGTGTGTGTGTGTATAGGTATATGTATATATAGATATCTTAAGTTCAGAGAGTATTCTATTAAACTAGTTTACTTTAAATCACAACAATATTTTGAATCATTATTTTATAATTTAAATAGTTATGTTACAAGATAAATAGGCTCGTTAATAAATTTTATAACAAATTTGGTTTTAAATCAATCGGCTATTATATAAATTGAACTCTTTTTCCATTTAATTTGGAAGAGCCGAATTTGGGCCTTCTCCCAAATTACCAGCCCACTCCCTTTCCAATCCAATACCACAGGCCCAACCCCTCTTAATTTTTCAGCCCAACACCTCTCTAATCCAACCCGCCTAACTTAAAACCTTAACCCGCCCAGTCCTTAACCCGATCCGACCCAAATCCCCACTCCCCCTTCTTCTCCCACGCGAGCACAACAAAATTAATTCCCATAAAAGACAGAAAGCAACCGTCACGCGATTCCCAGCCCCAAACCACCCGTGTCTCTCTCCCACGCTCTCTCCCTCATCTCTCCTCCACGTTCTCTCTTTCCCTCCCTCACGCGTTCCTCTCTCCCAAACCCCAGACGCGAAACTCAACAAAATCCCTAGAAAACCTTCCCTCACGCGCGCTGGTATCGCGAGAGAGTCAACCAGTAGGTGGTTAGCTGTCCGTTTTGTCGTTCTCTCGCAACAGCTTTTTGCCTCCCTTTCTGCGTTTCGTACAAATTTCTGCAGGGCTACAGCGATGATCGTCCTTGGTAGCACGAGATTGAGCCACGTTTCTTGCCAAGGACGAAGAACTCATCTCCACCCTCCACCTAACTCTCAATCAGTTGGAATGGGTTAAAATTTGGAGCATCTTTGGAGCATATTCGTTTTGTTGGATAAGACTCGAAATTTCAAATTCGAAATGGGTCAAATTCGGTTTTACCCACCTTCACTTGGAACCCCAATTGTTTTCCTATTTAAACCCCATCTTCATTCAAACAGAAGGTTGGACGTTTGGGGTTGGAAAAATTTTCGAAAGATTCGGCTTCTTTTTTTGTGTGTTAGCGATTTTAGATTGAAAATTCTGGGTTGAATATTCTTTCGCCTCTTCTGTTTACTTAACGAAAATTTCTCTTTGGCTTTTCTGGTTCTGTTTTAAGAAGAGATCAAATTTCAGAAGTTTGAAATTCTGAGGAGTTAGAAATTTGTGGCTTGTGTTTCTTAATAGAGCACATAAGGGGTTTAGTTAAAGGGAGGCCTTTATTATGAGAAAAACGCCTACATTAAGAACCAAAGTGCTAAGGAATTCAAGAAAATACGAGTGTACACTTTGCAAAGACTAACGGACGGAAGAATCGTTAGTGTCCCGCGCCGGAGCATAGGTTCTCGAATAGTTTCTGCTTCTTCGCCGGAAGCCTGAGCTCCACTCGTGTTTGAGTGGTTTTGGATTGGTTGAAGTGTCGCTATTCTTTGCTCGACGTCGTCTCAGCCGCTGCTCCGAAACAGGTATATTTTTTTATATATCAACTTACTTTATGAAGTTCGAATCGTGGTTCATGTTGATGCGAATATGAGACGCTACATCTCATTTGTTGGTTTGGGTTTTGCAAGACGTCTCGCATAATGATTCTGTTCTACAGTTTTATTCATCATGCATGCTTGCTTGTTGTTGTTGATGTTCTGATTCTGTTTTGGCTCTCGTTTTGATCATTTACGCTTTCACTCGACTAAATATTAGCGTTTCGGTATAGTTAGGTTGTTCGTAGACAGCATGCTCTGTTGTGGTTGTGATCGACTGTCACTTTTTGTTTGTTTTCTTCTTAACATGAGAGTAGGTATATTACAGTTGTGTCTGTCGAATGACTCTTTTACTCGATTGCCTTAAGTGTAATGTCTTGCGGATTGTCTACTACATGTTTTCCTTTCAATAATTTGAACCTACTGTTGGCCTAGGATTGGGAGGGGGGTTTCTGAATTCCAAAATGTTTTGAGGAATAGGTTACTGTTTAGAGTTAGTTTTGTTTACAAACATGGACTTTTTTTTTAGTTTGGAGATATACATATACTTTGGCTGTTACTTTCGATATTGTTAAGTCCTGTTGTAGATCATTGAATGTATGCAACCAGGATTATGATTATAGCTAGTAGCGTGTGCATTTTTCTATTTATCCTTTTTCGCTTTTTGATATACGGAAGGTGCCATTTTTTATACTCGGGTTCCCTCTTAAACTGGATTTTCTTGCTCATTGTTTATTGCTTAATGGTTTGAAATTTTGTTTAGTTCAAAACATGTTTCGTTCGCTATTAGTTTATCGTCTTAAACGCTAATTCATTTTCGTTTGGTTTGCATGTAAAATTCCTTTCGACCCTTCGGGGCTTCATTTTCTCTATGTCTTCGAAAGAGTTGTTAAGACTCATTATTTCCTTTCATCGAGTCAAGCCTTGAAACCGACGTGGAAATTCGAAATCCTGAAGATTGAAGAACTTGAAGAAATCAATTAGAAATTTCTTTATTTTACATTTTTTGTATTTTGTTTTGTAATGGGCATAAGCCCTTGTTGCTTTTACTTTCTCGTATTATTTTTGTATGTATAGACTAGGACAGGTGAAAAAATGGGTCGAAAACTCCCAAAACAGGTGGGTCCAAAACTCGGTCAAGGCGCACAGAACCCGAGTTTGGACCCAAATCTCTCTCTCTCTCTCTCTCTTTCTCTCTCTTTACTATTTGCTTGCGTATTTGCTCATATTTCGTTAGTTTTAGGACTATAAAACTCCAAATCCCTTTGAAGCGCCTTTTTATTTTATCAAGTTAAAACTAAAAATAATAAGTATTTCAAAATTCGTAAAGTCTGTCTAGATAAAATCTTAACTTTGACAGGTTCGCAAAATACAAGATAAGCAACATATTTCAAAACTTGTCAAATTTGCCTAGATAAAAATCTGTAAGTTCAAAATTGCAAAAGTTAAAACAAAAATAGACAAATAGTTAGTCGCCGAAAAACCGTGTTTAACGGAGTGTCTTAGGTGCCTTAAACACCATCCTAAGACACTAATATGAATCCCGAACCCCCTTAAAAATGTTTCAAAAACAATTTTTTCTGTTTAAGTTGTTTAGAAACAAGTTTTCTTATTATTCCTTAAAAATTAAGTGGCGACTCCTAAAAGTCGAAAATATCCTTTAAAATCAACAAACTCTTTTCGAAATACATTTTTCGATAAAACACTTCTAACCCCGATGCCTCTATCAACATTCATATTCAGTGGTTTGTTCCCCCTTCTGGAAATTTTAAGCTAAATATTGAAAGCTCCAACATAATGAAACACAAGTTCTAGCGGTATTGGTGGAGTCATCGGAGATGATAATCTCTTATGAGACATTTTTTATGTTATAATAACTATGTCTTAAATCTTGTACTCCTATGTTAGATGGTCATGTATGAGAAAGATGTAGACTATTTCAATAAATGTGAAGTCTTAGTAAACTTCATATGTCAATTTTGATTTTTCTGCATTTTACGTACCTATTAAATGAATTGATGTATGCTAACGGTTTGTCTAAAGCCTCTTCGACGACGAAGACGCCAGCTACGTCTAGGAGTTGCTCCTCGTTTGTGATAAACGTTTTATCAGAACATGAGGTTAAATAATCATAGTAATGATAGCTCACTAAACCACGTCTATGTAGAGTCTTGTTCATTATTGTGAAGCTCCCCACACTTATGAATAAGAGGCTGTATTATGCTTAGGAAATTCTATGTTCTTTTGTATTCTTAAGTCGTGCGTCAAGAGTCTTAACTCTATGTTCCATTTTCGTTTAAATATTTCTATTGGTTGTAGTATATGACTAATAGAAGATCAGCCACAAGAAGGGTTGAAAAGAAGAGAGCTAATATGGGAATTCCTCCCCAACACAACAACTCTCCTTCTCAAGAGCTAATTCCTCTAGGTGGCCAAGTTCGGAAAAATTCTCCAGTTGTGTTGGATGGAAATATTAGGGAGATTTCCGAAACTTTAACAAAGTAATGGGTATTCAAGATCAAGATGTAACTACTCAAGATCAAACTATCATGCCTCAAGCAAAACAGGATGTTTCACCCCGTGTGAATAGAAATGCTAGTACCATGGCTTCTCGTTTTAGAGACTTCATGAGGATGAATTCTTAAACATTCTTTGGTTCCAAAAAGAATTAATATCCTCAAGATTTTATATATGAGGTTCATAAGATCTTGTATTTCATGGGGATGATTTCAAATTAGAAGGAATAGTTAGTCGATTGCCAACTCAAGGATGTGGCTCAAAATTTGCACACTAAATAGAAGGATACTTGTGAATTGAGAGCGGGTCACATAAGTTAGGATCTTTTATGGAAGGAATTTCTTGATAGGTTCTTTTCATGAGACAAAAGCGAGGAAAAAGTGCAAGAGTTTACCAAACATTATCAAGGAGGTATGAGTGTTCAATAATACTCTTTGAAATTCATCAAGTTGTCCAAGTATTCTTCTTTTGGGGTGTGTAATCCCAGATATGAGATGAGAAATTTTGTTACGCGTGTGTTTGATAATCTTGTGGAAGAGTGTTATGCGGCCATTCTTCATGACAGAATGGTAACTTATCGTTTTATAGAGCATGATCAAAATGTTGAGGATATTAGACTCAAGAGGAAAATAAGCATGCAAAGAGGGCATGGCCCTGCGATGGAGGTACTTCGAAGGATAAGTTTTAATTCCAAGGAAAACCAATGTTTAAAAATATATTCTCCAAATAGTTTCCTTCTAATATCCCAAGGGATAGCAAGGATATGGTGTCTAACTTTAAGCCGTAAGGAGGAAAGGTTGATGCTTCACTACGTGAGAAACCTAGTTATGCCATATGTTGCAAGAAGCATGTCGATAAATGTCTCATTGATATGGATACTTTCTTTTGTTTGAAAAAGAGTGGAAACATTGTGAAGGATTGTCCCATGGAAAAGATTCGACGAAGGGAGAATAATCAAGTACAAGAAAGTGGTGTTAGTTCCGATGCTCCTAAGAAGAACCACTTCTTTGATCTCAAGTATATGGGTGATCAAGAGAATTCTCTCGATATTACTAGCGATATGTTCAAAGTATTTTTAATTGATGGTTATGCATTTCTTGATCAAGTTGACACTTAAGCTTTTTTAAACTATGAAATTAGATGTACTCCTTGATGTCTTAGTTAAACCTTTTCAATTTCTATCTAGTGGGTGACTGTTGTTTCTACAAGAGTCTATAGGAGTTGTTCCACGTTATTGTCCAATAGAGTGTTCTGAAATTATCTTGAATGCTTTGTATTGTCATTTTTAATGATATCTTTGTATATTCTAACAGTGAGGATAAACACATGGGTAATTTGAGGATAGTATTGCAAGTCCTCAAGAAAGATCAAATCTTCTCTAAATATAGTAAGTGTTAATTTTTGTTGATATCAGTTGCTTTTCTTGGTCATATTGTTTCAGGTTATGGTATTTAGTTTGATATGAAGAAAATGGAGGCGGATAAGAAATGGCATAGACATTTGATTCCAATTATTATTTAGAGTTTCTTTAGTTTAGCAAGGTATTATGGGAGATTTGATGATAGGTTCACATCTATAACTTCTCCTTTGACAACCATAACACAAAATAATGTTAGGTCTGAATGGTTGGAAGCTTGTGAAAGAGGTTTTCAAGAGTTGAAAAATAATCTTACCTCTACTCTGGTTTTGACTTTCCCGGAGAGTACGAAAGGGTTTATTGTTTATTATAACTCTTTTTCAGTAGGTTTTTGTTGTGTCCTTATAAAACATGGTAAGGTGGTAGAATATGCTTTTAAACAACTCAAGGTACATAAGAAGAACTATCCAACTCATCATCTTGAATTAGCGGCCGTAGTGTTTGCTTGAAGATTTGGAGACATTATCTATAAGGGGTGCATGTGGATATTGTCACAAACCATAAGAGTAGTCACTCAAAAAGAGATAAATATCCTTCAAATAAGGTTGTAAGAGTTTTTCAAAACCTATGATATGAGTGGCCGATACCTCCAAGAAAAAGCCAATGTAGTTGTGGATGCATTGAGTAGAATGTCTATGGGTAGTTTAGCTCATGTTGAAGATTGTAAGAAAGAGTTAGTAAATGATGTGCATAGTGTGGCGTAGTTTGGTGTTTGGTTAGAAAATTCTCAACTAGGAGGTTTCATTGTTCATCATAAGTCCTAGTCATCTCTAATGGTTGAGTTGAAGTCTAATATACATCTTCATTATCTATTGATGTATTTGAAGGAATCGGTTCTTCATAAACACAATTAGTCATTCTCCCAAGGTCGGATGGTAGTATTAGGTACCAAGGAAAGGTTTTGTGTACTAGATGTGCACAACATAAGGAGACAAATTATTAAGGAAGATCATGGTACCCAATATTTCATTTATCTTGGTGCCACAAATATGCATCGCTATCTACAAGAGGTCTATTGATGGAACAGGTTGAAGAATGATATGGCAAAGTTTTTGTCAAAATATCCTATTTTTTGAACAAGTCAAGGCCAAGCATAAAATAAATGGAATGTTAAGTTAAGAGATGGGTTTCCCTACTTGGAAATTCGAAGACATTAATATGGATTTTGTTGTGGGTTTGCCCCGTACATGGAGAAAAAATGATTCAATATGGGTGATTGTTGATAAATTGACAAAATCTGCCCATTTTATTCACATCAAAGGTACTAATTCGACGGAGGACTATGTTTAGGTTGTAATTTAATGAGATTGTGAGTTTTCATGGAGTTATCTTTTCAATAATCTCTGATAGGGGTCCCAAATTCATTTTTGGTTTTTGAAGGCATTCTAAAGTGGTCTATGTACCAAGGTAAAACACTATATCACATTTCATCCACTAACCGATGTTTTGCTAGAACAAACCATTCAAACCTTGGAGGAAATGTTGAGAGCATGTATTATTGACTTAAAGGGGAATGAGGATGACCATCTACACTTGATTGAATTTTCCTGCAATAATAACTACCATTTATGGGAGAAGATGTAGATCTCCAATTCTGTGGTTTGTAATATGTGTGTTTTCTCTAATAGGTAGTATGTCATATAAGGGATCATTTGAATACGACCTAAAGCTGACAAAAATCGTATACCGACCATAGGAAAAGGGACTTTGAGTTTATCATAGGTGATTCGGTACATTTTAATATATCACCCATTGATTGGGTGATGAGTTTTTTTCAAAAGGCAAACAGAGTCTCTGGTATATGGGTCCTTTTGAGGTTGTGAAACACATCGGTGGGGTTGCCAGTGAGTTGGTAAAAGTCGATATGTTCCATGACTTATTCTAAAGCCTCAGTTGATGAACTAAGCCTTAAAACAGTGTTTCTACGCTAAAACGAAGGCAATAAACTCACTTAGGAAGTGTTAGAATAAAAATATCAAGAAATGATCACAACGTCCGGAGACTAGTGAAATTGAGATAGCGTGCCTCGATGTATTACAAGGGTTTTTTACAGTGGGCATTTAGTAAAATTTTGATAAACAGTTTAGAATACATGTTAGAATATGTTAAGGGTCGAAACATCTTGGTGTAATTCCCAAGGACCACCCTATGTGCAATTGAAGAGGACCCATCCATTGCCCCTCAAAAGCTGTGAATTATAGTGTGCAACCACGAGGCCAATGAGTAATCATTTGGATGATGCTCCATCATTGGTGCTCGTTGGTTCAAACTAATACGACTGACAAAATGCATCAAATAACTAGCCTATGATCTAAACAATGTTTAACGAATACGGTCAGTAGTTGGATCTACGACATCAATGTGGTTCCGTCGTTTGGTCCCCTATTCACTGCCAAGTTTTTGTATAAAGTTTATGGAATTTAGTTAATCAGTTAATTAGGGGTCAAGAATAATTAAAGTAGGTTGGTTAGGGACTATAAAAGGATTCCAACTCATTCAAATAATGTAACTCCTATCAAATTTTCAAAAACCCCTTAGCCCCAACATCTATATAGTTTCTCTCTCCCTAACTAAAACCTCCATTGAAGATACACTAGAACTTAAAGAAGAGGAGGAATTCACCAAAGACTTAGAATCAAATTCGTGATTATCATCCCTTAACGTGTGGTTTCTCTCACACTTGGAATTCTTTCCCAAAGAGGCCCTTCGAAAAGGCTATTTCGAAATCCCCTCTGACTAGGGGCGTCATGGTCTTCTTATAAAAGGAGAAGATCAAATCAAGCTCTCTAACTTTTGTACGGGATCTTCTTCGGATCGGTTGAAAATCTCATTTGAAATACCTCCTGACATCCTTGATAATGCCTCAAAAATTAGCCTTACTCACGAATTTGGATACTTCGACATTCCTTATTGGATTTTGTACTACCAACGATATCTTTTCTACCCATTCGGTAAGATAACTTCTTTCTTCTAAATCTTGAAGATCATTTCCTTTCATTTGATATGGCTCTTGAGAACACCTGAAAAAATAAAATTCTTTCTTTGGCTCTGTGCGCACGGACGACTGCCAACCAGAACATACCTACAATACATATGAATATCGCGCCAGACATGATTTGTTAAGGTTGTCACATTGAAAATGAACCATTATTCAAATTTTCATCGATTGCTATATAGCCAAGAAATTCTTGTTGGATATGGGTATTAATATCAATAATATTTGTTGTCAAACCCGGGAAAACTAGCTACATAACCTCAAACTCCTATCTTACCCATGTAATGATATACCCTACGAGTGGATTGATCTTCTTCATCACGACAATTGGCACCTTTGGAACAAGAGAAACTACAATATCCATAATGGAAAATCTATGTTTTTTTCACAATCCCTAGACAACAGAAAAACTATGGAATATATTCATTACACATCATCTCCTTCTAACCCTGATGCCTCTATCAACTTTCATATTTAGTGGTTTGTTTCCCCTTCTAGACATTTTATGCTAAATATAGATAGCTCGATCATAATTAAACACAAGGGCTAGCGGTATTGGTGGAGTCATCCGAGATGACCATGTGCAAAATAGGTTCTTAGCTAACAATTACCACTCAATCATATATTATACATACTGTGCATCAAATTTCAATGGAATTTCTCAAAGAATATCAAGAAAGAGTTCTAGCTACTAATCAAATATTTAGGTCATCTTCTATATGTTAGCTAGTTACAAGACTTATTTATAATCAATAGCTATAATATTTATCGTGTACTATTTTAACTATATATAATATATCCTTTCTAACAAAAAAATATTATTCAATTGTGATGAATTTAAAATCTTTTATTGTTCTTTAACTATGTTATAACAGTCAATTGTTGGTAATCACAATAGATCTACCCTCGGACCCTTCTTCTTCCCTAAACTCATTATACCATTAAATTTCTATGGTTATTGTTGAAGATAATGAGTATATGGATTGTGTAGAATGATAATTGTTATGTCGTACTTCTTGAAAAAATCTTTTTATGTATTAATTATGTATTCATTGGTAATGAAAGGAAGAAGGTTATGAAAGGGCAAATATGTGTGAAGGTTGGTTCTCTCTAAATTCAACTATGAAAGACAAGTTACTAAGATCGTAATGCTCCAATATATATTGTGTGGTTTTGGTGTTAATGACAAACGTTCCCTATCTTTAACCCCAGACATTTAATTATCTATGAAGTATGAATGCATGTTGTGAAATGATTATTATATGATTCAAAGTAGTTTTAAAGATTATAATTAAATGCTAAGTGAAAGGTTTACTCACTTTTATGGTGTTTCTAAAGTTAAAGGGTTCTTCTCACGTATAGTTACCTATGATAAATTATGATGAGATTTGCATATAATTGTCTAGTAAAGACTAATGTTATTTTGTATGATGATTAAATATGATTACTAAAGGAATATATGCTTAGAAACTAAAGGGAATGTAAATAAGATCGGGGTCTCACATTTAATAAGTTCGGCTCCGAACATATAATTCCTCACGTTTGCAAGTTTGGATTGCAAATTTACAACTCCATGTCTAGCGAGTCAAGATTTCTAGTAACAATCTCCTTGACCCTTACCTGTGTGCCCAGATAGGACTCCAGCGTAGTGGATCAACCTAGATAGATAAGTACAAAAGTTTACAACTTAGGTAAATATTAACCCTCTCTTTCCAGTGTGGGAGTAGGTTACCGGATATCATGTATCTCAAATGTTCTAATGTCTCTTATATCACTTTTTTCCCTAATGTAAATGTAAATGAACAATTAAGTGTATGAACTATTATAAGGGATTTTTTTTAAATGTTTCTACATAGTGTGACAGAGTATGTTACTTCTCTTACTCATTGCACTTGTGGGAACCTAAGAGATAGCCCTAGTAGTGTTCTTTTATGACTAAGTTTATTATGCTATGTTGGTCAAGTTATATATGATCTTTATGAATAAATAATTCCATGATCAAATATGAGATTTTGATGTATATATGAAGTAGGTTAGTTAATGTGAGACTTTTCTTGGATAGGGTAATGGGATTCTATTCATGGCAATGCACAAGTATGACTTCGGTTGCTTATACATTGGTTAATATCATGATGGATTGACTTGTGATGTTTCATTATATGTGCATGTTAAGGTTATTTAATAGTAATCTTTTTTTTGACTTCATTGTCCGTCTTCTCATGCATTGATGAAATTTATGCATAAAGGCCATACTTAGTACATGTGGTTTGTACTAACCCATATTTCTTCCATTTTTCCCCACAATGTAGGTTCCATCAATTGAAATGTTTCTAAAAAAATTGCAAGGAACACTTAGATCTTTTATGAAGTTGTTGGTGAGTCTTTAAGTTAGAGGTTTGTCCCACTTTTATAGCTTTATTAGTATTGGATATGTCTAAGACAATTGTTTCTTTCCTTATAATGATTTTGTTTCAAGTTGATAGGTGGAATATTGTACTAGTTTAATGGATATGCCCATATTTATATGCTTCTATTATCGATAGTTTCTGTATGAGACATATATTAGACTACTTCATATGACTTGACTTTGTTGCATAAATAAGAAGTCTATGTAAAGTTCATATATATATATATATATATATATATATATATATGTGTGTGTGTGTGTGTGTGTGTGTGTGTGTGTGTGTGTGTGTGTGTATATATATATATATTAAGTATCTAATATACCCCCAAATACTTAAAATTTTAGACTTATCATTGGGGAACATATTCGCATCGTGGAAATGTTCCCACAAGATTTTCAAAAATAAAACTTTTTGACAAAAGACTCCAAGAAAAATCTATGACACAGACCAAATATTTTGACCTTAGGTGAACCTTGTCCGCGAGACAGACTAGTTTCTTCCAAGAACAAAACGTGCTTCCTTTCGCAGATTGTTTGGCCAATGTTTGGGTGCTCCTCGCGGACCCTTATGTTGGTTCTTGGGGAGTCGTACCCGGAGGTTTTTACCCTAAGCATGTCCAACTAGGTTTTAGGGTCATCCCTACTTAATGAAGACTCCAAACAACACATAAAATCATGCACAACATACAAGGACACAGTAGCACACTAGAGACTACTTTCAGAACTTTTTGGTCGTCCATTGACGTTCGACTTCAAAACTCTTAAAAACATAATTATAAAGCTATTATTTAGTATTTTACCACGTTAATAAATCATAAAAAAATGAAGATATAGTTAATCCTCGTTCATTTTTAGGGTAGTTACATACTCCCCCATATAGTAGCATTCGTCCTTAAATGACACTTCGCACTTAAAGGGATAAAAACCAAAGAAAACATCTTATGCTCATGCATAAATTTCATAAACCATACACATATTTAGGAGGAATATAACCCTGAGTAAAAAAAGTCTCAAACAATTTCATGCAATTACAGAAAGTAGAACTTCATCTACCAATTACTTTGTCACGACCTGAATCTTGACACCCGACAAGACCGGCGTCGTTGATCTCTCAGAAGTCGCAGACAAGGCTACATACGTCATCGTTACTTCATCTAGGTTAATTTTAGAAGAAAATTTGAACTTTTTGTCATTTAACATTCGTATAAGACATTCTAATTCAACTAATAAATGTTCACAATAAACCATCTAACATTTAGATCATCAAATGAATGAAATAGTTTATAGCTGCATTGAATGTGTACTTGCCAAAATGACACCAATACAAAATCTGAAATGAAGTGGGAAATGAAACACTAGTGGAACATGCTCCACTAGATAAGGACTATATTTCAGATAGATAATAACAGTACACAACCTCGAAAGCATGAGGGTCTACCAAGTCTAAATGAATGCTCCACGTCCGGATAGCTGCAACGTCGTACCGTAAGATCTAACGTCCACCATTGCCTGCACCTAAAAGTAGATATTTGTATGGAATTAGTACACACTTCTACTAAGTAAGAGTATATGCATTCACACACAAAGGACATTCATGAGAAATAATAGTTCTTTCCTAACAACATGATTTATTGAAAGTCAAGTCAGTGGACTTGCCAAATTTGTATTAGGGAATGCATGCCATGAGTGTAACATGAATCATCAATTTTAGTATTTTCCAAAAAGCATATAGCATATTTCACAGAACTTACCTAAATGAGGGCTCAACATATGGGACCTCAACTAGAGATTCTTCTTTAGCAAACACAGAGTCTGCTTCATTCATTCATAGGTACTCTCGTCAGTTTTGCTGTGCAATCATAAAGAATAACCTAGCATCATTACTTAAGTCTAGTTCACCTATTGATTATCCTATCCTTACACCTTTGGTATCGTTCATTTCATTATGTGTATCATTTGAGGCTGGCCTAATTCATTGTTTGGGAACTTTAACTTTAAACGACATAGATAATTTGAGCATCATGAAATGTAGTGTTTGCCCAATACCGAAAGAGGTGGAATCACAGGCAAAAGTGACCCAAAACATGCTAGCGTATATAGGGGATTGAACCTTTCTAGATCTCTATATTGGAAGTATAGGTTCAAGGACTAGAAGATATAAGGATAGCCATACCAGGCATGACGGAAAGTCTGATCTCATGAGAGTTACATGAACCTCCTCCCTTCTCGAAAGAAGGCATCATCTCTTATAGCTAGTCTATCGGTGCTCAGTATGAAGTTCCATTTCATTAAACTCATACGTTAGGGAAGATGGCTTTTTGTATGAGGACATCATAGCTCAACTGATGATTTCTCATCTCATCATTAGTATTAAGTGTGTTAATCTCAATAATTTCATTAGACTGTTCATGGAGACTGGTCTCTTCATTAACTTTACACTCTCATGGGTGAGTATGTTTTGGTAACATTTACTTAGGCTTATTTGAGATTGCTCCCATATTTTACATTAGCCTTATATCATTTATCACCACATTTATTAACATTAGCACATTTTCTCTTCTTAATTACTCACCCTTTTTTACGTGAATGTTCATTTCATCGTATGCCAATGCATTTGTCCGTTTAGTGTGGTTCACACTACTACTTAACCCTTCTAGCATTTCATCATTTAATCATTTCATTGTCCATTTCGTCATAAGCCAATGCTCTTTGACATTTAGTGTATCTTACACTCGTACTTAACCCTTCTAGGGTTTCATCATTCAATTACATACATCTTAGGTTCACTTATGATTAATCGTATGCTAGACGTATGTGTCTATACATACAAACCATGAGGCTTTCATCATAGTTTGTTAAGTGACTCATAGCTTCCTAAGATTATGTAATACAAGACTTAAGTATCTTCTTTGTACGCAAAGATTTCAATTTCGATCTAAGTAGGTGACATTTTTCTTGTACATTTAATTCAGGTATGATTTATGTATCAATTAGTAAATTTGGTTCAAGGGAACCCAAGTTCAATTCGCTTGAACAAAACTTACATTTTTGCTTGATTTTATTTTTAATCCTCATGACATTGGGACCCTAAATTGAACCCCAAAATCAACATTTCTTTTTAGTTCCTTTTTTGCTTGAACTTCTCTCCTTTGGTCGAGGGGTTTTGGGTATGAACCCCCACACCCGCTTTTTATTTTCCTATCTATTTTCTTTTTTCATTTCGGCTTAACGAGGAGGTTGTGGGATCAAACCCCACAACACCTCTTTATTTTTTTCTTTATTTCGATTTTGACTTAGAGGTTGTGGTTTTGAATCCCCACAACCTCCTTATTTTTTATTTTCATTTAAAAGATAACTACTTAAGCGTTGACAGTGATGTTGTCGAATCGAGCCCCATAGCCTCAACTTATTTTCTTTTTAATTTCTCTCATTTTTCCCTCCTTCAGCCAAGAGGTGTTGGGTTCGAATATTACTACTCCAATTATTTTTATTAATTTAAAATTCCCCTCTTACTATCTTGTTTGGTCGAGAGGTTATTGGTTATGATCCCACACCTCTCATTTATTTTTATTTTTCAGCTTTCATGTAGTGAGGTCTTGGATTCAATCACCACAGACCTCACATGTTTTAACTATATTTCAAACCTCTCAACATCATGTATTCTTGCTGAAAATTCCATCAGCAAGTGCTGGATATTTTCTTAAATTTTCTAGCCTTTATTTAACAAGATTCATATGTTCGTTTTGAGGTTCTTTCAAAATTCGTTTAACACATTCTTAGGTGTATATTCATTGTTATTTTAGCTTATAATTTTCCAATTAATATCGTCCACCTTAAACTTCATTTAACATCACAATTTAAACACCTTAGGCACAATAATTCCAATCATCAAACAAGCCATTTTAAGACATCAAATGGAGAACAACAATCAACATTTTACACATTGCAACACATCATTTTCGGTAGACATCATTGAACATGCTCACTATTTTCAAACATAAAATCATAAGGAACATCATATTTAACACTTAGCTACCAGAAACCATACCAATCACATGATTGCTAAACTAATTTAGATTGAAATCGGAAGGAGACTAGGGAGGAGTTCAAAAATAGAGGGGATAACCCTAGTTTCATACGTTGAATTTTGTAGGAAGAAATTTCTCTTGGAGAAAGGATTCCAAGAGATAAAACCCATATGTTGTTGTAGCTTTCCACACCTTCCAAGTGCTGACCAAAACCTCCCCTAAACTTTCAACACAATCCCGTCGAGAAGATGATGAAAAGTTTTCGTTTCTTAAGTTAGCTTACTTTCTTGTATAACATTTTTGTAAGTTCTTTGAGTTTAGATAACTTTTGATTGTTTTCTAATGTTTATATATTCTGTTTTTTAAGACAAGAAAAACAATTTAGATGAGAGAGAGAGAGAGAGAGAGAGAGAAAGATTTAGGCGTGAGAGAGTGATTTTGTGTGAGAAAGTGCCTCTTAAAACTAGGATAGTTGGCAAGACTTAGTCAATTTAAAAAAGAAACATAATGAATAAATAAATAAACAAATAATATTTAATATTAAAAATCTGATTGTCATTTTTAAACCATCCATTGATGATTAATTAATTAAATTAATTAACCAATAAAATATTGCATTAAATCATTGGTCCCACTTAGATTTAATTCGGGTGGAGCGAGACTTCATTTCAAGGGATCAATTTCGGCCCTCTCTCCCCAAATTTCCCTCCACATAATTAAATAAATAATGAATTGCACATTTAGGGTAATTAAGATACTACCGTTAGCAGGGAAAAGACCATTTTACCCGTAGACCCTTCAAATCTATGAATTCTTATTCTTATGTATGGTAAAGATTCGTTTGAGTAAATCTTCGTACAAGAGAGTCCTACATGGTTGGACCCAATCTTTCTAAGATCAAATAACTTCCCAAGTTAGTTGGTTTGGCTGTTGCAAGGGTTTAGAGGCGTGGTTCTACATGCATCAATCCGTGTGAACCCGGTCTAATCGTAGGCAATCTAGACAAATTAAGCATTACTTATCTTATTCATTTTTAGGTTTGTTACATTATCCCCCCTTAGGACTATTTGTTCCCGAATGACACTACTATCTATATACCACAATGACAATGATAACAGAACATCAAAATCATGCATTGGAAACTCAAACAAGTCTGCACATGTAGTCTTACCATATATAACTATTGAGCAATCCTTGTATACTCTATCAGTTCTTACATTTTCTCCTAATAGTCTACCAACCACTATAGGATCTTGCAAAACATGGGGAAGCATGTCACGAGTGAGAGCAAGCAAAGGAGTTAAAAAGGAAGACGTAGACCCTGTGTTAAGTAAGGCATAAAAAGAAGTTCAAAATGATTACAGCATACCTGTGACCACATCAGCGGACTTCTTCTGCTCCTCCCTGCCATTCAAGGTGTAGAACCTGTTCCTCTTAGGAGAATCGCCTATTGCTGCAGCCTGTGGATTAGGCCTAGGCTGAGCATTACCTTCATCATCTCCATTGTTCTGTGGGCAGTCCTTGACCATGTGCCCTATATTTCGGTAACCGAAGCAGGTATTAGTGCCCTGTCGGCACTCTCAACTATGATCACGGATACACTTGGCATACTCCTTTCTAGGACGCTGAACATCACCTCCATTGCCCTTCTCGGGATCGAGTCTGCCTTGTCTATGTGTGGCACTCCTCTAAAAGTTAGATTTCCTAAAACTCTGTTGTCCCTTTTTGAATCTGGGTTGTTCACAAATAAAGAAGTTATTCATGTTTCCTCCTTTGGTAGGACCTACTTGATCAAAAGGCTTAGGCCTCCTAGCATCACGAACGCCCCTCCTCTTTAGGCTTTTCTATATCTTCTTGACATTCACTATAAGCCTAGAGAGGTGTATGATATTGTAGAGCATCGTAGACCAACACTCATCCTCCGGATCTCTGGTAATCTCTGTGAGGAACCTGCTCATCTTATCCCTATTGTTAGACAATAGGGAAGTGCCATACCTAGACAAGTTAATGAACTTCAGGGAATACTCCCTTACTGTCATATATCATTGCTTCAGGTTGATATGTTCCTCAACCTTAGTTTCCCTCATCTCCATGGGAGGAATCTCTCAAGAAAAGTTGTATTAAATAGCTCCCACGTGACCGGAACTTCTTCCATCACCCGACTATCTTGCCAAATCATGCACCAAGTCTGTGCAACATCCTGACCTTATAGGAAGCCAACTCAGCCTTCTCAGTATTTGTTGCCTCCATGGACACAAAAGTATTGTGGACCTCGTCCAAAAACTCGTTCGGATCCTCTAAAATTTTGGACCCCGTAAAGATAGGAGGATTCATCGTTGTGAAGTCTCGCGGCCTGTCAGCCATGCTACGTCTTGGTGGTTCCTCCCTCTAAACATTCTATATGTTACTTGGGCGGTCAAATCCTGGGCCTGCATGGTGAGGGCTTGAGCCATCTGAGCCAGAGTGCTCCGCACCTAAGTATCAGTCAATCCAGATGGATGAACTGGCATGGACACTCCTTCAGCTGGAGCCTAGGATGGAACCTAATTGTCCCCGGCAGCTGCTCATCCTCTCCTCTGACCAATGTTTCTCTTTGTATTCATTCTATGAAAACAACAAGACTTGATGTTAGACACTCTCATAACACCAAGAAATTGGTCATAAGAATTGAAGAAGGAAGTTTTTCCTACACATGATGCATTTTATTATTCCAGATAGTGGTGCACTTCATTAGCATGACTTTTAAACTACTCAATGTTATTGATGTGAACCTATTATACTTGGAATTTAACCTATCACTTTGATACAAAATTTGTCACGACCTGAATCTAGACCCCAGTTAAGACCGGCATACTTGACCTCTTAGAGGTCGCATACAAGCCTACATACGTCATCGTTACTTCATCTAGGTTAATTTTAGCGGAAAATTTGAACTTTGTATTATTTAACATTCGGATAAGACATTCTACTTAAACTCATAAATGTTTACAATCAACCATCTAACATTAGGATAATCAAATGAAAGAAATAGTTCATAGCTGCATTAAATGTGTACTTCAAAAAACGGCACCAATATAAAATCTTAATTGAAGTGGGAAATGATAAACTAGTGGAACATACTCCACTAGATAAGGCCTACATATAAGCTAGATAATAACAGTAGAAAGCCTCGAAAGCATGAGGGTCTTCCATGTCCGAATGAAAGCTCCACGTCCAGATAGCTGCAACGTTGTACTGTAAGATCTAAAGTCCACCTGTGGCTTCACCTAAAAGTAGATATTTGTAAGGAATTAGTACACAGTTGTACTAGGTATGGGTATATGCAAGCAAACATCAAGGACATGCAAGAGAAGAATAGCTCTTTACTAACAACATGATTTATCGAAAGTCATGTCAGTGGACTTGTATAATTTTGATTATGGAAGTCATGCCATGAGTGTAACATGCATCATCAAATTCATCATTTTGCAAATAGAACATATCGTATTTCACATATCATATCACTTTCTTCATATCATTCTTTCATATTCCATGAGACCTTGGAATTATGGACTTGACATTAAGACTTCCCAAAATGAGGGCTCAACATATGACACCTCAACAAGGGATCCTTCTCTATAATACACAAAGTCTTCTTCATTCATTCATACGTACTTCATTTTTCATTGTTTCATAAAGTAGTGTAATCACCATCATACCTAATATGTAGTTTAAGACTGTCATCGAGTTTGTTGTGCAATGATCAAGAATAACCTAGCATCATTAGTTAAGTCTAGCTCGCGTCTTGATTATCCTGTCCTTACACCTTCGGTGTCGTTCATTTCGGTATATGCATTATTTAAGGCTAGCCTCATTCATTATTTGGGAATTAAACTTTAACCGACATAGATCATGTGAGCATCATTAAATCTAGTGTCTACCCTACACTGAAATAGATGGAATCACCGGCCAAAGTTACCTAAAACATGCCACCGAATATAGGGGGTTGAACCCTGTTGGATCCCTATATTGGCAGTATAGGTTCAAACACTAGGAGATATAAGGAGACACATACCCGACATATGCCGTACTTACGTGAACCTCCGCCCTTCAAGAAAGAAGGCATCACCGCTCATAGTTAGTCTATCGGTGCTCAGTATAAAGTTCCATTTCATTTAACTCATACCTTATGGATGGTGGCTACTAGTATGAGGACATCATAGCTCAGTAGATGAATTCTCTTCTCATCATTACAATGGAGTGTATTAATCTCAATACTTTCAATAGATTGTTTATTGAGAATGGTCTCTTCATTAACTTTACACTCTTATAGGTGAATACATTTTGGTAACATTTACTTAGGATCATTCTAGATTGCTCCCATATTTTCATTAGAATTATATCATTTTGTCACCACATTCATTAACATTAGCAAATTTTCTCTTGATAATTACTCACCCCTTTTTACGTAAATGTTAATTTCATCAAATTCCAATGCACTAGACAATTTATTGTGTTTCACACTCTTACTTAACCCTTCTAGGGTTTCATCAGTTCAATGTTCATTTCCTCATTTCATTGTTCATTTCGTCATGTGCCAATGAACTTTGCCTTTTGGTGTATCTTACACTCGTACTTAATCCTTCAAGGGTAATTTCATTACGTACATCTTAGGTTCACTTATTTTTAATTATATGCTAGACTTGTAGATCTATACTTACAAGCCATGAGGCTTCATTCGTAGTTTGTTAAGTGACTCATAGCTTCTTAAGATTATGTAGTACAAGACTTAAGTATCTTGTATGTATTCTAAGATTTCGATTTCCATCTAAGTAGGGAACATTATTTTTGAAAAATTTATTCACATATGATTTATGTATCAATACGGAAATTTGGGGCAAGGGAACTCATGTTCAAATACATTGAACAACACTTACATTCCATGATTTTATTTTTAGTCCTCATGAGAGTGGGAACCTAGATCAAACCCCAACATCAAAATTTCATTTTAGTTTCTTTTTTTCCCTAGAACTTCTCTCCTTTTGCCGAAGGGTTGTGGGTTTGAACCCCCACAACCCCATTTTTGTTTTCCTATACATTTCCCTTTTCTATTTAGACTTAGTTAAGACGTTGTGGTATCAAACGCCCACATCCTCTCTTTCGTTTTTTCTTTATTTCACTTGGGACTTAGAGGTTTTGGGTTTGAACCCCCACAACCTCCTTATTTTTGTTTTCATTTAAAAGTTAACTACTTAAGCGTTGGCAGTGTGGTTGTGGGATCGAGTCCCCACAACTTCATTTGATTTTCTTTTTAATTTATCTCTTTGTCTCCTTCATTAGCCAAGAAGTGGTAGGTTTAAATCCTACTCCTCCCATTACCTTTATTAATTAAAAACTCCCCTCTTACACTCTTATTTTGCCGAGAGGTTGTGGGTTCGAGTCCCACACCTCTCATTTTTTTAAGCTTTCATGTAGTGAGGTCTTGGGTTCAATCACCACTAACCTCACATGTTTTAAATATATTTTTAAACCTCTCGACCTCAATTATAATATATTTTTAAACCTCTCAACCTCAATTATTCTTGAAGAAAATTCCATCACCAAGTACTAGAAATTTTATGAAATTTTCTAGCCTTTATTTAACAACATTCATACGTTTGTTTGGAGTTACTTTCACAATTTGCTTAGCACATTCTTAGGTGTAGATTTATAGTTGTTTTAGTTTAAATTTTTCCAGTTAAGATCAGACACGATACACTTAATTTAACATCACAATTTACACACCTTATGCACAATAATTCCAATCATCAAACAAGCCATTTTAAGACATCAAATCTAGAACAACAACAAACATTTTACACATTTCACCACATCATTTCGGTAGAAATCATTAATCATACTTACTATTTCCAAATATAAAATCATAAGGAACATCATCTTTCACACTTTAATACCAGCAACATACCAACAACATGATTTCTAAACTAATTTAGTTTTAAATTGGAAAGAGACTAGGTACAAGGAGTTCAAGAATAAAGGGGGCTGCCCCATTTTCATACTTTGAATTTTGTAGAAAGCAATTTCTCTTGGAGAAAGGATTCCAAAAGATAAAACCCATACCTTATTGTAGTTTTCCACAACTTCCAAGTTATGCCAAAAAACTCACTAAACAATCAACACAAACCCGTCAAGAAGATGATCAAAAGTTTTCGTTTCTTAGGTTAGCTTGCTTACTTGTATATTTTTTTTTGTAAGTTCTTTGAGTGTAGAGAACTTTTGATTGGTTTGTAATAATTTTATCTTCTGTTTTTGCAGACAAGAAAAAATATCCGTACAGGAGAGAGAGAGATTTAGGCGTGAGAGAGGGAGTTTGTGTAAGAGAGTGCCTCTTAAAACTAGGATAGTTGGCAAGAATTAGGCAATTTCAAAAAACCTTAACACATAAATAAATAAATAATAAATAATAATAAACTCTGATTTTCCTTTTCAAATCAACCATTAATTATTAATTTCTTAAATTAATTCACCAATAACAAAAATCACATCAATTCATTGCTCCCACTTAGGTTCGAACTCGAGTGGAGGAAGACTTCATTTCAAGTTCTCAATTTCGGCCCTCTCTCCCCAAATTGCTCCTCCATTTTTTTAATTATATAATTCATTATATATTTAGTGTAATTACGATATTACCTTTAGCTACGAAAAAGACCATTTTACCCCTAGACCCTTCAAACCAATGATTTCCTCTTTTTAAAATCTGGTAAAGACTCCCTTAAGTAAATTTCCGTATACGAGAGCCCTACATTGTTGGACCCTACCTTTGCAAGCTTAACTAACTTCCCAAGTTAGTTTGCTTGCTTGTTACAAGGGTTTAGAGGCCTGGTTCTATGCGGATCAGTTTGTGTGAACCCGGTCTAAGCGTAGACATTATAGACACATTAAGCATTCTATGCGCATCAGTCCGTGTGAACCCGGTCTAAGTGTTGGCATTATAGACACATTAAACATTACTTACCAAATATATTTTTAGGGTTGTTACATCCTTATGCATCATTCTTTTCCATTTCTCAAGATATTGGAGGAATTTCCTTCTCCAATTTACATCATTCTCATTTAAACATTACTAAGAACATCATGCAATTTACTATCAATGCATAATCATGAAATTTTTGAATAAGGCACACTCAAAGCATTTTTTTCATTAAGGCTTTACATGCAACTTTATAAATAACATATTAGGTATGCT
Source organism: Solanum chmielewskii (assembly GCA_027704785.1). NCBI lineage: Eukaryota > Viridiplantae > Streptophyta > Magnoliopsida > Solanales > Solanaceae > Solanum > Solanum chmielewskii. The sequence goes on from JAKWIX010000323.1 coordinate 10,526,312, forward strand.
CAACAAGTTAACTCATGCAACATTTAGGAACCTTCACAATTCACCTCATGAACCAGATAGAAAATGTTTACTTAATGCACATGAACATGAGGGAATACATGGTATGAAAACTCATTTTCTCATTCAACAAGAATTCAACCCAAACATGCATATCATAAGAAGAATATTTTGAAACTCATTTTTGTTAAAAAAGACTCAAGCATGAAGCAAAATAATAGGAAGTCTTACTTTTAGACTTGAATATGCAGAAAAGGAAATATAAGGATATCTCACTCTTAACACCATTACAATTCAAAATACTCCCCCACTTAGGAGAAATTAATCTATGGTCAACATGAGCATACTATAAAAATCTACATTATGAAACCATAAACCTCACAAAAATCATTCTCATCCTAATCTTCAATTCCCTAAACCTCATGAAGCAACATCATAAATTAAGCCTATATCATGAACACTAAAGACTATGACATGTCACATAATATAGACACAACATACTATTCTAGGAAAAACTCAAACTTCCTCTTTCAAATATAACCTCCTACCTCTCTAAGGTCGCACAAAGACAACATCAAGCCTCCTTACTCATCACACATATACCTTTTGTAACACCAATACTCATCATCACAAGGCAACTCTTCACAACCTTCCATATCCCATATAATAAAACACATATAATTATATCTTTTCCTCTCCCTCAACCTCTACAACAAACTTTTAATAGTCCACACGTAATGGACAATCACATAAGGAACAAGGGAAATACATCATAAATAAAAGCTTTTAGGAACAATTTAAAGAATGAAGAAGTGAAACATTCTTAGCACCCAATAGCCTCATATTCATAATGTGACGCGCTTCACAATATGAACAAGACACTACTAGATGTGGTTTTGGATACAACCTAAGACTCTTCCATAACCTTATGCTCTGATTCAAAGTTTAAAATTACTAGGGAGCACCCCTAGCAGTTATCAACATAATTGACCTCTCGGATAACTAGTACAAGCCATATGGATCATTCATTGCATACGACACTTAAAAAGAAACAAAAATTTAGAACATTCTTCTAACACGAATATTACTTTCATCCACTAGCAAGTCGAAGACTTTTAAAAACATTATAAAGTTATAATATCTCATTAAACAATCTTTACTTTATAATACAACATTTGAGACTAAAACTATACAAGACATAAAATAAAGACTAAAATACATAAAAGGAACATGTACATCCTGTCCTCAAATCGATGAGGACTAACCAAAACATCGTCTTCAATCCTTACAAACCTATCCATCATCAATGGAATATCAAGAATTCCAATCCATACACTATCATAAAAAGGGAAAAGAAAGGGTTAGCAAATTTAAGCACAAAGTATGGAATCCATGACAAAACCATAGAAAAGGAACATTTACTTTAAGATATACTTATATACTATTTGTGTAGGAAAACTTTATCATAAGAGTTTAATGAACAAAATTCAAGTAAACAAAAACATATAAGACCTATTCCATAAACAATAAGTAAACCTTTTAATAACTTTAGAACCTCTACCTAAATTTATTCTTTGACCTTCTTGAGTATGAAATGAAGAGACCGCCTATACACCCTCTTCTAGAGCACCAAAGTGTTCCTAAAAGCCACTCTAAAATAGACCGTTCAATTCAACATGCTAACTATAAGATGAGCATTCTAAACATAATTCATTCAGGAGTCAATCATTCAATTAACGGACTTCACATAATTGTCTTGAAAGAGTTATGGAACTCACTTTTGTACTTTCAAAGCCTACTAGAGCCATGTGTAGATAACGTCCCATGCCAATACTCACACGTTGTAGTAATTATCCAACAACTAAAGTGCACATCCCTCGTGATGAGATTATGCATTAACAGACATGGATCATACTATCTAGGTATGAAATAAGGTGTCATAAGGACCACACACCATGGAATGTGTTCAACTTGCAAAAGGTAGAAGTAGGACTCATCCCATGTTGGCACACAGTTCAAAAATATCACGGTCTTGTTTGTACTGTAGCCTCATATTTAAGTAGAGCTACTACCGAAAGCATCTCCACTCGGTGCTTTGCATTTGTTCTCATAGAGTAACTTCAATCACATAACGTATATGAAAAAGAACCATTTCAATGTCCTACAACCTCATGACGCCCTTACTAAGAATTGGTCAACAAGGGCTGCCGCTCAAGGTCATTTAGGATAGCTCATATGAATTTCTTAGAGAGAGTTTCATTTCATTCTGGACAACCTACCTCTATGTCCTTCATTCCACTCAAGTAGGACACCATTACGGTCTTTCACTCTAAGTTTCTTTTTGAACTTTTTCATATTAAATGTTTCTATTCGATTCTTTCATAGAAGCACACCAACTTAGGTCTAATGATACTAGACATTTATTCATTCATAGAAATACATAACTAGGATGCCTAAGCTTACCAAGTCAAGAGATGACATATTAACTTAACCTTCATATTTCAATAAAATGAACTTAATCTATAAATAAAGAGACAACATTCATCATATCATTCATCCAATATCATTAAAGTACCAACTTATATAGTAATACCGACAAGGACATGATTATAATCATATACAACACATAATCACCGCCATTAATAGTGGATCATACCACTCAGCATAAATTCAATTGCCATTCTATATTAACCGGGGGAATTAAGTCAACTTACCTTATTCCGATATACAAGATCATCATTTCTTAACATATCGATAAATTCACAATATAATAACATAATTGACCATAAAAATCAACATTAAAACATAACCTAAAATCATATCTATTATAATTAGATCATATGCAATAGACAAACTTCATAAGACAAATTTAGTGTTTTTAGAATATCAAAGGTTCATGGGAATCATTCATTGGAAAACATCAATTATAAATCAATTATATCTTATCTAATTATCTGGATATGTTTCATGAAAGAACCGATGACTTAGAGTTGAAATTGGACTTTTTTTTAAACATTGAGATCTTTAAAAATCACATTGAAATTGAATCTAAGGTGATAGCCAGCCATATATAAAGAACTCACCTACCTTAATAGATTAAAACCCAAGAGAATTGATAAAGAAATCCATTGAAATTCATAGCCCAAGCTTTGAGACATTGACCTTCAATGGAGGCTTGAGAGAATTTTTGAAGAGAATTTTTTTTTAGGGTTTTGAAATTATAATTTCTAATTGACTGTTTGGGGTTATTTATGGGTGAATGAGGGTATATTAACCAATTATAAGTGTCACACACAGATTCTGGAATCCGAATGCAATCAGCATCGTTAACCTCTTAAAGAAAGCAGACAAGCCTCTTCTTATCTTTCAAAACACTCATACTAAAAAAACTTTTGCAAAACAATTTAAAACTTTTAAAACATAATGAAATATACATAGACTTCATATAAAATTTTCATGGATTCATATACTATAATCTCAAACTAAAACAACTATCTACTATTGAACAATCAATTAAGATCAAGAGATCAATGTATAATGCAATTGTTTGCACAAACGCCCTTAACACGAAGCTTAAAAACAACAATCTGAAAAGAAATGCTAGGGAAAACATCCACTAGCTATTCATAAATAACTAGTCTAGATAATTTAAGTGTATCATCCGCGAATATCAAGAGGACCTACCAATGTCTGGAGAACAATGATCCCAACACCTTCAACAAGTCTTCAACCATGTCTCTGACTAACACCTAAAAAGATAATAATAGTATAGGGTTAGTAAACACTTGTACTACGTATGGGTGTATGCACACATACACATAAAGACTATGCATGATCAGTGAAAGATCTTCCTATAACATGCAATGTTTGGAATGTGTCATTATTAAACTTTCCTAATTCGTTATTCGTGAATTGTGGTGTGAATATGACATATTTTAATGCATTCAAAATACACAACTAATTTTCTATACTACTCCATGACCTTAGAATAATCAACATAATTTTAGAACAACTCGAGAAAAAATTTTAGATATTGATTCCCCCAACCCGAGAGCCCCTTTCCCCATATTTAGTTTTTTTTTCCAGTATTTTTCATCTTATGGTTGTCAATTTCAAAAATCTCCTTTGATCCAATGTTTTATTTACAAGTGCAATGATTCATTATATTCCCATACCTATAATTAAACAAATAAGTAATTCAAGAGATTAAGAAATTCATTTAACTACAAATTGGTCAGGAAATCATATTAAGCCAATCTTTATTGGTTAATCCAATTAGGCATCTCTTTACATAATTTTAAGACTATTAATTATAATCCAATATTGTTTGGTTATGATTTATTGCCAGTTATATGAAGTAATTATAAGCCATTCTTATTTGGCTTGATCATTTTCATAACATGAGGATTCTTTATTTGCTCTGCCCTTTGCTTATTTGAAACATAATGTTATATTCACTGGCTTTAATATCTCCTAATTTCTTAGTTAGCCTTGAACTTACATCTCTTATTTCTTGTTATTTTCTTATAGAAGTCTTTAGCATTAAATTCATGTGAATCAACATGAAATTCAATGGCTTCCCCACACCGAAAAGTGGTGATTCACATATCAAAGTTAATCTTAGATCATGCGAGTTAACATGAAATCCAGTGTCTACCCCGTACAGAAAAAATGATGTGAATCCATGTCAAGTGTTTACCCAAACCGAAAAGGGGTGGCTCAAGGCTAAAGTTAACCAGGAACATTATTTTGAGCATTAAACAACATAGATCATGTGATGAAAACATGAAATCCGGTGTCATCTCCACACTTAAAAGAGGTGATCTCACTGTCCCAGGTGAGACCGAAACATACCTAAATCTCATAGATGGAATCCATAGGCAAAATATCATGTTTGCTAGAGATAGTTCGAAGACTAGGAGATATTCGGAGACTCTTATCCACTATGGTAGAGCCTCATCACATGAGACTTACATGTGTAACCACAAGCTCATATCTAGTCTATTAGTGCTTTGCTAACTTTCTTTTTTATTCTTATCTTTTAGAATTGACTCAGACATTATGGAAGCTTGCTTCTAGATTGAGATTTACTTACTCTATTGATGACTTGTCATCCCTTTCTTTACATTAATGAATGTAAATGTATACTCACATAACCTATTTGGTGTTAATGAGACTTGTCTCACACATTCTAAAAACCTTCTTCATGAGTATCTTAACATAGTATCTTAAGTGTAAGTGAGACTTGTCTCACTTCCTTTAGCACCTTATTCTTGTCAGTTTCTTAACTTAAGAACTTATTAATTATGTAAATACTCACTTTACTTGTTTACATTCATTTGGTATCTTTATATCATGATTTATGGACGTTGAGAACTTCATTCAATGAAATACTTATGTTCATAGTTCATTTGTTTAGAACATGTTGGTACTTGTCCAAATGATTGGAATATCCTTGGATATGGATTCATTGAATTATGTTAGATGTGCTTAAGTTATCATTCCAATATTCTAGTTATATGTGATTGACATAAAATTAGTATTGGCATAGAAAATTTGGTAATGACTTCATAGACAATTTATTTGCACAAGACAAACATTCATTCAAATATAATTTGAAGAAATCATTACTAGTAAATTTTATATCATACCTTAGGCATAACATTAATAGGAATTTCGGATAGCCTCATATGAATACTTTAATGAAAATATCACGTACAACAAGTAACATTTAACAGTAACTACACACTATGACCGTAACACAACAATGCTTATAACTTTTGGGCACAAGTTAACATAATATCATTCTTTATTTCATGTAAGGAATACTTAAAATCATACAAGTATACTTATAGGCTCATTCGACATTTACAGATCAAGAAACATACACATTATTATCAGCAAGCACCACATACCAGCAACATGATCAACATTACATCTATGTACTCATTGGAATCGGAAACAAGGATACTAGGGGAAAAGGACGTTCAACAAGAACATTGAAAAACAACCCTAAGTTCGAGATTTCATAGAGTCAAGACGATGTAAAATACTTTTGGAGTAAGAATTCCAGAAATAAATCCCATACCATATTTATAATTTAATCTACGAAGACCACCTTTTACGAAATCTTGAAGAAAACCTTGAAATCCCCTAAGAGAATTAATGGAGCTTTCTGTTTTTCTTTCGTTTGCTTGCTTACTGTTTTGTGTCGTTTATTTCCTAGTTTTTGAATCTGAGTATAATTATTAGGAACTGATCATGACTCATTCAAGTTAGGTTTAATCAGTTAATTAAATCAATTAATTAGTTAATTACAAAAAAGCCCCCCCCCCCCTAAGTTGACTAAACATAGAAGATCATTGACTTGACCAAAAATCTTGAAATAGGCTATGTCTCGGCCAGTATTTGCAATTTTTATTGCTTAATTAAATTGTTAAAAATTAATAAATTAAGGTACCTAGGGTATTTACTTAAGTACACCTAAGTTCTTGGAACCATAACAAACCCTTTTGGACCATCCTAGGTTAACTACTACGATGTTTCTTCAGTTATACTAGGTTAGTGTAAGAATTTCGGTTTTACCCAATTAATTTAATTAATTAGGAGACCAAGGGTAATTACTAAAGTACCCTTAAGTCGTTAGAACCATAACTAACCCTTTGGACTATCCTAGGTTAGGTACTAGGTTGTCTCTTTAACTAGTTACTCAATTAGTATCACCCAATTAAGTCCTAGATTGTCAGGTGTACTAGATAATTTATTTTTGACTGTCCTGGGTTATTTAGTTAGTTAGTCAAGTAGGTTCTAGTCTTAGTTAGAGAGCTAGGACCATGAGGGAACTTTTGTGTATGCATGCCCCTAACTACCCTATCCGAATTCGGTTAGGGTGGTCCCCTCCTTGGCCATTTCCCCCCATGTGCTTGAATATGGGGTTGCACATGTGTTCCTTGTACATTCCTATTTAACAATTCTTGATGGTTCATTCGGAATGTTTACTTATTGTCTCAAAGATCCTACAATTGTCCTTGGCATTGCATAATCTACAAACCAATTTTAATTAATCATGTGCTATGGTGCCTAGGCGTGACGCATGTATGTGTAGCACCTATTTTGTATATTGAAAACTTGTGTATTTTAGCATAGGGACTTCTGCATGTACATCTCTTAAACAAGCTCATTAATACTTTAAAAAATTGGCCAACACCCTTTAAGCCTATATATTCTAATTTGCCCAATATTTTGCTTATTTTGGTATTATAGAAATTGGCTAATACTTTATAGCCAATTTTCTATACTATGCCCAATATTTCTTAATATTCGACATTAGAAGGCCTATTTATCTCCAATACGCATTCTTAAAGACCTATTGGGCTATTCACTAAACATGCAATTTTCCAGAATGTTACATTATCCCCTCCTTAGGAACATTCTTTCCTGAATAACAATTTACATCTTTTTAAAAAATAAATAGGGTGATTTTTGAAAACACTTTAATATGCTTTGAACTTTACTCTTTCTTAATTTCTGATTCACATTTACTCTGGATGATGCATATAAATAAAGCTTATCTGAAGCTTTATATTTGAGATTGAGGAACTTCCTTCTCAATCATACATAACTTAATGCACATCACAACTCATGCAACACAAAAACAATGTCTATGCTATACAAAAATAGCAACATGAATGCAAGCATGAACTCATTTTTACTCATATAGTCCAAGCATAAGAGACACGATTATGGCTTAAAACATCAAATCGACAAATGGACTAATAACATAGAGTTTCTTAAACAAAAGCCAAAGTTAGGATGAGTATGTATAACCTTAAAAACTTAACAAGTTAGGGTAACAGGATCTCATATTGGCCTCGGCCTCCCATGTTGCTCCCTCAAAAAGGTGGTTCATCGATAACACCTTCACGGTGGAAACCTGTTTGTTTCTCAGTTGCTTCACTTGGCGATCTAAAATTTCAACGGGAACCTCTTCATTAGAATCGTTCTCATCGACTCCTAAACCCTTAGATAACATCTTATTGTCTTTAAAACTAGAAACTATTTGGCTTGTTGGATTTGAACCATGCCCTTCCCATTTCATTTCTTACATATTTGGAAAATGAAACGTTAATACTCTGTTTCAATGGTCTATGGTTCCATAGAATTTATGAAGCCAATCCATACCAAAAACTAAATAAAATCAAGCATGGTTAATTATATTAGATCAACATGAGTAACTTTATTGAGAATTGTTATTGGGAAATCTCTATATACAATTTCTGCCCTAATCCTTTCTCCTACGGGAGTACTAACTAGAAGTGGTTCATGGAAAATCTCAGGAAGCGAGTCACATTTACTAGCTACCAAAGGAGTAACAAATGACAAAGAGGATCCTGAATCTAACAATGCATACGCAGGAAAAGAGAAGACATGCAACGCAAAAGTGACCATATCATCTAACTTCTGTTACTCTTCTCTACCGTTCAAAGCATAAAATTTGTTCCTCTTGGGAGGTTCGGCTGCAGCAGTAGGATTACACCGAAGCTGAGCATCTGGCTTTGACAGATTCCTAATATGTGGGTAATCCCTGATCATATCCCACTCTTGCCGCACCCATAGTATATATTAGTACCTACCAGGCACTCACCTCCATGCAAATGGCCACACTTATCACACGGCTTCCTATCACGCTAGGCATTTTTATCATTGCCCTACTTGGAATTAGTGTTCTTACAAGGAGTAGGATTACATTAGTTCTTGTACCCCTTCTTGAACATGGGCCTATCCCAAGCTCAAAACGAATTATTACCATTGCTCAAACTTGACGGATCCGAGGACCTAGATTTCTCTCTCTCGGTCTCTCTTTCTCTGACGACTCTCCTAAACCTGTTGTACATGTACAATCAACCTACCAAGGTCCATGTTATCATGCAACATGGTACTTGGACATTCCTCCTCCAAATCCTATGATACACTAGTCACAAACTTGCTCAACTCATTCCTTCTATTGGACACTAAAGAAGAGGCATATTTGGAAATCTTAACAAACATGAAGGATTATTCCCTATCTGATATACCTCCCTATCGTATGATGATGAATTCCTCAACCTTAGCCTCTCTCTGTTCTCTGGGAAAGAACCATTCTAGGAATGAAGTCTGAAGAATGTCTCATGTAATGGAAACTTCTCATGGTGCTCGGCCATACATCCTGTGCTACACCTCAGTCACATCTTTGAGTTAGTGAGCACCCAACTCGGCCTTTTCACCTTTATTAACGCCCATAGCACATAGAATCTTATGAACCTCATCCACAAACTCTTGGGGATCCTCATTAGTCATGGACCTGTAATAGACTGGATCATTCATTCTAATGAAGTCCCTCGGTGTGCTAGACATCGTACTAGCATGTTGATTCTCCGTGGGAGAACGCTTTCTAGTTGTCTGGAGTGTGATAGCCTCTGTGTGAGCAGTGATGGCTTGGGCCATCTGAACTAGTGCTTCCCTTACTTCTTTATCCTCAACACAGGTGGGTTGACAGGCACTTGCACTACAACAGATGGGGCTTGAGGAGGAGCTTTGATACCTCCAAAATCTGCTTCTTCAACTATTCTGCCTGCATTTCTCCTTGTGTTCATTTTCTACAAGAATACACAACAAGGAAGTTAGACACTAGAATGACACAATATGTCAAAGCTCTACATAACACGATAAATAGTAGAAGAAGGTTAGATTCCTAACATCACTTAGTCTTTAAGTCATGATTATGGTGCGCTTAACAATCATAAATTAGAAACTACGTAACATGGTTTTTTTAGCTTTAGTTGCTACGTAATTTAACCTCATACTTTAATACCTAGTGTAACGACCTGTTTAGTCGTTTTAAGCAGTAGAGTATTTTCTGGTGATAATTGTCTGAGTCGACGGATCCCACGACGGACCGTCATGGGCACGACAGACCGTCGAGGGTGTCTCGTTCCAAAACACTTAGAATTCTGAAATTTGGGTACTGAGATCGACTCTCTGAACTTCGCGATGAAATGGCAGGACGGACCGTCGTAGGCACGACGGACCGTCATAGGGTCTTAAATAAAAAGTGAGTCTCTGAACTCTGTGACGACTCAGCAGGACGGACCGTCGCAGGAATGATGGCCCGTCACAGGCTACGTAACCCTGACTGGGTCGGATTTCTGTTAAATGTTTTAAGGGGCATTTTGGACTATTCCTATTTATAATTATAAAGTTAGTGGGTAATATTAATAATTCAATTACTTGGGGGCGGAGGGGGGGGTTAAAGAAGATAACCTTGAATTAATTAGGGGGTTACTTTTAGCATCTTTTATACTTAATTATATGGTAATTAGGATAAAAGACAAAAGGGTTTGAATAAGAAAAAGAGAAAGAACAGAGAGAGAGAGAAATGATCGATCAAGAGGAGAGAACGAAGAGGAAAGCAAATCTTTGGAAAAGTAGATTTCCGGATCACGAATTCTTCGGTGGAGGTAGGTTATGGTTTATGCTATTCGTAGTAAACTCTTAATAGCAAATTTTATGTATTGGGTAGTGTTGTAAACCCTTCTATATGGTTAATTGTATGATTGCATGAATGTGATTATATAATTGTGATAAAATAAGCATGATGAAGCTATTGAATCCTAAATCTTGAAAAACCCTAATCTACTTTGTTAATGATGATGCCTTGGTATAAAAGAAGGCTTGATGAATGAAAGTAGTGAGATTAGGGGATCGGGTGCCACATTTCGGTACCAGGATAGTATGATGAGGATCGAAGTGTCACGTTTCGACACCAGGATAGTATATGGATCAGGTGCCACGTTCCGGCACCAGGATAGTATGATGAGGATCAGAGTGTCACGTTCCGACACCAGGATAGTATATGGATCGAGTGCCACATTTCGGTACCAGGATAGTATATGAGGATCGGAGTGTCACGTTCCGGCACCAGGATAGTATATGGAGCGGAGTGTCACGTACCGACACGAGAGAAATAAAGATAGTGAATCTTGAAAGATGTTAATATACTCAATTTAATGAACCTAATTCCCAAATGAGTATGATGGGGAGGCGTGAGTCCTCATTGATGTGCTTGGTGTTGTGACCAAGGGTTTTGGTAATTGTAAATGCTGCGTGTTGAGTATTGTAGTTGATTTTATGATATTATCTGATATATACTGTTTTCTATTTTTAGATGGCCGATGATATCTACTCAGTACTTGTGTTTGTACTGACCCCTACTTGTATGTTCTTTCTTTGTTATTTGTGGAGTACAGCGAACGTACCGTCGTCTTCAACTCAACCGCAACTCTAGTCAGTCTTCATTACACCGGATTTCAGGGTGAGCTAACGCTTCTAGCTTGGACTGGATCTTCTTCTTCATATCTTGATGCCTTGAAGTTCCGGCATGGACTAGCTTTTTATTTATTCTAGCTTTCTAGATACTCTTAGAATTAGTAACTTGATGATAGATGTTCTTGTGATGACGACTTCCAGATTTTGGGGATAATGATAGGTTTGAGTTTTAGAAGTTGATTATTGATTTCGTTAATGAGTTTTAAGTCTTCCGCATTATTTTTATGTTTATTATGTTTAAAATATTGGGGTTTAGATTGGTTGGTTCGCTCACATAGTAGGATATGTGTGGGTGCCACTCGCGGCTCGTTTTGGGTCGTGACAAACTTGGTATCAGAGCATTAGGTTCGTTGGTCTCATCATACAAGAACGAGTGTAGTAGAGTCTTGAGGAACGGTAGGGGGACGCCTTTACTTTTCTTTGTGAGTCTATAAGACTTTAGGAAAATTCCATTCTTTCTTTCTTTCGTGCTATTACTTGGATCCAATTGGTATCTAGGTGATACAAATTAGTATCTGACCATCTTCACTCTATTTCGTAGATGGTTAGAACTAGAGCCACAACTGCGCCAACATCAACACCGGCAAGTCAAGATGCGTCTGAGCCAGCCATTGGGGCTGTAGCCCGAAGAGGAACAGTGGCAAGAGGTCGTCGTAGAGGTCGCGGGAGGACGTCCTCCAGAAGAAGAGGACAAACACCTGGCCCATCTAGTACTAGGGCGGTGACTCCTCCACCGACTGAGGAAGTATTAAGAGAGGGTGAGGAAGGGGAGAGCGAACAGGTGCAGAATGAGTAATTACCCCCCAACCTACCCCAGAGATGATTAATCAGATTCTTGCTTATCTTAGCGGGTTATCTGATCAAGGCCAGACACCTCCAGTGTTTTCTGCACCACCACCTCAGGTTCCGGGAGTACAACATGCAGCTGCTGTGGCTCCCCGCATGGATGCCTCATTTGAAATAGGCACGTTTCCTCGATTGACTACAGGGCCTATAATGACAAACAATCAGCATGAACTTTTCAGTAAGTTCTTGAAATTGAAACCTCTAATCTTCAAGGGTGCTGGATCTGAGGATGCCTATGATTTTCTGGTTGATAGTCATGAGTTACTACATAAAATGGGCATAGTGGAACGATTTGGCGTTGAGTTTGTAACCTATCAGTTTCAGGGAAATGCCAAAATGTGGTGGCGGTCACATATTGAGTGTCAACCCGAAAAAGCACCACCTATGATGGGCGTCGTTCTCTAGCTTATTTATGGAGAAGCATATCCCCTGGACCTTGAGGGATAGGAGGAGAGATGAGTTCTTAAGCCTTGATCAAGGCAAGATGTCGGTGACTGCGTATGAGGCTAAGTTTCGTGCATTATCCAGGTATGCCACACATCTTTCCTTCAGTACACAAGAGCGGATTCGCCATTTTGTGAAAGGGTTGAGGTCAGATTTGCGGATTTCAGCCTTACAGGTAGCGGCTACAGCAGAATCCTTTCAGGAAGTGTTAGACTTCGTGATAGAGGTGGAGGGAGTGAAGCCAGATGACTTCACCATGGCATCGACATCTAAAAGGTTTCGTATGGGAGGTGAGTTTAATGGTTCTTACTCCAGAGGAAAGGATTCAGGAGGTTACCCAGTCCGACCAATTCAGTCCTCACTAGAGGCTGTAGCTGGGGGTCCACCGCAGACCGGTCAACACTTCTCTGATTTTGGAGGTTACCCCCAGACTTCGTCATTCTAAAAAAGACCCATGCTTTAATCCTGAGAGTGTTATGGATGTGGGGAGACTGGACACATTAAGAGGTATTGTCCAAAACAGAGTTACAAACTTCAAATAGTCAGAGGTTGAGGTGGTCATGGAAGAGGCCGTCATTATGGAGGGCGTGATGGCCGAGGTAATGGTGGTCACCAAAACGGCCCGGGTGACGGACAAATGGGAACTACTGCAGCGCAACCTGGTAGAGGCAACGGGCAGACGGTGATAGGGCCCATTGTTACGCTTTCCCTAGCCAGTCGGAAGCAGAGACATCAGATGTTGTTATCACAGGTAATCTTTTGGTTTGTGATTGTATGGCTTCTGTATTATTTGACCCTGGCTCCACATTTTCATATGTATCTTCCGCATTTGCTACTGGCCTTAATTTAAATTGTGAATTGCATGACATGCCTATTCATGTTTCTACTCCGGTGGGTGAGTCTGTGATAGTTGAAAAGGTGTATAGGTCTTGTCTTGTAACGTTTGTGGGGAGCAATACTCATGTAGACCTGGTTATCTTAGAAATGGTTGATTTTGATGTAATTCTGGGTATGACCTGGCTTTCTCCAAACTTTGCAATCTTAGATTGTAATGCTAAAACTGTGACGTTAGCCAAGCTTGGGACAGATCTGTTAGAGTGGGAGGGTGACTACACTTCTAATCCGGTTCATATCATCTCCTTTCTTCGTGCTAAGAAAATGGTTAGTAAGGGTTGTTTGGCGTTCTTGGCACATCTCAGGGATGATACTACCCAAGTACCTTCAATTGAGTCGGTTTTGATAGTCCGTGAGTTTCTGGATGTGTTTCCTGCAGACCTTCCTGGTATGCCACCGGATAGGGATATTGACTTTTGCATTGATCAGGAGCCGGGTACTCGCCCCATTTCCACACCCCCTTATAAGATGGCTCCCACTGAGTTAAGAGAGTTAAAGGCCCAACTTCAAGAGTTGTTAAGCAAAGGCTTTATTAGACCAAGTGCATCTCCTTGGGGTGCTCCTGTTCTGTTCGTGAAGAAGAAGGATGGAAGTTTTCGGATGTTGAACAAGGTAACTATTAAGAACAAGTATCCCATTCCTCGCATTGATGACTTGTTCGATCAGTTACAAGGTGCTTGTGTCTTCTCTAAGATTGACTTGAGATCCGGTTATCATCAATTGAAAATACGGGCAACGGATGTGCCAAAGACTGCTTTTCGAACCAGGTATGGGCATTACGAATTTGTAGTAATGTCTTTTGGTCATTCGAATGCCCCTGCTGCTTTCATGAGCTTGATGAACGGAATTTTTAAGCCATAACTGGATCTCTTTGTGATCGTATTTATTGATGATATACTGATATACTCCAAGAGTAAGAAGGAACATGAGGAGCATTTGAGAATTGTGTTGGAAGTGTTAAGGGAGAAAAGGCTTTATGCCAAATTCTCCAAGTGTGAGTTTTGGCTAGATTCAGTGTCCTTATTGGGGCACGTGGTTTCTAAGGATGGGGTGATGGTGGATCCTTCTAAGATTGAAGCAGTGAAGAGTTGGGAAGACCTACTAATGTTACACAGGTAAGGAGCTTTGTTGGTTTAGCCAGCTACTACCGTCAATTTGTCAAGGGATTCTTTTCTATTGCTTCCCAATTGACAAACTTTACTAAGCAATGTGTTCCATTTGTATGGTCGGACGAATGTGAAGAAAGCTTTCAGAACCTCAAGACTTTGTTGACTACTGCACCAATCCTCACCTTTCCAGTGGAAGGTAAGAACTTCACTGTTTATTGTGACGCATCTTATTCTGGTTTGGGTGTAGTGCTAATTAAAGAGAAGAATGGAATTTCTTATGCTTCGAGGCAATTAAAGGTGCATGAACGTAATTATCCGACCCATGATTCTGAGTTGGCTGCGGTAGTGTTTGCATTAAAGCAATGGAGGCACTATCTATATGGGGTTAAGTGTGAAGTTTATACAGATCACCGTAGTTTACAGTATGTCTTTACTCAGAAGGATTTGAATTTAAGACAGAGGAGGTGGATGGAACTACTGAAAGACTATGATATCACTATCTTATATAATCCAGGAAAAGCTAACGTGGTGGCAAATGCTTTAAGTAGAAAGGCAGGGAGCATGGGAAGCCTAGCCCACTTGCAGGTTTCTAGACGCCCATTGGCTAGAGAGGTTCAGACTTTGGCTAATGATTTTATGAGGCTAGAAGTAAATGAGAAGGGAGGATTTTTGGCTTGTGTGGAGGCAAGATCTTCCTTTCTTGACAATATTAAGGGAAAGCATTTTAATGATGAGAAACTGATCCGGATCCGAGATAAGGTGTTGCGAGGAGAGGCTAAAAAAGCAAAAATCGATGAGGAAGGTGTTTTGAGAATTAAGGGAAGGGTATGTGTACCCCGCGTCGATGATTTTATCCACACTATTCTTGTAGAGGCTCATAGTTCAAGGTATTCTATACATCCTGGTGCAACCAAGATGTATCGTGACCTAAAGCAACATTTTTGGTGGAGTAGAATGAAGCATGACATTGTTGACTTTGTTGCTCAATGCCCGAATTTTGAGCAAGTAAAGTATGAACACCAGAGGCCTGGAGGGTCACTTCAGAGAATGCCCATTCCTGAATGGAAGTGGGAGAGAATTGCAATGGACTTCGTGGTTGGTCTTCCAAACACAATGGGTAAGTATGACACCATTTGGGTAATTGTTGATAGGTTAACTAAGTCTGCTCATTTCATTCCGGTCAAGGTGACTTATAATGCAAAGAAGTTAGCCAAAATTTACATCTCAGAAATTGTTCGATTGCATGGAGTTCCACTCTCCATCATATCAGATAGAGGTACGCAGTTTACCTTTAAGTTTTGGAAAACATTGCATGCTGAATTAGGTACTAGATTGGACCTTAGTACTGCGTTCCATCCTTAGACCGATGGTCAGTCTGAGGGAACGATTCAAGTGTTGGAGGATATGCTTCGTGCATGTGTGATAGAGTTTGGTGGTCATTGGGATAACTTCTTACCCTTAGCAGAGTTTTCATACAATAATAGCTATCACTCAAGTATTGATATTGCCCCTTTTGAGGCACTGTATGGGAGAAGGTGCAGATCTCCCATTGGTTGGTTTGATGCATTTGAGGTTAGACCTTGGGGTACTGACCTTCTGAGAGAATCGTTAGATAAAGTGAAATGCATTCAGGAAAAGCTTTTAGCGGCTCAAAATAGTCAAAAGGAATATGTAGATCGAAAGGTTAGAGACTTGGAGTATATGGAGGGAGAGCAATTCTTGCTGAAGGTTTCGCCCATGAAAGGGGTGATGTGGTTTGGTAAGCAAGGTAAGCTTAGTCCGAGGTATATTGGTCCATTCGAAGTTCTGAAGCACGTGGGGGAGGTAGACTATGAATTTGCCTTACCCCCAGGACTCTCAGGAGTGCATCCGGTATTTAATGTGTCTATGTTGAAAAGATACCATGGGGATGGAAACTACATCATCCGTTGGGATTCAGTCCTGCTTGATGAGAATTTGTCTTATGAGGAGGAGCCTGTTGCTATTTTAGATAGAGAAGTCAGCAAGTTGAGGTCAAGAGAGATTGCATCCATCAAAGTTCAATGGAAGAATCGGCCGGTTGAAGAATCCACTTGGGAGAAAGAGGCTGATATGCATGAAAGATACCCACATCTGTTTACAGATTCAGGTACTCCTTTTCGCCCTTGTTTTTCTTCTTATGATCGTTCGGGGACGAACCATGGGTAAATTGGTATCTATTGTAACGACCTGTTTAGTCATTTTGAGCAGTAGAGTATTTTCTGGTGATAACTATCTGAGTCGACGGATCCCACGACGCACCGTCATGGGCACGACGTACCGTCGAGGGTGTCTCGTTCCAAAACACTTAGAATTCTAAAATTTGGGTACTGAGATCGACTCTCTGAACTTCGCGACGAAATGGCAGGATGGACCGTTGTAGGCACGACGGACCGTCACAAGGTCTTAAATAAAAAGTGAGTCTCTGAACTCTGTAAAGACTCAGCAGGACGGACCGTCGCAGGCATGACGGCCCGTCACAGGCTACGTAACCCTGACTGGGTCGGATTTCTGTTAAATGTTTTAAGGGGCATTTTTGACTATTCCTACTTATAATTATAAAGTTAGTGGGTAATATTAATAATTCAATTACTTGGGGGGGGGGGGGTTAAAGGAGATAACCTTGAATTAATTAGGGGGTTACTTTTAGCATCTTTTATATTTAATTATATGATAATTAGGGTAAAAGACAAAAGGGTTTGAATAAGAAAAATAGAAAGAACAGAGAGAGAGAGCAACTATCGATCAAGAGGAGAGAATGAAGAGGAAAGCAAAGCTTTGGAAAAGTAGATTTCTGGATCACAAATTCATCGGTGGAGGTAGGTTATGGTTTATGCTATTCGTAGTAAACTCTTAATAGCGAATGATATGTATTGGGTAGTGTTGTAAACCCTTCTATATGCTTAATTATATTCTTGCATGAATGTGATTATATAATTGTGATAAAATAAGCATGATGAAGCTATTGAATCCTAAATCTTTAAAAACCCTAATCTACTTTGTTAATGATGATGCATTGGTATAAAAGAAGGCTTGATGAATGAAAGTAGTGAGATTAGGGGATCAGGTGCCACGTTCCGGTACCAGGATAGTATGATGAGGATCGGAGTGTCACGTTCCGACACTAGGATAGTATATGGATCGGGTACCATTTTCCGGCACCAGGATAGTATGATGAGGATCGGAGTGTCACGTTCCGACACCAGGATAGTATATCGATCGGGTGCCACGTTCCGGTACCAGGATAGTATATGAGGATCGGAGTGTCACGTTCCGGCACCAGGATAGTATATGGAGCGGAGTGTCGCGTACCGACACGAGAGAAATAAAGATAATGAATCTTGAAAGATGTCAATATACTCAATTTAATGAACCTAATTGCCAAATGAGTATGATGGGGAGGCGTGAGTCCTCATTGATTTGCTTGGTGTTGTGACCAAGGGTTATGGTAATTATAAATGCCGCATGTTGAGTATTGTAGTTGATTTTATGATATTATCTGATATATACTATTTTCTATTTTGAGTTGGCCGATGATATCTACTCAGTACTTGTGTTTGTACTGACCCCTACTTGTATGTTCTTTCTTTGTTATTTGTGAAGTACAGCGAACGTACCGTCGTTTTCAACTCAACCGCAACTCTAGTCAGTCTTCATTACACCGGATTTCAGGGTGAGCTAACACTTCTAGCTTGGACTGGATCTTCTTCTTCGTGTCTTGATGCCTTGAAGTTCCGGCATGGACTAGCTTTTTATTTATTCTAGCTTTCTAGATACTATTAGAATTAGTAATTTGCGGATAAATGTTCTTGTGATGATGACTTCCAGATTATGGGGATAATGATAAGTTTTAGTTTTAGAAGTTGATTATTGATTTTGTTAATGAGTTTTAAGTCTTCCGCATTATTTTTATGTTTATTATGTTTAAAATGTTGGGGTTTAGATTGGTTGGTTCGCTCACATAGTAGGATAAGTGTGGGTGCCACTCGCGGCTCGTTTTGGGTCGTGACACCTAGTTTTCCACACTCGAATTCTAGAATTTGAATGCAACCGACGTCATTAACCTCTCAATGGTCGGAGACAAGCCTATTCTTAGATTCCATAACATTGATATAGTTAATTTTTTGCAGAAAATTTAAAATTTTTATAACATAATGAAGTATACATAGACTTCATATAAAAGTTTTATGGATTCATATACTATAAGCTTAAACTAAACTAACTATCTACTATTGAAGAATCAATTCAAATCAAGAGATCAATATATAATATAATAGTTTTCCAAAATGGCCTTAACACAAAGATGTAAAACAAACATTTTAAAAGAAACTGTAAGGAAAAAATCCACTAGCTATGTCTAAATTACTAGGCTATATAAATAAGTGTATCATCCTATAACATCAAGAAGACCTACCAAAGACTGGAGAACGATGATCAAAACACCTTCAAAGAGTCATCAACCTTCTCTATGACCTGCACCTGAAAAGATATTAATAGTATATAGTTAGTACACACTTGTTTAGGGCAACTCTTCCTAAAATAACATGCCATGCTTGGAAAGTGGCATCACTAGACTTTCCTTATTCGTCATTTCTTGAATTGTTGTGTGAATATGACGTATTTTAATGCATTCAAAACACACAACTGAATCACTATATCAATACAAACCTTAGAATCATCAACATAATTTTAGAACAACTTGAGCGAAAATTTTGAATTTTGATGCGCCCAACAAGAGAGCCTCTTTACCTGTACTTAGTTTTCTTTTCCCAAACTTTTTCTTATTATTGTTGTGTAGTTCAGAAATCTCCTTTTGATCCTATGTTTTACTTACAAGTGCAATGATTTATTATAGTCCCATACCTATAATTAATCAAGTAAGTAATTCAAGAGATTAGTGAAATGATTCAACTACAAATTGGGATTGGAATCTTATTAATCCAATCTTTATTGGTTAAGCCTATTAGGCATCTCTTTGAATAATTTGAAGACTTCTAATTATAAGACAATCTTGTTTAGCTATTATCTTTTGCCAATTATATAAAGTCATTATAATCCATTCTTATTTGGCTTGATCATTTTCACAACATCAGGGTACATTTTTGGTGGTGTTTTACTTATGGAAAACCTCATTCTTATTTAACATGGCATTCATAGCTATTACTTTCTTTGTTTGCCTTAAACTTACGTCTCTTCTTTCTTTTTAATTCCTTAGAGTAGTCTGTAGCATTAAGATCATGTGAAGCTGCATGAAACCCAGTATCTTCCCCACAATGAAAAAAGGTGATTCACCGATCAAAGTGAATCCTAGATCATGCGAGTTAATATCAAACCCAGTGTCTGCCTCACACAGAAATGGGGTGACTCACCGGCTAAAGTGTATCCATGTCAAGTGTTTACCCCACACCGAAAAGTGGTGTCTCACAGCTAAAGTTAACGGAGAACATTATTTTGAGCATTAACCGACATAGATCATGTGAGCAAAACATGAAATCCAGTTTCTTCCAAACACTAAAAAGAGGTGATCTCACTGGCCAAGGTGAGACCAAAACATACCTATATCTCTTAGGTGGAATCCACAGGCTAAATCCCATGTTTGCTAGAGATAGTTCGAAGACTAGGAGATATCCGGAGACTCTTATCCACCGTGGTAGAGCCTCATCGCATGAGACTTACATGTGCAAGAAAAATCTCATATCTATTCTATTAGTGCTTTACTAACTTTCTTTTACATTCTTATCTTTTAGTGTTGACTCGGATATTATGGAAGCTTGCTTCTACGGTGAGGTTTACTTACTCTATTTATGACTTGTCATCCCTTTGTTTACATTGATGAATTGTAAATTTATCCTTACATAGCCTATTTGGTGTTGAAGAGACTTGTCTCACACATTCTAAAAACCTTCTTCGTGAGTATCTTAACATAGTATCTTAGGTGTAAGTGAGACTTCTCTCACTTCCTTTAACACCTTATTCTTGTTCTTAACTTAGGAACTTAAAAATTATGTTAATACTCACCTTCCTTGCTTACGTTCATTTGGTAGCTTCATATCATCATTTATGGACGTTGAGAACTTCATTCAATGAAATACTTATGTTTGTAGTTCATTTGGTTAGGGCATGTTGGGACTTGTCCCAATGATTGGCATACCCTTAGATATGGATTAATTGAATTATGTTAGATGTGCTTAAGCTGTCATTCAAATATTATGGTTTTATGTGATTGGAACAAATTACGTATTGGCCTAGAAAATTTGGCAATGACTTCATAGCCAATTTATCGGCACAAGCCAAACATTCATTTAAATATAATTTCATGAAAACATTACTTGCAAATTTTATTTCATAACTTACGCATAACATTATTATCCATCTCGGATAGCCTCATATTAATACTGTAATGAACATATCATTTTCAACAAGTCATATTTTACAGTAACTACACACTATGACTGTAACACATCAATGCTTAGCACTTTCAGACACAAGTTTACCTAACATCATTCTCTATTTCGCGTAAGGAATACATCATATGAAACGAGTAAATTTATAGGCTCATTCGACATGTACAAATCAAGAAACATACACATTAAGATCAACCAGCACCACATACCAACAACATGATCAACACTACGTCTATATACTCATTGGAATGGGAAACAAGGATACTAGGGAAAAAGGGAGTTCAACAATAACATTGGGAAACAACCCTAGTTTTTAGATTTAATAGAGTCAAGACGATGGAAAATACTCTTGAATAAAGAATTGCAGGAGGGACAAATCACACCTTACGTAGAATATAATCTACGAAGACCACCTTGTACGAAACCTTGAAGAAAACATTGAAATCGCCTAAAAGAATCAATGGAACTTTATATTTTTCTTTCGTTCGCTTGCTTACTGTTTTGTGTCATGTATTTCCTATTGTTTAAATGTGAGACTAAGTCTTAGGAACTGAGCTGGACTTATTCAACTTAGGTTTAATAATTTAATTAAATAAATAAATTAGTTAATTATCAAAACACCCCTCCTAAGTTAACTAAACAAATCAGAATATTGACTTGACCAAAAATCTGGAAATATGCTTTGCCTCGGCCAATATTTGAACTTTATATTAATTAACTAAATTTTTAATTTAATTAATTAAGGAACCTAGTGTAATTACTAAAGTACCCCTTAGTCTTTTGGTCCATAACTAACCCTTTTGGACTATCCTAGGCTAAGTACTAGGATGTTGCTTGAGTTATACAAGGTTAGTGTAAGAATTTCGGTTAGACACTTTAATTTAATTACGTTTTTAATTTAATTAATTAGGTGACCTAGGGTAATTACTAAACTACCCTTAAACGTTTAGGACCATAAATAACTCTTCCGACCATCCTAGGTTAGGGACTACGTTGTCTCTTTAACTAGCTTCAAGGTTAGTGTCACCCAATTAAGTCTTACGTTGTCGGGTGTACTGGATAATATATTTGTGTTTGTCCTAGGTTAGTCAGTTATTTAGGTTAGTAGGTTAGATTCTTGAAGTAGTTAGAGAGCTAGGCCCACATGGTGGAACCCTTGTTCATGCCTGCCCCTCACTACCCTAACAAAATTCGATTAGGGTGGTCCCCTCATTGAGTGTTTCTCTCCATGTGCCTCCACATGGGCTGTAACATATGTTTCTTGTGCATTAATAACAAACAATTCTTGATGGTTCATTTTGAATGCTTACTTATTGTCCCAAGGATCCCCAATATGTCCTTGGGCACTTCTTAATCTACATGCCCATTTTAATTGGTCATGTACTGTGGTGCCTAGGCTTGACATATGGATGCCTAGCACCTAATTTTCTTATTGAAAGTTATTGTATTTTAGCTTACGGTCTTTATTGCAGGTATATCTCTTAAACAAGCTAATTAATACTTAGAAAAATTGGCTAACACCCTTTAAGCCAATATTTTGTAATATTCCAAAGATTTTTGCTTATTTGGGCATTATATAGGAATTGTATATTACCCCTTAGCCAATATTCTATATTGTGCAAACTATTACTCAATATTAAACATTGGAAGTCCTATAAATCCCCAATATCCATTCTTAATGACCTATTGGGCTTTTCACTAAACATGCAATTTTTCATAATGTAACATTATCCCCTTCTTAGGAACATTCGTCCTTGAATGACATTCTATATCATTTTTTTAATATAAAGAGGGTGATTTTTTAAAAAACTTTAACATGCTCGGAACTTTATCCGTTGTTAATTTCTTATTAGAACTTACTCTTGATGATGCATATTACCCAAGCTTATCTGAAGCTTCATATTTGAGATTGAGGAACTTCCTTTTCAGTCACACCTTACATAATGCAAATCACAACTCATGAAACACAAAAACAATATCTATGCTATACATACTTAGGAAGAGAATACCTATCCTTAAGAACTGAATAAGTGAGGCTAACTGGGTCTCATATTGGCCTAAACCTTCCATGTTGCTCCTTCAACAAGGTGGTTCCTCATAACACCTTCACGGTGGGAACCTACTTGTTCATAATTCGCTTCACTTGGCGATCTAAAAATTAAATGGAAACCTCTTCATAAGAATGGTTCTTATCGACTCCTAACCCCTTCGATAACATCTTATTGGCTTTTAGATTGTAAACTATTTGGCTTGTTGGATTTGAACCACGCCCTCACGTGAACCTTAGAATAACCTTTGGTAGAAGGATCTCAAGTGATGTGTGTTGGCGTATTCTAAGTGTATTTGTCTAAATAAATTTAGTCTTTAGGATCATATAGGTGTGCTTAGATAGGGTTTATGGGAGGTGTCTCTTTGTCTTACTGTAACGACCTATTTAGTCGTTTTGAGCAGCAGACTTCAATTCTAGAAAAACTGGCAGAAACGACGGAACCCACGACGGACCATCATGGGCACGACGGACCGTCGCAGGGTCTCATTTTAAAACACTTAGAAAATCTGAGAATTTGGTACTGAAATCGACTTTCTGAACTTTGTAACGGAATGGCAGGACGGACCGTCACAGGTGTGACGGACCGTCACAGACTCTTCAGAGAAATTGAGTCTCTGAAGTCTGTGACGGAGCAGCAGGACGGACCGTCGCAGGCACGACGGGCCGTCGCAGGCTGCATAATCCTAGTCCGGGTTGAATTTCTTTATACGTTTTAAGGGACGTTTTTGACTATTCCTGCTTTAATTATAAAGTTAGTGGGTTAATTCTAATAAGTCTAATTACTTGGGGGTTAAAAGAGGTAACCTTAAGTTAATTAGTGGGTTATTATTGTCATCTTTTATTCTTAATTATATACTAATTAGGGTAAAAGAAAGAGGGTTTGAATAAAGAAAATAGAAAGAACAAGAGAGAGAGAGAGGATCGATCGAACGAGGAAGAGAGAAAACACAAGCTTTGGGGAATTTTCTTGCTTGATCACTAATCTTCGGTGGAGGTAGGTTATGGTTATTTTCATGCTATTCGTAGTAAACTCTTAATAGCGAATGATATGTGTTAGTAGTATTGTAAACCCTTCTATATGCTTAATTGTATTCTTGCATGAATGATGTGATTATGTAATTATGATATACTAAGCATGATGAAGCTATTGAATCCTAAATCTTGAAAAGAAACCCTAATCTACTTTGTTAATGATGATGACTTGGTATAAAAGAAGGCTTGATGAACGAAAGTAGTGAGATTAGGGGATCCGGTGCCACGTTCCGGTACCAGGATAGAATATGAGGATCGGAGTGTCACGTTCCGACACCAGGATAGTATATGGATCGGGTGCCACGTTCCGGTACCAGGATAGAATATGAGTATCAGAGTGTCACGTTCTGACACCAGGATAGTATATGGATAAGGTGCCACGTTCCGGTACCAGGATAGAATATGGATCGGGTGTCACGTTCTGACACCAGGATAGAATGAGGATCGGAGTGTCACGTTCCGACACCAGGATAGTATATGGATCGGGTGCCACGTTCCGGTACCAGGATAGAATATGGATCGGGTGTCACGTTTCGACACCAGGATAGAATGAGGATCGGAGTGTCACGTTCCGACACCAGGATAGTATATGAGGAGCGGAGTGTCACGTACCGACACGAGGGGAATAAAGATAATGAATCTTGAAAGATGATAATATATTCAAATCTAATGAACCTAATTCGCAAATGAGTATGATGAGGAGGCATGAGTCCTCATCGATGTGCTTGGTGTTGTAACCAAGGGTTATGGTAACTGTAAATGCTGCATGCTAAGGATATTAGTTGATTTTATGATATTGCTTAATATATACTATTTTCTATTTTGAGTTGGCCGATGATATCTCCTCAGTACCCATGTTTTGTACTGACCCCTACTTTATTTGTTTTATTCTTTGTTATTTGTGGAGTGCAGCAAACGTGCCATCGTCTTCAACTCAATCGCAACTCTAGCCAGTCTTCGTCACATCGGATCTTCAGGGTGAGCTAATGCTTCTAGCTTGGACTGGATCTTCTTCCTCGTGTCTTGATGCCTTGAAGTTCCGGCATGGACTAGCTTTTATTTGTTTTAGCTTCTTAGAATAGTCTTAGTTTAGTAATTTGATCATAGATGTTCTTGTTGTGATGACTTCCAGATTTTGGGGAATAATAGATGTTAAATATTAGAAGTTAATGAATTGGTTTTATTTAATGAGTTTAAGTCTTCCGCATTATTTACTGTTGATATTATATTGAAATGTTAAGGTTTTGATTGGTTGGTTCGCTCACACAGGAGGGTAAGTGTGGGTGCCAGTCGCGGCCCGGTTTTGGGTCGTGACAAACTTGGTATCAGAGCATTAGGTTCGTTGGTCTCATCACACAAGAACGAGTCTAGTAGAGTCTTAAGGAACGGTAGGGGGACGCCTTTACTTTTCTTTGAGAAGCTATAAGACTTTAGGAAAATTCCATTCTTTCATTCTTTCTTTCGTGCTATTACTTGGATCCAATTGGTATCTAGGTGATACAAATTGGTATCTGACCATCTTCACTCTATTTCGCAGATGGTTAGAACTAGAGCAACGACTGCGTCGACACCAACACCGGCAAGACAAGAAACGTCTGAGCCAGCCACTGTCGCTATGGCTCGAGGAAGAGCAACGGCAAGAGGCCGTGGTAGAGGTCGTGGGAGGACATCCTCTAGAGGAAGAGGACGAGCACCTAGCCCATCTGATACTAGGGCAGTGACTCCTCCACCGACTTAAAAGGTAGTGAGAGAAGGTGAGGAAGGGGAAACTGAACAAGTACAGAATGAGGGATTGCCTCCCCAACCTACCCCAGAGATGATCAATCAGGTTCTTGCTTATCTTAGCGGGTTATCTGATCAGGGTCAGGCACCTCCAGTGTTTTCTGCACCAACACCTCCGGTTACAGAGGTACAACATGCGGCTACTATGGCTCCCCGCATGGATGCCTCATTGGAGATAGGCACGTTTCCTCGTCTGACTATGGGGCCTATAATGACAAATGATAAGCATGAACTTTTCAGTAAGTTCTTGAAATTGAAACCTCCAGTCTTAAAGGGTGCTGAATCTAAGGATGCTTACGAGTTTCTGGTTGACTGTCATGAGCTACTACACAAGATGGGTACAGTAGAACGGTTTGGTGTTGAGTTCGTGAGTTATCAGTTTCAAGGGAACGCCAAAATGTGGTGGCGGTCACATGTTGAGTGTCAACCAACAGAGGCACCACCTATGACTTGGGCCTCATTCTCTAGCTTGTTTATGGAGAAGTATATCCCCCGGACTTTGAGGGATAGGAAAAGGGATGAGTTCTTGAGCCTAGAGCAAGGTAGGATGTCGGTTAATGCATATGAGGCTAGGTTTCGCGCACTATCCAGGTATGCCACTCAACTTTGTTTCAGTCCACAAGAGCGGATTCGCCGGTTTGTGAAGGGGTTGAGGTCAGAGTTGCGGATTTCCGCCTTACAGGTAGCGGCTACGGCAAAATCCTTCCAAGAAGTGGTAGACTTCGTGATAGAGGTGGAAGGAGTGAAGCCAGATGACTTCTCTATAACAACGACATCAAAGAGGTTTCGAAAGGGAGGTGAGTTTAATGGTTCTTACTCTAGAGGACAGGGTTCCGGAGGTTACTCAGTCTTACCGATTCAGTCTTCACTACAGACTGTAGTTGGGGGTCCACCTCAGACCGGTCAACACTTCCCTTAAAGACCTATGCATGAACCCAGAGAGTGCTATGGATGTGGGGAGATTGGACATATTAAGAGATATTGTCCAAAACAGAGTTACCGACCCCCAATAGCTAGAGGTAGAGGTGGTTATGGAAGAGGCCGTCATTCTGGAGGACGCGGTGGTCGAGGTAATGGTGGTCACCAAAACGGCCGGGGTGATGGGCAAATTGGAGCCACTACATCACAACATGGTAGGGGCAACGGACAGACAAGTAATGGGGCCCATTGCTACGCTTTTCCTGGGAGATCTGAAGCAGAGACATCAGATGTTTTCATCACAGGTAATCTTTTGATTTTTGATTGTATGGCTTCTGTATTGTTTGATCCTGGATCCACATTTTCTTATGTATCTTCCTCATTGCTAATGGTCTAAATTTACGTTGTGAATTACATGACATGCCTATTCGTGTTTCTACTCCGGTGGGTGAGTCTGTGGTAGTTGAAAAGATATATAGGTCTTGTTTGGTGAACTTTGTGGGGAGCAACACTTATGTAGATTTGGTTATCTTAGAAATGGTTGATTTTGATGTAATTTTGGGTATGACTTGGCTTTCTCCGCAATTTGCGATCTTGGATTGTAATGCTAAAACGGTGACGTTAGCCAAGCCTGGGACAAATCCGTTAGTGTGGGAGGGTGACTACACTTCCAATCCGGTGCGTATCATCTCCTTTCTTCGTGCTAAAAAAATGGTTAGTAAAGGGTGTTTAGCTTTCTTGGCACATCTCAAGGATGACACTACCCAAGTACCTTCGATTGAGTCAGTTTCGGTGGTCCGTGAGTTTTTGGATGTGTTCCCTGCAGATCTTCCTCGTATGCCACCAGATAGGGATATTGACTTCTGTATTGATCTTGAACCGGGTACTCGCCCCATCTCTATACCCCCTTATAGAATGGCTCCCGCGGAGTTAAGAGAGTTAAAAGCCCAACTTCAAGAATTGTTGAGCAAAGGCTTCATTAGACCAAGTGCAGCTCCTTGGGGTGATCCGGTTTTGTTTGTGAAGAAGAAGGATGGGAGTTTTCGGATGTGCATAGACTACCGGCAGTTGAACAAGGTAACCATAAAGAACAAGTATCCTCTTCCTCGCATTGTTGACTTGTTCGATCAGTTACAAGGTGCTTGTGTCTTCTCTAAGATTGACTTGAGATCCGGTTACCATCAATTGAAAATACGGGCAACGGATGTGCCAAAGACTGCTTTTCGAACGAGGTATGGGCATTATGAATTTGTAGTGATGTCTTTTGGTCTTACGAATGCCCCTGCTGCGTTCATGAGCTTGATGAATGGGATTTTTAAGCCATATTTGGATCTCTTTGTGATCGTATTCATTGATGATATACTGATATACTCTAAAAGTAAGGAGGAACATGAGGAGCATTTGAGAATGGTATTGGAAATGTTGAGGGAGAAAAAGCTTTATGCCAAGTTCTCTAAGTGTGAGTTTTGGCTAGATGCAGTGTCCTTCTTGGGGCACGTGGTTTCTAAGGATGGAGTGATGGTGGATCCTTCTAAGATTGAGACAATGAAGAATTGGGTAAGACCTACTAATGTGTCAGAAACAAGGAGCTTTGTTGGGTTAGCTAGCTACTACCGCCGATTTGTCAAGGGATTCTCTTCTATTGCTTCCCAATTGACGAACTTGACTAAGCAGAATGTTCCATTTGTATGGTCAGATGAGTGTGAGGAAATCTTTCAGAAGCTCAAGACTCTGTTGACTACTGCACCAATTCTCACCTTGCCAGTGGAAGGTAAGAATTTCATTGTCTATTGTGATGCATCCTATTCGGGTTTGGGTGCAGTGCTAATGCAAGAGAAGAATGTGATTGCTTATGCTTCAAGACAATTAAAAGTGCATGAACGTAACTACCCAACTCATGATTTGGAATTGGCCAAGGTAGTGTTTGCAATAAAGCAATGGAGACACTATTTATATGGGGTTAAGTGTGAAATATACACGGATCATCGTAGCCTACAGTATGTCTTTACTCAGAAAGATTTGAACTTGAGACAGAGGAGATGGATGGAGCTACTAAAGGAATATGATATCACTACCTTGTATAATCCGGGAAAGGCTAATGTTGTGGCAGATGCCTTAAGTAGAAAGGCAGGGAGCATGGGAAGTCTAGCTCACTTGCAAGTTTCTAGACGTCAATTGGCTAGAGAGGTTCAGACTCTGGCTAACGACTTGATGAGGTTAGAAGTAAATCAGAAGGGAGGATTGTTGGCTTGTGTGGAGGCAAGATCTTCTTTTCTTGACATGATTAAGGGAAAACAGTTTGATGATGAGAAACTAAGCAGAATCCAAGATAAGGTGGTGCGAGGAAAGGCTAAGGAATCAACAATCGATGAGGAAGGTGTTTTGAGGATTAAGGGAAGGGTATGTGTACCCCGCGTCGATGATTTGATCAACACTATTCTGACAGAGGCTCATAGTTCAAGGTATTCGATACATCCGGGTGCAACCAAGATGTATCGTGACCTAAAGCAGCACTTTTGGTGGAGTAGAATGAAACGTGATATTGTTGAATTTATTGCCAAATGTCCAAACTGTCAGCAAGTAAAGTATGAACACCAGAGGCCTGGAGGAACACTTCAGAGAATGCCCATTACTGAATGGAAGTGGGAGAGAATTGCAATGGATTTTGTGGTTGGTCTTCCAAAGACAATGAGTAAGTATGACTCTATTTGGGTAATTGTTGATAGGTTGACTAAGTCTGCTCACTTCATTCCGTTCAAGGTGACTTACAATGCAGAGAAGTTAGCCAAACTTTACATCTCGGAAGTGGTGCGATTGCATGGGGTTCCACTCTCCATTATATCAGATAGAGGTACGCAGTTTACTTATAAGTTTTGGAAAACATTGCATGCGGAATTGGGTACTAGGTTGGTTCTTAGTACTGCGTTCCATCCTCAGACCGATGGTCAGTCTGAGCGAACGATTCAAGTGTTGGAGGATATGCTTCGTGCATGTGTGATAGAGTTTGGTGGCCATTGGGATAGCTTCTTACCCTTAGCAGAGTTCTCCTACAATAATAGCTATCACTCAAGCATTGATATGGCTCCATTTGAAGCATTGGATGGTAGGAGATGTAGGTCCCCCATTGGTTGGTTTGATGCATTTGAGGTTAGACCTTGGGGTACAGACCTTTTAATGGATTCTTTAGAGAAAGTGAAATCTATTCAAGAAAAGCTTTTGGCGGCGCAAAGCCGGCAAAAAGAATATGCAGATCGAAAGGTTAGAGACTTAGAGTTCATGGAGGGTGAACAAGTCTTGTTGAAGGTTTCGCCCATGAAAGGGGTGATGCGGTTTGGTAAGCGAGGTAAACTAAGCCCAAGGTATATTGGTCCCTTTGAAGTACTTAAGCGAATAGGGGAGGTGGCTTATGAGTTAGCCTTGCCTCCAGGGCTGTCCGGAGTGCATCCGGTATTCCATGTGTCTATGTTGAAAAGATACCATGGGGATGGAAACTACATTATCCGTTGGGATTCAGTTTTGCTTGATGAGAATTTGTCTTATGAGGTGGAACCTGTTGCTATTCTAGATAGAGAAGTCCGCAAGTTAAGGTCAAGAGAGATTGCATCCATCAAAGTTCAATGGAATAATCGACCCGTTAAAGAAGCCACTTGGGAGAAAGAGGCAGATATGCGAGAAAGATACCCACATCTGTTTACAGATTCAGGTACTCCTTTTCGCTCTTGTTTTCCTTCTTGTGATCGTTCGGGGACGAACGATGGGTAAATTGGTATCTTTTGTAACAACCTATTTAGTCGTTTTGAGCAGCAAACTTCAATTCTGGAAAAACTGGCAGAAACGACGGACCCCACGACGGACCGTCATGGGCACGACGGACCGTCGCAGGGTCTCATTTCAAAACACTTAGAAAATCTGAGAATTTGGTACTTTAATCGACTCTCTGAACTTCGTAACGGAATGGCAGGACGGACCGTCACAGACTTTTCAGAGAAATTGAGTCTCTGAAGTCTGTGACGGAGCAGTAGGACGGACCGTCGCAGGCGCGACGGGCCGTCGCAGGCTGCGTAATCCTAGTCTGGGTGGGATTTCTTTATACGTTTTAAGGGACGTTTTTGACTATTCCTGCTTTAATTATAAAATTAGTGGGTTAATTCTAATAAGTCTAATTACTTGGGGGTTAAATGAGGTAACCTTAAGTTAATTAGTGGGTTATTATTGTCATCTTTTATTCTTAATTATATACTAATTAGGGTAAAAGAAAGAGGGTATGAATATTACATATGGATGCCTAGCACCTAATTTTCTTATTGAAAGTTATTGTATTTTAGCTTACGGTCTTTATTGCAGGTATATCTCTTAAACAAGCTCATTAATACTTAGAAAAATTAGCTTTAAGCCAATATTTTGAAATATTCCAAAGATTTTGGCTTATTTGGGCATTATATAGGAATTGTATAATACCCCTTAGCCAATATTCTATATTGTGCAAACTATTACTCAATATTGGACATTGGAAGTCCTATGTATCCCCAATATCCATTCTTAATGACCTATTGGGCTTTTCACTAAACATGCAATTTTTCATAATGTAACATTATCCCCTTCTTAGGAACATTCGTCCTTGAATGACATTATATATCATTTTTTTAATATAAAGAGGGTGATTTTTTAAAACACTTTAACATGCTCAGAACTTTATTCGTTGTTAATTTCTTATTAGAACTTACTCTTGATAATGCATATTACCCAAGCTTATCTGACGCTTCATATTTGAGATTGAGGAACTTCCTTTTCAGTCACACCTTACATAATGCAGATCACAAATCATGAAACACAAAAACAATATCTATGCTACACAAAAAAAGCTACATCAATGGAAGCAAGATCTAATTTTAACTCATATAGTGTAAGCATAAGACACACAATTATTTAATTAAAACATCAAATTGACTAATGCAGTAATAAATCAGAGTTTCTGAAACAAAAATCATACTTAGGAAGAGAATACCTATCCTTAAGAACTGAATAAGTGAGGCTAACTGGGTCTCATATTGGCCTAAGCCTTCCATGTTGCTCCTTCAACAAGGTGGTTCCTCATAACACCTTCACGGTGGGAACCTACTTGTTCATAATTTGCTTCACTTGGCGATCTAAAAATTAAATGGAAACCTCTTCATAAGAATGGTTCTCATCGACTCCTAACCCCTTCGATAACATCTTATTGGCTTTAAGATTGTAAACTATTTGGCTTGTTGGATTTGAGCCACGCCCTTACGTGAACCTTAGAATAACCTTTGGTAGAAGGATCTCAAGTGATATGTGTTGGCGTATTCTAAGTGTATTTGTCTAAATAAATTTAGTCTTTAGGATCATATAGGTGTGCTTAGATAGGGTTCATGGGAGGTCTCTCTTTGTCTTACTGTAACGACCTATTTAGTCATTTTGAGCAGCAGACTTCAATTCTGGAAAAACTGGCAGAAACGATGGACCCCACGACGGACCGTCATGGGCACGACGGACCGTCGCAGGGTCTCGTTTCAAAACACTTAGAAAATCTGAGAATTTGGTACTGAAATCGACTCTCTGAACTTCGTAACGAAATGGCAGGACGGACCGTCACAGACTCTTCAGAGAAATTGAGTCTCTGAAGTCTGTGACGGAACAGCAGGACGGACCGTCGCAGGCGCGACGGGCCGTCGCAGGCTGCGTAATCCCAGTCTGGGTCGGATTTCTTTATACGTTTTAAGGGACGTTTTTGACTATTCCTGCTTTAATTATAAAGTTAGTGGGTTAATTCTAATAAGTCTAATTACTTGGGGGTTAAAAGAGGTAACCTTATGTTAATTAGTGGGTTATTATTGTCATCTTTTATTCTTAATTATATACTAATTAGGGTAAAAGAAAGAGGGTTTGAATAAAGAAAATAGAAAGAACAAGAGAGAGAGAGGATCGATCGAACGAGGAAGAGAGAAAACACAAGCTTTGGGGAATTTGCTTGCTTGATCACTAATCTTCGGTGGAGGTAGGTTATGGTTATTTTCATGCTATTCGTAGTAAACTCTTAATAGCGAATGATATGTGTTAGTAGTATTGTAAACCCTTCTATATGCTTAATTGTATGCTTGCATGAATGATGTGATTATGTAATTATGATATAATAAGCATGATGAAGCTATTGAATCCTAAATCATGAAAAAAACCCTAATCTACTTTGTTAATGATGATGCCTTGGTATAAAAGAAGGCTTGATGAACGAAAGTAGTGAGATTAGGGGATCGGGTGCCACGTTCCGTTACCAGGATAGAATATGAGGATCGGAGTGTCACGTTCCGACACCAGGATATTATATGGATCGGGTGCCACGTTCCAGTACCAGGATAGAATATGAGGATCGGAGTGTCACGTTCCGACATCAGGATAGTATATGGATCGGGTGCCACGTTCCGGTACCAGGATAGAATATGGATCGGGTGTCACGTTCCGACACCAGGATAGAATGAGGATCGGAGTGTCACGTTCCGACACCAGGATAGTATATGGATCGGGTGCCACGTTCCGGTACCAGGATAGAATATGGATCGGGTGTCACGTTCCGACACTAGGATAGAATGAGGATCGGAGTATCACGTTCCGACACCAGGATAGTATATGAGGAGCGGAGTGTCACGTACCGACACGAGGGGAATAAAGATAATGAATCTTGAAAGATGATAATATATTCAAATTTAATGAACCTAATTCCCAAATGAGTATGATGAGGAGGCGTGAGTCCTCATCGATGTGCTTGGTATTGTAACCAAGGGTTATGGTAACTGTAAATGCTGCATGCTAAGGATATTAGTTGATTTTAGTATATTGCTTAATATATACTATTTTCTATTTTGAGTTGGCCGATGATATCTACTCACTACCCGTGTTTTGTACTGACCCCTACTTTATTTGTTTTCTTCTTTGTTATTTGTGGAGTGCAACAAACGTGCCATCGTCTTCAACTCAACCGCAACTCTAGCCAGTCTTCGTCACATCGGATCTTCAGGGTGAGCTAATGCTTCTAGCTTGGACTGGATCTTCTTCCTCATGTCTTGATGCCTTGAAGTTCCGGCATGGACTAGATTTTATTTGTTTTAGCTTCTTAGAATACTCTTAGTTTAGTAATTTGATCATAGATGTTCTTGTGGTGATGACTTCCAGATTTTGGGAAATAATAGATGTTGAATTTTAGAAGTTAATGAATTGGTTTTATTTAATGAGTTTAAGTCTTCCGCATTATTTACTGTTGATATTATATTGAAATGTTAAGGTTTAGATTGGTTGGTTCGCTCACACAGGAGGGTAAGTGTGGGTGCCAGTCGCGGCCCGGTTTTGGGTCGTGACACTTACTTATGTTGGTCTTTGCATAACTTTTAGAGAGAAAGTTGCATGTTAAATGGGTTGACTGTGAATTTGAGTTAGTTCATTGGAACATTGACATATTTCACTTTAATTTTCCTTAAAAAGTTATGTCATGCTTATGTGATATCTTATGTCTTTAAAAATACTATGGTGTTTTAATAAAAAAGAGTATATTTTCATTGAATGTCATTTTTCTTGATTTTATGCATCAAGTCATAATTAGTACAAGTGTTTGTACTAATTCTATACATTTTATATATATATATATAAACGTGAAGGTGGATGGTGAAAAGGTAACTTAAAGTAAAAGTAGGATTCTATTTATTTTTCAAGCAAAGTTGAACTAAGTCCTTCTTGACTCTAGGTCATAATCCTCTTTAGATGTCTTTTCATTCAAAATAATGTAATAGACTAAGTATTTCTATATTCGTATTGTATGGGTTGTGTCCCAAGTATTCTTGAGTCTAACATTTGAATATGTTAAGACATAGTGTTTTTCTATGATTTTAATGAGAAAGATGTTATGATATATTTCATGTGAAAAGTTTTAATTCCGCACTAATTTTAATTCATGGATGCAACGGATGATGTCAAATGGTTTATACAAGACCTCCGAGAGGTCAAGTACGCCGTGTTTACAACCCAAGAATATCCTCTTTTCTAGGGTATGCATGAAGGTCGTGACACAATAATTCTAATTTTTCTCCATCAAACATCCTTAATAACTACTCTATGGAAGGTCATCATCACCTTTGGGACTCCTTTCCTGAAAGAGTTCTTGAAATTTGATTTTCCAAAGTTTATAAAAACATGGGTTTCATTATTAATCACAACTTGATCTTTCAAATTGTATTGTTCTTGGTTTCTATTGATTATTATGTATATAATATTATTCATTATAGGTTAAGTAGGGTAGTTCTCCATGTTTGACCTAGTTCTATTGAAGAGATCATGAATTTACCCTATTTGCCTAACCTTAGGTGATGCATTGATAATAAATTGAATAGTGATGATGCAATTGACTTATTTCATGTGTTAATTACTATTATATGTTGTTATTGAAGCTATTAAGGGATGATTATAATTTGTTAATTGTAAGACCATGGAATAAGGCTTGTGAAGGAAAATTTGTAAAACCTATGATCTTGAATTCTTACATCAATTGTCATGGATTGTACTTGATAAT
Source organism: Solanum chmielewskii (assembly GCA_027704785.1). Lineage (NCBI taxonomy): Eukaryota > Viridiplantae > Streptophyta > Magnoliopsida > Solanales > Solanaceae > Solanum > Solanum chmielewskii. The sequence goes on from JAKWIX010000323.1 coordinate 10,561,745, forward strand.
GATGTTCACTTGAAGTAATTATTGTTGTTAGATTAGATTGTTGATTGTATGATGAATGTAATAGAAATGTATTGATTTTGATGAATTGTGATAATTTGATAAAGGTATGATTATGTATGGTTGATTATGGATCAATTATATGCCTTACTATGATATGATGATGATAATGTCTAAATCTCACATAGGCGGGTTGTATAAAAAGGAGGTTCTCATGGAATTCCTATTGAGCTATTGGTTTGATAAACAAGGGGTTAGTCTCCTATGACCTATACCAAGCTATGATCATTAATAAAGGCTTAAAAAGTTTTCAAAAAGGGAATTTATATTTGAACCAAGTGAAGTAGTCAAGAGTGGCGTCCCGTCCCAATATGTGAAGGTAGGTTCACAATGATTCTCATGAGATAGAGATTACAATGCAATTATGCATAAAGAGGGTATCAAATGTGTCTCTTAGTTCTTGAACTATATTGCCTCCATAGGAATACTACCTAGTTGATCCACCAAGATTGCTATGTTTATGTTATTGTGGTACCTTGGCAACTAGACTACCCTCTCGGTATAGTGTTTCATGACACTGGATTCCATATTTAGCTTATGTGGTCTATGTCGGTTAAGGGAATTGTTCCAGAAAATAGAATAAAGTAATTAAGTGAACACTAACTAGGGTGACTTAAAGGGTTCGAGTTAGTCTAGGTAGGGTTATGGGACACTACCTATACGTTGTACTAGTTTACCTTGACGGAAGTCTTAGTGGTTTGTTTTTGTGTTCTTATAAAGTAAATGATATGCATATTTTACGTTTACATGTTGATGACCTATATGATGTTAATTTCACTTCTGAATATGTTATTGGTCTATTGTTAAATATGATGATGACTACTTATGAGGCCATGTTATACGAAAGTAGATATTGCTTGTGATCCTTTGTTGGGATTACTTAGTTGTGTGGGGTTACGTGACATCACTTGATAATTTCACTTTTAAGCTTGGTAATGGATTATAGGTAGTGGTCCTGCACATATTGTAATGTTATGAACTGTTATACATGCTATGTTGTGGTATAACATCATGTTGGGGTTGTTTTGGGTTATGTGCTTTAATATGCTACTACACATGTTGACTTGATTTTACTTGATGATGTTGGTCGTGTATTTTATATGGTCTTGTATTGATGAAGATGCTTTCATTGGTTCATATTTATTCTTGATTGTGCGTAAAGGCTTTTCAAAGTAAATTAGCATGTTTTTAACACATGTCCCTTAAAGCACGATTTCAATATTTTATGGGCATATGTTTCCATACTTAGTACAATTCGTGTACTAACCCATATCTCTATCTTTTCTATAATTTTTAGGTTCCGGGCATTGAGTTCCTAGAAGGCCAATTAAAGAATACTTAGACTATTTACTCTAAGTGTTGGTAAGTCCTCATGTTCGGTAATGTGACCTATTTCTACTTTATAGTTTTGAATTTATAACATTACAAAGACATTGATCATTCCTCTATCATTATGATATTGATTTGAGCATATCTTGGTATGTTTACTTTGTATTAGCTATGTCCAAGATTTATACCCGTTTAGATGGTTTAATATGAGATGAAGTATTAGATTAATTCCTATGCTTCAATTATGTTGTCTATATGAGAAGCTTATGCATTCTTCATATGCGAAGAGTCAAAGTAGAATCCACATGTATAATGCAAGAAATCAATGTAAATTTAACTAAAAATATATGCATGAAAATTTTTAATTTTCTGCAATTTTAACCTATGAAATATATTGATGAATACTAAGAGGCTAGTATTATTTTACTCTGAGGACGATGATGTCGATTACGTATAGTGGTGCTCCCCTTCCTTGACAAACTTTGAAGCACTACTAGAAATAAGGCCTACTGCAACAGAAACCTATTTATTATTTAGAATCGAAACCTATTTCTCCCTTAAAACCTCTTTTGATATCTATGAAAATTGAGGTTTGTATGTTTTCTTGTAAAATAAGAGAAATCTAGAGGTTTTCTTCTTTAATTGCTGGAGGATTTCTTCTTCATTCTTTAGGGTTATAGCTGAAGAAACTGCATGTTTGGACTTTTGAGGTCTTATTCTTGATCTTCTTCTTTGGTCTTTAATATTAGGGTGTGTTTAGTCTATTTGATGTATTTGACTTCTTGCGGGTTTATTTCCCATTAAATTGTACCTATTGTGGATTAACTATTTTGTTTCATTTATGATGAATTTTACTACAATAAACCATATTTAACTTTACATTATGCATTGATGATGTCTTCATTGATTTAACCTCTCACTTGAGTAGGATGTAAAAAATACACTTTCATTATTATTGAAGATTAACATTAGAGAAACAATAAGAAAGAGAAACATTAACATAAAAATGGTATAAATAAAAATTAACTACTGGTTGATACTGAAATTTGCTACTAGTTCAAAAATTGAGTCTCTTTGTTAATCATCACAATCCAAAGCACGGTGCCATCTACTCCAGCCAACGCTTCCTGCCTTTGGCCGAGTCCGCCATGATCGCTTGAGCTATGGACATGGCTTTAACTTGCAAGTTCTTTTCCTTTAGTTCACATTTCTCAGTTGGATTCTTTCTGATTTTGCGATGTATATGAGTTATTCTGAATATCCATGGGTGGATATTTTCTTGGATATCATCATCATACTTCTTATTTTCCTCTTTTCTCCTTTACTAGTTCCTTTCTAATTTTTGAAGTACCTCTTCTTTTTGACATGATTTTAGGTATATTTCCTGTTATAATAGAATGTAGTTTATGTTGTCACTTTTGTGTAGTTTATCCTTCATTGATATCTTCTTCACATGGACTTATATCTGTCGATGAATTATAAAATAAGTTTTCTTTAACAAAAAGAGGCCATGATTGTTCTGGAAAAATCTATAAGATTAATCATTGCATATTACATGTTTATATTAATAGTTCAAAATGTCAGTCTGTTTCTTGGTGTTTTAACGACCTTCTTTTCCAACTTGTAATTTCTTATTCTACATTATTTTGTTCCCATTATAACTTCTTTTATGCAACGTATATGGAATAGTTTTTTCTTAATTTTAAGATTCTTGAAATGGAAGTTGAATACGAACTTTCCAAGGAAAATATGGTTTTACATTATGAGTCTCAAAAAGATTATTACATGATAATCTATGGAGAAATTTGTAAGTTAATATGCTTGGAATAACACATTTATTTTTCGTGTTATTAATCATTGATTTTCTATTGCAGGATCCTCTAGTAGTGATCAATGGATGTGAACAAGTATAACACATTCAACAATCATTATATAATTTTAAAGCACATTAGCCTCAACTTTTTTTTTCCTTAAATATGTTCAAAAATAGATCATTGAAAAGACAGTTGCTAGAGAATAATTCGGAGAAATAGGTATTTGACATGGGAGGCCACAAGCATGTATTCATAAAACAACAAAATTTTCTCAAATATTATGCCCGAGTAAAAAAATTTCTTAACATTGTTCACGACAATGAAGATGATGAACATATTATAATGATAAAACCTTTTCAGGTATGTGTAGAAGGATATGATTACAAATTGCGTGACATAAGACTAAAATAAAAAAATTTGTAATATACATTCAACTTTCTTTGATCTTTTTCCATTTGAAAAATAAAACCTTCAAGGACTTGAAGAATACGAAGGACTTGAAAATGTGGATAAGGAAAGAGATCCATGTTTAGTCTTCGATAAATGTTCTCATGATTTTAAGCAAGATACGCCAACAAATTCTAACGATTTGATTAATATAAATTTTAAAACTTTAGAACCTAGAACCTAGAAACATGTTTTTAATGAAAGTGAAACTTATGGATGTGAACACCATATAGTTCTTGAAAATTCTGTAATTTCCAAGAGGAATATAGAAATGTCTCCGAGTCTAACAGAAAGAAATTGGAAAGAATATCAACTAGACAAAAAATGTGTCAGAATAAAAAACATCGATGAGGTTCAATATTGTAATTATTCAGGTAATAGTGGTTAAAGTTGTTCAAAGGGGGGAAAACTCATCAAGAAGGATATACTATTCACATGAGAAACAACACCAATTTGTTGCAGGAGTAAAATGTGATGATAATAATATAACATGATACACTAGAAGAGCTATTCATACTAGTCACGGCTATGCGAACTGACAATGATAGATTATCTTGCAGGTGTTGCTTATAATCTTGAGTTTTCTATAATAAGCAAGGTATGGCTAAATCTCTATGTGGTAATAATTGAAAATTGGCATGGCATTTAAAATATCATACTGAATGAAAGTTCATGCAAACAAATAACCAAATGTAAGTTTAAAATTTGAATCGAATTTCTCTTTTTATGAATTGCTTTAGAAAACTTATCCGACAATTGTCAAGGTATGTTTTTTATTAATCAGTACTATGTCTTAGTTGTTAACAATGTATTATTTACTTTTAAAATGTAATTTGATAACTTTATAATAACTATAACTCAAATAGTAAGCTAGTAATTGTTAATATGTTGTAAAAAATAATTGCTTGTATTGATTTAAATTTTATAGAGATTGAACTTCAATGAAAAGTAGTGTTGAAGTGAAATTATGGGACTCGAAAAATCACCTCAGTTTGGTTCCACAAAATAGGTCTGTATCATCTCTTTTTTCTTCCTGAAATTCTATAAATTAATGTGTCTTCATGCTTCTGCAAAGCATATGAAAATTTGTTAGTTTTCATTCATGTTTGATTGAGATTAAGAGGATTCACTTACTCAAATAGATATTAATGTAAATTTTCATCAAATTGTCATTGTTTTACATTTAGCAGTATGTTATGAACATCTTTGTTCGAATTGATTTGTTTTAAAGACATTATGGTTTGGACACTTCTCTATTCTAGTTCTGTGGTTCAGTTATGTTACACACTTGGAGATCATGCTTTGAGACACAATGATATGCTTCTTGAGCTTTACAATTTTAGAGTTCTATCCACATGATGATGATTTTAAATTAAATTAACCAATTGATGAATGTGAGACTGTTTTTTATTCTTAAGCCTAAAAGATTCTTGACTTCAATGAATCTCTCGGTGTTATATATTTTGAACTTCATACATAGAAAAGTCATTTCGTTTCTTTGAAAGGCAACATATGCCTATTTATTAATGAAACTATGAAATTATCCAGATTTGTGTTTATCCAAACGTGTCCAAACATCTGATAAAATTTATTGATTCTATTTGAAAATCTAGTGATATCTATATTGTATATCAAGAACACCTTGAGTGAATGAATTCAAAGTCTTGAAGAAAAAATGCGGTTTAACTTTGATAATCATAAATTATTGTATTTAACCATAGTTGAAAGTTTGAGTTCTCTTCTATGTCAAGATATACATGCTGTAAAGTTTATTTCTGTTTCCTACTCCATGTAAATGACAATATTTTTATACTAATAAAGTTGATATGTTTGGGTTAATTGTTTCATATCGGGCTACACAACATTTTTTGCTTATAAAACAATTATATGAGAATGGTCCACATGGAGGTCTTGACCTAGCTGAAATAATTCATGTTTAACTAAATGGATGAACATATAGAGAGTTTATTTCCACCCTTGTTTAAAATTTTGAGTTAAGTATTTACCCTATTCAATTTGACCTAGTAATTACAATTTTTGTTTTTTTAAAATTTCAAGTTTTGACTATATATATGGTTCATTTATAAACTTATTGTTTGTGCGTGCATTCTGGAATAGAAGTACTCTATCAATAGAGAAACTCTATATAAAGATTTGAACAGGATCGTTCAAGGAGCTAGAGTTTTGTTGCTTTAGTTGTAACTCTTTTGATTGTTGTTTTAAATATTCTGTTTGTTGACCCATAAATAAATTACTTTTAGAGTTTTAAAAAATTTTATGTGTTAGATTTTTATTATATATACATCCAATTATTTTAATTAATTTAATATAATTTGTTATATTCAACCATTGAAATATGTCACATGGATGTAGCAATAGCCTACAAAACTTTTGCAAATGGTACAAATAACCATGGGAATATCCAAGTTAATCCGTTGCTATAGATTCAAAACCCTTCCATTAAATGTCATTACAACACATCAGAAACCGTTACGTTTGCCTAAAAATCATTTGCTAACGGACTATGGCATCGAGTTTATACCTACAGCTATAGAGACATCTATGGCAACTATTTTCCTATCGTTGCACAAAAATTGTTGCTAGATTAATCGTAACGAGATCAGATGAATCGGTCCCTAAACCGTTTCCATAGATATATTGCGACGATTTTCTTATCAATTGGACCAATTTGGAACTGTAGCCATAAGCCTTTTTTCTAATAGTTTATCAAAGCATGAGGTTAGTGAAATATTAGGATTGATGTCTCATTGAACCACGTTTACATAGAGACTTTTTGATTTGTGAAACGGGCGCCATACTTATGCATTACAGTCTATGTGATGTTTAAGAATTGTCACCATAAAACTTTTAAAATCTAAGACATGTTTTAGAGCTTAACATAAGTTTCAAAAGGTTTACACGTTGTTTTATGGTATATTCTAATGAATATAATTCATTTAGGAGGACTAGCTAGTTGATCCATCTGGAAAGCTATGTTTATGTTTGGTTTATCTTTGGTCGGTAGACCACCTTCCATTGGTGTAAGGTTTTACAACACTAGATTTGATATATCGTTCTTATGATCCATGTCGGTAAAGAAAAGTGTTCCCTAAACTAAAAAAGAGGTAACAACCAACTAAGGTGACTTAAGAGGTTTGACTTAGCCTCGGTAGGGGTATAGGTCTCTACCTATGCCTTTCACTAGTTTGCCCTTACCGAAGCCTCTGGAGGTTGTTCTTATGTATGTATATGCTTTTAAATGTAAATGATATGTATATGATGATCTTACATGTTAATGACACTATTTGATATTAATTACTCTTACGAACATGTATTTGGTGTATATTGCTTAAGTATGATATTATGTACTATTAATATTCTGGTATGTGAAGTAATGTTATGGTTCTTGCTAGGTTTACTTGATTATGTAATGTTATGAGTCTTTGATTATTCATTGCACAAGTTTTCTTAAAGAGGTTAATGAGTAATGGTCTTGCTTTTGTTATTTATAATGAACTCTTATTCATGCTTGTGGCTATTATAACTCTATGATAGATTTTCTTTGACTATGTGTTCAATTATATGGTATGCATGTGACTTGACTAGACTTAGCATTTTTCGTCTTGTGATGTACATCCCTATGATTTAAGGAATATGTCTTATTGATTGGTATGGTTTTATTGAATGTGCAAAAAGTTTTTCACATTAAATTGCATAGTCTAATCAAATTTCTATTTTTGCATTATTTCATGATATGTGTGCATATTGTCTCATACTTAGTACAATTGGTGTATTGACCCTATTTCTTCCTTTTCCCAAACATTTTAGGTTCCGGTCGTTGAAGGGCTTCGACATGAATTTGAAAAAATCTTTGAATTCCTAATCATCCAAGTTCGGTAGGTCCTCACTTTCCGAGGACAATGCCATTATCAAGTTTATGATGTTTCTTTAGGTTTTAAAACTTATATTCATTCTTTTTCATTTTAGTACGAAACATTGTATAGAAATCTTTGAGAAGATTAAATATAAGAGCATGAAGATTAATATCATTGAGTAGATGGCTCTGTCAACAACGTTTATGTGGATTTGCACTCATAAATATAAAGCGCGCCATAGTTATGGATAGAAATCTATATGTTGCTTAGGAGACTCTAACTTTCTTGGATGTCCAATATCGTGCCTCAAGAGTTTTGACTCTGCGTGATTTTAGAATCTAATCGTTTTATTTTTATTATATGTAATGAATACTTGAAGCAACGCGGATGAAGACTTGAGTATGAGATTTCCAATGCGGGAGTTTCTCCCCGTTTTGATCAAATCCTTCCTCTTGAAGAAGATCAGGATGATGACGAAGCATCGGTCAATCCTCCTATTTGATGTATGGTACCATAAGGGATGATATTTTCACAATGCCCCAAGCCATTACTACCCAAGCTCAAGCCATGAAGACCCAAGTTAATCGGGAGGTTGTACCCTAAGCTAACCAATAAGTTGCTACCATAGCCTCCCGTTTGAGGGATTTCACTTGAATGAATCTCCCTACTTTATATGTGTCCAAGGTTGAGGAAGACCCACAAGAGTACATTGATGATGTCTTCAAGATCCTATATGCTATAGGGTTTTCTACTAACAAATAGGCCGAATTAGACACACAGCAACTCAAAGATGTGGCCCAACTTTAGTACGTCCCATGGAGAGACAATAGTATGTTAAGGGGTGGACGGTTGACTTGCGAAGTTTTCAAGAAGGATTTTCTTAATAGATTCTTTACTAGGGAGAAGAGGGAAGCCAAGTTGGTGGAGTTCATCAACCTTTTGCAAGGAGGTTTCAGTTTACTTGAACACTCTTTGAAATTTACTAAATTGTCGAAGTATGCTTCTTCTTTTGTTTCCGATCCTAGGGATGAAATGAACAATTTTGTGATGGAGTGTCGGAGGACATGCATGAGGAATTTCAATCGGCTATTCAACATGACAATATGAACATTTCTCGTCTAATTGTTCATGGTTAACAAGTGGGAGAGGCAAGGGCTAAGAGAAAGAGTAGATATTCTAAGAGAACAACATATTTTGATTATCGTACTTCAAAGAGTAGGCTTGAAATTCAAGACAAACCTAGGTTGAATAAAAGGGTTTCTAACCAAGTTCCTTAAAAATTTCCTAAGTTTAGGGATGATAGGGTGTATCAACCTAAGAATAAAATTGAAGGGATACAAGCTCACCAGCCAATAAGCCAACTTGTGAAAAGTGTGGTAACAAGCATTATGATTATTGTCTTAGGGGAATGGATAATTTTTTTGTTAAGTTGAAATACAAGGATAGTGGGCAAGAAAGTTGTTTTAATGATGCTCCTAAGAAAAATTTCTGTTATGAACTTGACTCAAGGGGTGAGAAAGAGACATTTATCGACGTGGTGACTGGTATTTTGATAGTTTTTTTCCGTTGATGTATATGCTTTACTTTATCTGGGCACTACGCTGTCTTTTTTTACTCCCTTGATAACAAAGAAACTTGAAATTTTTCTCGATATTCTAAGTGAACCGTTCATAGTAGCTACCTCGCTAGGTTAGTCGATTGTTGCAAAGAGTGTGTGAAGAAATTTTCGTATATGTTGCCCAATAGAGTTACTCATGTTGAGGTAGTAGAACTTCATATGCTTGATTTTTATGTCATATTAGGTATGTATTTTTTGCATGCTTGTTTTATCTCTATTGATTGTAGAACAAGGGAGGTGAAGTTTAGCTTTAACTGATCCTATTTTAGTGTGGAAGGGGGGAAATTCTATTTCTAGAGGTCGTATCATCACTTGTTTAAAAGCTTGTAGGATAATCTCTAAAGGGTGTTTATACCATATAGTAAGATTCAATGATTTAGAATCCGTAATTACTCCCATTGAGTCGATCCCAGTGGTAAGGAAATTTATGGAGGTATTTCCTAATGATCTTTCCGGTATTCTTCCCGAATGGGAAATTGATTTTTGCTATCAACTTGTTACCGGATACAAATCTCATTTCAATTCCTCCTTATTGGATGGATTTTGACGAATTGAAAAAGTTGAAGACTCACCTCAATGATTTATTAGAAAAAGGCTTATTCAACCTTGTATGCGTGCATGGGGTGCTCCAGTTTTATTTGTAAAATAGAAGGATGGTTCCCTTAGATTGTGCATTGATTATCACTAACTCAACAAAGTCACAATTATGAACAAGTGTCCTCTCCCTCGTATTGACTACTTGTTTGATCTACTCCAAGGGTCAAGATACTTTTATAAGATTTACTTGAGGTCGAGGTATCACCATCTTAGGGTGAGAGGTGAGGATATACCAAAAAGGGCTTTTAAAACAGATATGGTCGCTATGCGTTCTTATTTATGTCCCTTGGTCTTACAAATTCCCAAACGTCATTTACAGATCTCATGAATAATATGTTTCGATGTTACCTAGATTCATTTGTCATTGTCTTCATTTACGACATCTTTGTATATTCGAAAAATGAGAGGTGAACACAAAGACAATATAAGGATAGTGTTACAAGTGCATAAGAAGAACTAATTATTTGCCAAGTATAAGAAATTTAAGTTTTGGTTGAGGTTTCTGGCGTTTCTTTGTCATATAATCTCTACTTAGTGAATTGTGGTTGATTCAAGGAAAAACCGAGCTGCTGAAAAATTGGGCTAGATCATTTACTCCAACTGACATTAGGAGTTTGTTGGGTCTAGCATGTTATTATTAGAGGTTTGTGTATGGTTTTGCGTCCATTGCATCTCCCTTGACTACTATGACCCAAGAGAGTAAGAAATTTTAGTTGTCGTAGGCATGTGAAAGAAGCTTCTAAACCCTGAAAGATAGTCTTACTTTCGCTCCGGTGTTCAAACTTAACGGAGGGTACCAAGATTTTTTTTTATATTGTGATGCATCCTGAGTTTGTTTAGGGTGTGTCCTTAGGAAAAATGGGAAAGTAGTAGCCAACGCTTCTAGGCAACTTAAGGTGCGTGAGAGAAACTACACAACAAGAGTCTACAATATGTGTTTACTCAATAAGAGTTAAATATCCAACAAAGAAGGTGGTTGGAATTGTTGAAAGATTATGACATAGTTTTCTCTATCATTCTAGCAAGGCCAATGTGGTTGGGGATTCTGTAAATTGTCTGATCATGGGTTGTGTGTCTCATGTTAAAGAAGCCAAGGAAGACCTAGTTAAAGATGTTCATACGTTTGCTAGAGTGAGTATTTGATTGGAAGATTCTCTAAATAGTGGTTTTATGGTCCATCATAGCTCCAAGTCATCATTGTTAGTTGAGGTGAAGTCCAAGCAACACCTTAAACAACCATTGATGGAGTAGAAGGATTCAGTTCTTTGCAAGCTTAATTAGTCATTCTCCTTGGGGGGATGGTGTGTGTCCAAATGTAGATGGTTTGAGGAACCAGATTCTTGAGAAAGATCATGGGTCCCATTACTCCATTCATCCGTGTTAAACTTGGATGTATCATGACCTTAAGGAAGTGTTTTGGTAGGAAATATTGAATCAAGACGTAGAGGAATATGTTGCAAAGTGTCCAAATTGCCAACAAGTTAAATCTGAACACAAAAAGTTGGGTGGTTTACTTCAAGAAATCAAAGTACCTACTTGTAAATGGGAAGACATCACTATGGATTTTGTGGTAGGTTTGCCTCGGACACAAAAGCAATATGACTCTACATCGGTGGTTGTGGATAGATTGACCAAATCTGCTCATTTTTATTCCCAAAAATTCTATATATTCGGCGGATGATTCTCCAAGAAACTTCATACTTGAGATTGTATATCGCCGTGGTATTCTCTTATCCATAATATCGCATAGGTGTGAACAATCACATCTAGGTTTTAGAGGTCATTCCAAGGATGGTTGAGTACCAAGGTGAAGTTGAGAACAACTTTTCATTCTTAAATAGATGGTAAAACAAAGCGTACAGTTAAAACCCTTGAGGGTATGTTAAGAGATTGTATCATTTATTTCAAAGGAAATTGTGATAAGCATTTGCCTTTGGTGGAGTTTTCTTACAATAATAGCTACCATTCATCTTTATGTATGGCTTCATATGAAGCAATTATGAAAGGAGATTTAGATCTCCAATTTGATGGTTTGAATACGATTAGTCTTCACTTCTGTGTCCCAATTGTATTTATAAGACTTTGGAGAAGGTTTATATCATAAGGAACCGGTTGCATACAACCTATAGTCAACAAAAGTCTGATGAAGATTATAGGAGATGGGAATTAGAGTTGTATGAAGGTGATAGAAAGTATTTAAAAAGTTTCTTATGAAAGGGTTTGTTAGATTTTTGAATAAAGGGAAGTAAAGTCAACATTATGTGGGTACCTATGAAATCTTACAAAAGACTGCATATAAGTTGACGTTGCCAAATGAATATGCTTTGGTTGACCCGATTTTCCATGTTTTTATGCTTAAGAAGTGTATTAGTAATCTCGAGTCTATTATTCCTATTGGAGGTCTTGTTGTGAAGGCTAACCTCTCCTATGAGGAGGTTTCGGTCCAAATCATTTATAGGCAAGTAAAGAAGTTAAGGAAGAAGGAGGTGGTCTCCGTAAAGGTGTTATGGAAGAATCACCAACTTGAGGGTGCGACATGGGAGGCCGAGGCCGACATGAAGTCCCGTTACCCTCATCTATTTTATATCTAAGGTTATCTATTCTTACTAATAATAAAAATGATAACTAAAATTGAAGTTACTTTGAAAGTTGATTGTCTTGCAAAATGTGCATTTTTTTTGTCAGTACAATAAAGTTATAGGGAAATTGTGCATATTGACTTCAAAATTAGTAATTCTTCTTGTTTTGAGTCAGGTTGTTCATTTTGATATGGTGAGTCTTTATGAACTGATATGTAGAATTTTGATAAGTTAAAATTTTACATAATTGACTCATCTATTGTATGTTGAGCTCATATAGTTGTTGTGAGAAGGAAATTTCTCATAGTGTGATTTTGAGCCTTATGTGTGGTAATTGAAGTTTTTAATTGCCTTGTGAAAATGATAACATAGATGTTTTTGTGTATGTTTAGTGGTTGGGTTGCTAGTCTTGAGTCTATTCCTTCCTTCAAAAGATTTTAGTGTCATTCGAGGGCGAATGTTCCTAAGGGGTGGATAATGTAACACTTCAATAATCCAAGATGTGTTCTAGAGCCAAACATAAGTATCAAAATTATTACACTGTTTTAATGTCTATTTTAATTAATTTAAGTCATTTAGGAAGACTAGCTAGTGGATCCACCAAGCAATCTACGTTTATGTTTGGTTTTACTTTGGCCATGAGACTTCAATCACTCTAAGAATTTACTATACCAGATTCCACATTTAGATATTGGGGTCAATGTCGGTTATTTAACGTGTTCCATAAACCAAAAAAAGAGGTACCAACCAACTAAGGTGACTTAAGATGTTTTGCTTAGCCTAGGTAGGGGTATGGGATTCTACCTATGTCTTGCACTAGTATTCCTTGAAGGAAGCCTTAGGAGGATTTCTTATGTATGTCTATGTTTATTAATTTAAATGATATGTATATGATGATCTTACATTTTAATGACACTAGTTGATGTTGATTACTCTTATGAACATGTATTTGGTCTATATTGCTGAAATATGATATTATGTACTCTTAATGTTATGTTTTGTGAAGTTGGACATTGGTTATGGTTTATTAAAGGTTTACTTAATTAAGTAAGGTTATGAGGCTTTGCTTAGTCATTGCACAAGTGGACTAAAAGAGGGTAATGAGTAATGGTCTTGCTTTTGTTATGTATAATAAAGTCTTATTCATGCTTGTGGCTATTATAACTTGATGATAGAGTTTCTTTGTCACAACCCAAAACCCTACCCTAGAAGTTATGGCACAATCTCGGATTGTGGCAAGGAGTTGTCGAACGCTCATAGTTCTTAGACAAGCCCTTTCATATCATCAATTGCATATACATAGTGAAAAGTAGTGCGTTATTAAAACATTTCACAAAACATAATATAGTCTGCAAAATCTCTTTCATATAAAATTAATACTAAATACTAAGTCTCAATCTCATAATCTTAACACACAAGAATACTTGAGACACGGCTCATACTTCAAATTATAAATATTGAAATACTTAGTCTATTACAATAGTTCAATAAGAAGCATAAAAGACATACATTCTATAGAGTCAAGGGAGGACATACTTCAAATTTTGTTGAACGATCTTCTAAGTTCAAGTCTTCACTTCTCAAAGCTCCTCACCTACCAAGAACTATATAAGTCCGATAGACTAGTAGGTTTACCACCAGCAGGTTTTGCAACATGCCAATATTTAGGTTGGACTTAGTACAACCACCTATACTAAGTATGGCTTATATGCATAAAAATCATGAAAACGGACTTTCTTGGAAATAGGCATCTTTTCATTTAGAAATCATATTTTAATCATAATGACATCATACATAAAATTAGAAACACAAAATATACTTTTAGCATGAAATTTCCTCACTTAAAATCATCCTAAGATTCACTTAAGTCAAACAAAGAGAGACCTTCCATACACCCTCTCTAGATGTGACTAAACGACCCTTAAGATTACCTATAATGAGTCACATACATACACCCTCTCTACATATGACTAAACGGCCCTTAAGATTACCTATAATGCATCACATACATAATTACAAACCAATCATAAACATCAAGGTAAGATTCTTCAATGAAAGATGAACTCTAAGTCTCACTTGAGTGAGTTATGAAGCGATCACCCATACATTCCCTTACATAACTTAATATATTCAATAGATTCTCTATTATAGAATCATGCTCACATATATCACCAACACATAGATTATACGACATTCTCTTCCCACAGGCTATCAAAACACCTACTTAAGTAAATCAAGAAGATAACGCCCATAGTGATCTCTTAAAGGTTAACTAAATAGTCCTTAAGACCAAATAAGGCTTAGATCATGTCCACAAAATTAACAACCTTACCTAACTAGAGCCATCCTCAAGATTTACAAAGATAAGGCAGGAAGAGATCATCCCTTATGCCCTCTTCACACTTTAGCTAAGGAATCCTTAAGTCACATTAGATTAGGTACTCATTTATTTACATACTTCTTAACATAATTCATTACTTCATTAACTCATTAAGACTAATATATCACATAAAGGATATTCAAATAATGGTCTTTGACAAGAACTAGGAACTCCACATAACACCTTAAAAGTCTATTGTGAAATGTCTAGGTAGCGTCCCATACCCACCACTTAAACTCCATAAACTCCTCAAATGCTAAAAGGTATTCCATATGATTAGAATAGGGAATAACATGACATAGATGATGATGGAAAGACATGGAATCCATAGTTATATCCTACGACTATGAGGTTGTTCTACTTGCCAATACTAGAACTTAGACACATCACTTGTAGGTACATGGTTAAGGAATATGAATGGCTTCTTTGTATTCTAGTCTCATATTTTACTAGGGTTACCTCTCAATAGAGACAAGAAGCTCATGATGCCATTCCTAAGGATTAATATGATGTCGTTCCATCCAACTAACCTTATGTCCATCATTCCTTTACTTTGAAAGATACCATTACGGCTTACACTTCAATCAATCTTAAAGTTAACCTTAAGTCAAGGTTTTCCAATAATAGACTCTCATAACATCATTTAAGGTCACATGTCATTCATACATTCAATACTAAGAGTAATAATACCATAAATCAAGATATCACATTATTCATAATCACATATACATCAAGCAAGAGATACAAGTCAATCAAGAAAAGACATCACATACTTCACTTTTTACTCAAAATGCAAATCATTCTATAAACACCTTTAAAAAAACCTAACATCTTCAAGTCATCATATATTCCATCATAAAATCATTAATATACTCCACATAGATTCATGAAGTCAATTAGAAATAACCAAGACTTAACCTAACACTATACTCATAATGTCAAGTAAAAGTCTACCATGATCACTTAAGGCAAAATAACTAGAAGAATACATATATGATTATATAACTTCACATATAGATAGATAAATTCATGCTTCAAATAATTAAACTACACAAATAGACACATAACTTCAAGTAGTTGCCAATAAGGCCATGCTCATAATATTGCATAAAGTAAGGCTGACAAGGACCAATTGCAAGTAAAACACATAGCACCGCCACCATAAGTGGACCATACCAATCACAATATAATTTAAGTATAATTAAATATCAAATTAAAGAAATCCGTGCATCATGACTTCATTCCCTTATTCTCACTTCAATTCAATGCTAAATCATCCAATTCAACGTCACAAGGCCCTTATCCAAGGCCATAACCAACAATTCAAGTAATAATCATAAATTACAATGAAATCTCTATCAATTCAATCTAGGTTATAAAATCTACGATCAATTATATAACAATTCAATACAATTCTTATATCATTAGAAATATCATAAGAAACTATATAACAATTCAACAATTTTATAGTCAAAAACTAGGGTTCATCAATTTAAATGGGTTCATAGTTAATTAAGATTTAAATCATCAATAATATATCTATTATATCATAATTCAATGTGTAGAAATCATTTATGCATAAACCCATGGTAGAATCATGAAATCGGACAATTCACTTTAGAAAACTTTGAAAAAAATGTTGAGGATCTGGTTGCGTGATGAAATGAGTTTCAAGGATCAAAATCCATACCTCGATTATTCTAATTCTTCACATTGATGAATAATTTCTATACAAAAACCCCTCACCAAGATGCCTCTTCAAGTTGGACTTCAAAGGATGTTTTGGGATATTTTCTAAGTGTCATGGGTTTAGGATTTTGAAGAATGAGGACTTCCACATGATTACCCCTTATATACTTAATTAAAATACCCAAAAGAACCTTATTAAACTGTCCGTGACTTAATTTAAAAGTGGGGTGAATTTATCAATTCACCCATTTGGGAAGTAGCATGTGCAGGAAAACAGTGGCGTGCGATGCCTACCCTTGACGGGCCGTCACAGCCACGAGGGGGCATCACTACCCTCTGTCGTTGGATACAGTGGCTGGAAAATCATAATCTCTTAACCCTTGGCTAATTCCCTCACAAAGGGACCCTATGACGCGGCGTCACAGCCATGAATGGTCGTTGACTGCTCCGTCGCCAGGGTCTGTCTGGGACAGCCTACACACTTATTTTGTGTCCTTCCTCAAGGACCCTTTGGTGGTCCTTGGGGATATTTTCCCGGACGTTTCCAATAAAAATACGATTATATATATTTGTAAAACCTTATAAATGAATTTCATCCAAAAATAACACGTAAAACTCAACGAAACTAGCCTCTATGTACAAGGTCGACTCATGGCATATCTTCCGACCACCTTGGGCGTTCTTGGTCGTTTAACCACCAAACATCCCAAATGTTTAAGCACTTACTATAAATGCTATATTAACTCTACTAATAACCTTAACACACCATGAAAAACACATATACTCATAGAACCACATTTAAGACATTTAGGTTACTTAGTCATCAAACGTGTTGGTCGTTCTATGACGTTTAACTTCCAACACCTCTAATATTTTAGATACTTCCTATATACAATATATTTGACATATTTAAGAACTTATAAAATCAATACCAACATGTTAGGATCTATTTAACCTTGGTCATCTTTGGTGTCTTACATTTTTCGACTATGTGTTCAATTATATAGTATGCATATTGACTTGACTGGACTTAGCATTGTTGTTATTATGATTTACATGCCTATGACTCAAGGAATATATCTTATTAACTAGTACGGTCTTATTGAATGTGCATAAATATTTTCAATGTAAATTTTATAATTTAATTAAATGTCCCTTTTTAGCATGATTTCATGATATGTCTGCATATGGTCTCATACTTAGTACAGGTGGTGTACTAACCCCATTTTCTCCTTTTTCTCAACATTTTAGGTTCTTGTTGTTGAAAGGCTTTGAGATGACTTTGAAGAACACTTGGAATTCTCAATCATTCAAGTTGAGTAGGCCCTCACATTCTGAGGGCAATGCCACTATGAAGCTTATGATGTTGCTTTTGTTTTTAAGACTCTTATGTTCTTTAATTTTAGTACAAAACATTTTATAGCCTATATGAGCCATTATTGTATTGATGTATGGGATAGGCCCAAATTGTTATACTCTTGTTAGATGGTAATGAGATGAGACGACTATTTGAGACTATGTTATATTCTATATATATGTGAAATAAAAGTAGAAGAGTAAGTGATATTATTATACGAAGGATCTATGTATACTCTCTATAATTATACTATGTGTATGTAGAGGTCTATGTAAACCTCAATGTAGAATTAATGATTTTTTTTAAATGTCCGTTAATTTTGACCTATGAATGTAATGATGTAAGCTAAGAATCTAGTCTTTGTTTTCAATGATGAAGACGATGCTGGTTAAATCTACGGGGTGCTCCCCGAATGTGATACTCACTTATCAGAATCTTGAATGTCATGCCTTGAGAGTTGAAACTCAATGTGTCCTATTTCTTCGAATCCTCTTCTTCTTAATATAGGATATGACTACAAGTAATGCGGCGGCAAGAATATTGGGGGAATATTTAAATAATGTGGGATTACCTTCCCAAGGCGACCAATTTCCTCCCCAAGACAACCAAGTGCGTCCTTAACCACAATCTCCAATCATTCCTCCACCTATGACAAATGAAGAGATAAGGTTGGCATTTTTGAATTTAGCTCAAGCTATGACTACCAAATCATTAAAGGTAGATGCTCAAGCTCAAGCTATGACTACCAAATCATAAAATGTAACTGCTCAAGCTCAAGCTATGGTGGCTCAAGCAAATAGGGACGTTGGACCCCGTGTTTAACAAAATGCTAGTACCGCATCTTCCCGCTTGAGGGACTTTATTAGGATGAATCCTTGTATGTTATTTTGGTCTTAAGAGAATAAAAATCCCCAAGACTTGATTTATGAGGTCTATAAGTTTATTTATATTCTAGGCATGATATCGAATGACAAGGCCAAACTTGATTATTATAAACTCAGGGATGTATCTCAAACATAATACATCCAATGGAGAGACAATAGGGCCTTGAGAGTGGGTACTATTAATTGAGAGGTGTTTAGAAGGTCTTTCCTTCATCACATCTTTCTTAGGGATAAAAGGGAGGACAAAATGGAGGAATTGAGCAACCTTAGTCAAGGAGGTATGAGTGTGCAAGAAAACTCCTTGAAATTCACTAAATTGTCCATACATGCACCTTTATTGGAGTCTAACCAAAGGGATGAGAAGAGTCTCTTTGTGATGGGAGTGTTTGAGGATTTTGTTAAAGAGTGTAATTGGGTGATGCTCCATGACAATAGGGATATTTCTAGGTTTATGGTTCATGCTCAACAAGTTGAGGAGACTTTACTTAAGACGAATAGTAGAGAGTAGATGTGAGCCAAGGCTTATGAAGGGGTACATCCAAGGGTAGGCTTGAGATTCAACACAAGCCTAAGTTCAAAAAGAGGGTATCCAGCTATGTTACTTCCAATATTCCTATGGCAAACAAGAATAGGGTGTCGAACCCTATATCCCATAAGATTATAAGTAGAAATTAACCAAGTTATAGACCTACTTGTTCCAAATATGGTACGAAGCATTGGGGTGAGTGTCTAGTTGAGACAGGATATTGATTTTGTTGTGGAAAAGTGGGTACTAAATTTAAGGATTGCCCTAATGTGAGGATTCAAGAGTAGAGGAGTGATAAAGTTCAATTAGGTTGTCCTTGTTCTGAAGCTCCAAATAGGAACCACATTTGTGCTCTCGCCGTAGGGGTTAACAAGAAGAGTCCCCCGATGTGGTCACCGATATGTGACAAGTTTTTTTCATATATGTTTATTCTTTACTTTTTCTCGCTGCTACATTATCATTTGTAATCATGTTCTAGCTAAAAATTTTGATGTTCTACACGATATTTTAATTGAGCAATTTTAAGTTACAACCTCGGTAGGTGACGCCGTGTGGCTAGAATTGTCTTTAGGAGTTGACCTATATCTTTACCCAACAGAAATACTTGGGTGGATTTTGTAGAAATTGATATTGTCAATTTTGATGTTATTTTTTGAATGGATTGGTTGCATGATTGTTTTGCTTCTAATGATTGTGGAACAAGATTGGTTAAAGTTTAAAATTCTTAATGGACTCGTCTTAATGTATAAGTGGGTAGTTCAATTCCTAGAGTGTTTACCATATTGTAAGAGTCAAATATCTTGAGTCCGACATTCCTCCCGATGAGTCGGTCATAGTAAAGAAGGACTTTCTAGAAGTATCTCCTGATGAATTGCCCGGAATTCCTCCAAAATGGTAAATTTATTTTGTATTACCTTATTTCCGGATGGATCAGGTTGAGTAGAAAGAGTTAAAGCTTCAACTAATGGAAATGTTAGATAAGGGCTTTATATAACCTAGTATTTCACCATAGGGAGCTCTGATGTTGTTTCTTAAGAAGAAGGATGGGTCCCTTATGAAGTGTATTATTCATCACCAACTTTATAAATTCACCATTAAGAACAAGTATCCTCTCCCTCGGATTGATGACTGATTTTGTAAACTCCAAGGGGCCAGCGACTTTTCCATGATTTATTTGAGATCGGGGTATCATCAACTTATGGTGATAGGTGAGAATGTACCTAAAATGACATTTCTATGTAGATATGGTCAGTATTAGTTCTTAGTGATGTTGTTTGGTCACACAAATTCCCTGGCTGCTTTTATGGACCTAATGAATAGGATGTTCCGTATAGATTCTCTAAATATTGTCTTCATTGAAGATATTTTGGTGTATTCAAAAAACGAGGGTGCTCATATGGATCATTTGAGGGTGGTATTACAAGTCCTTAAGGAACACCAACTATTTGCCAAGTATAGCAAGTGTGAGTTTAGGTTGAGATCGGGGGAGTGTCTGTGTCATATCATCGTAAGTGAAGGTATGAAGGTTAATCAAAACAAAATCGAGGAGCTTAAGAATTTTCCTACACCATTGACCCCAACCAAAATAAGAAGTTTTTTTGGTTAAGCCGGGTACTGTAGGACGTTTGTGGATTTATTTTCGTCCATTTATTCTCCTTTGACTACCTGGACCCAAACGAGTTTGAAATTTTAGTTGTTGGAAGCATGTGAAAGAAGCTTCCAAATTTTGAAACATAGGCTTACCTCGGCTTCAGTATTGACTTTACTGGAGGGTACCAAGGGTTTTTTTGTATACTGTGATGCATATAGAGGGGGTTTGGGGTGTGTTCCTATGTATTATTTTAGGGTAATATCCTATGCCTGTAGACAACTCAATGTGCATTAGAATAATTATCCAACTGATGATCTTAATTCCTCAATCTCAACCTATCATGAAATTCATAACTTCATTCTACCATGAGCAATATACCCAAGCTTCCATGAAAATTCAAAATGTCAAGCTATATTGAGTATTTCAACTCAATCCTCCTTGAGATTTACTATCCCAATCTACCCTTGACACCTACCATCTCAAACTATCATGAGATTCACCATCTCAAGCTATCATACCTTGGTCTTATCTCAGTAAGGCTATTACACAAGAAGTTACCATAAAGCTCATCTTCAAGCTAATCTTAGTCTACCATGCATTGATTCATTTTAGGTTCTTATGTAAATCTAGGATCATCTATTGAGTGAACTTTCTTCACCTAAGCATGTTCATGTCTATGTGTATAAGACAAAGGTACATCACTACTATCAACCTTATCATGACTTCACCCTCAAATACCTAACAATAATGGAATAACAATCCATAAACAATCACTACTTTTAATTCATTATGATCTATGTTCATTTTGATGCTTTCTTCATTCAATTAGATCATCATAAGGTAATTCTAGGTCTACATGATCACATAGATCCAATTCAATATTTACAAGTCAAGACCAATCTAAATTAATTAAGTCTAGTTCAATTCATATCTAGGTTATTCAATCTTGATCAAATAGTATAGAATACAATTTAATTTAGAAGATTAACATAAAACCTTCATCTTGCCTCATATGGCCTAACATCACCATGATCATCTTCAAATTTAATTACTATAATATCCCATTACAATTCCATAGAAGCAACATATAATAATAATATAAACATCATTGATTTTTAACCACTAGATTGGGTTCACAATCAATCCTGACCCACAATGCATCAACAACCCATCTATGTTGCCTAGAAGCTTCGATGGCCCATGTTTGGGTCCTCCTCAGGGACCCTTAGGCTGGTGCCCGAGATGTCGTTCTCGAATTTTTTGACCCTTTTCACATCTTTCTATTTAGAGTAACCCTATATACTCAACTTCGTCTTCAAACAATAATCCATAACTCCACTATAAAACACTACGATACACTATTTCAACTTCTAGTAGCTTACGGACGTTTTGGACGTTTGACCACCATAGACTTCAAAACTTTATGCAGTGACTATTAAATCTAGTTGTATTCAATTAAGACACTTTTAAATTATGACACTAATATTAGCTTATAGATTCACCTAGTTCATTTTGGGGTCCTTACAATATCCACGAGTTGGGAAACATTCGTCCTCGAATGACACAATAAAAATTTCTTAAAGGACCAATTCTAGAATAGCAGAACATCTATAAGTATTATACCTAAATGAACATACCCATATCTAGGAAACTATTCAATTCAAAGATAAACATAACCATATAAAGACCTTATACAAAGGCTCCTTATCCCTCACTTAGGAATAAGCTACACATGTCTTTCTAACATCAATTCCTAATCATAATGAAACAACAAAATCACAACACAATCCATCATCACAGAAATTCTGTAAATTTTCATAATTCATGAAAGAAACATATACCATAAAGGGACATAAGGAGATCATTCTTGATCACCTTTTGATTAAAGGGCATAGAACCTATTCTTGGCATTAGGAACACCTTTCTCACTATTTGTAGCAACTTTATTGCCTTCCCTCACATTAAATTTTGCCTTAGGGAAACCCGTCATTAAATGACCACTCTCACCACATGCCTAGACACCATATCTACAGGCCAAACACCTACCCTCATTCTTCTTATCACACCTAGGGAAAGTAGGTCAGGAATACTAATTGCTCTCTTGAGGTATAGGGTTTATAGGAATTCACTTGATCATTGCACTTTTAAGCTAGTAACGGCTTAAGGGTAATGGTTTTTCACACATTATAATGTTATGAACTCTTATACATGTGTTATTTTGGTATAAGATCATGTTGGTGATGTTTTGGGTTATGTGCTTTAATATGATACTACACATATTTGCTTGACTTTACATTATGATGTTGGTCTTGTATTTTATATGGTCTTGTTTCGATGAATATGTGTTCATTGGTTTATGTGTGTTCTGCATTCGGCATAAAGATTTTTTCAAGTAAATTACCACGTTTCGAACAAATTCGCCTTTAAGCATGATTTCAATGTTTTATATGCGTATGTTTCCATACTTAGTATAAGGGTTGATCTAAACCGTATCTCTATATTTTTTTACAAATATGTAGGTTCCATCCATTGAGTTTCTAGAAGGCTAATTGAAGAAGACTTGGACTTTTTTCCCAAAGTATTGCTATGTCCACATGTTCATGGATGTTACCGATTTCTACATTCTAGATTTACAATCGTATAGTCATAAAGACATTGTTCATTCCTTTATCATTTTGATAATGATGTAAGCCTATATTTGCATGTTGACTTTTTATTGGGTAAGTCCAAAGAATTTTACTCGTTTAGATGGTTCAATATGAGACGAAGTATAAGACTAATTCATATGTTTCTATTATGTTGCAGAAATGAGCACCATATATATGTTTCATATACGAGGAGTCGAAGTCAACTCCACATGTAGTATGAGAGAGGTATATATAAACCTCATCATATATATATTTATGAAAACTTATTATTTTCTGCATGTTTAATCTAAGAAATTTAAGGATGAATGTTAAGAGCCTAGTCTTAGTCCTCTCCAAAGACGACGACGCCATTTACGTGTAGGGGGTACTCATCGATCGTGAGACCTTTATAGGAGGGTATGTACTTTACCAAGTCAAGAGATCAAATTCCAGAAGGTTTCATGTATCAAGACGAGGGACTTAAACCAACAAAATCAAAACACAACATTCATCATATCATTTATTCAATGTAATTCAAATACCAAGTAAAGACAACTAAGTCTACACACACAAAACACAATATCTTTCTATTATGACTTTCCTTAGTCCTTAATCATCATAGATGATCAATTAGACATGTACTTCAAATCATAACATGATAAAATCCATATAAGACTTTATAGGAACAACATGAGTACCTTCACATTATACCTTCACATATGCAATATCATCCTTCACTCTTTACACCAATATAAACCATAACATGATAATACTAACAATTCACATAATAATGCCGACAAGGCCATGATCATAACATTGTAACAATTAGATACCCTCACCATAAGTGGAATATACAAATCAATAGAAATTGGATATTAATACTGCATTAATTAAGGAAATTAAGTCAACTTACAACCTTATAATAGCCATAATCATCATTCATCAACATCTCCAACAATTCAATACAATTAGAGAACTTACCAATGGAAAGACCACCAATTCACCCATATCGATTATTCAAAAAAACCCAATAGAGTTACAAATACTATAATGAAAAATTAAGAACAATTGCAAAATTAGCCATCATATAATTCAATAGCCCATAACAATCTAAATGTGAATTCAATATAATTACATCACATTCAATATACCCACTCACACACCAAATTAGGAATTCAATAACTACATTGTTTCATGAAATTTTTTTACCATAAAATCATCATTAAAATGAAATATTTAATAAATCATCAATTTAAACTTTTTAATGCAAGAATCAATTCTTAGAATTCGAAATAGCATTTTATGGTTTTTGAGATATTTTTAAAAACCTTTAAAATTGGCTCCTTGAACAAAAGAAGAATCAAGGAAATATCAACATACCTTAATGAATATCTATCAAGAACATCCTGGTTGAAAACTTGAGAAATTTGCCTTCTTCCTTGGATCATCAAGGTTCTTCAATGGAGGATTTGAGAAGAGAGAGAATTTGGACAGAAGGGAGAACTTCTATTTCTTTTTGATTTCTAAATAAAGGTTGGGATTTTTAATTTTGTAGTGGGGGTATAAAGACTTAAATATAATATATAATACACCCCCAAAATAACCAGAACACTCCTACATTAATTTGACCTTCTAAACAAGTCAAACTTAATTTCTATTTTATAAATTATCATAGGGGAACAAATCCGCATTACGGAGTTGTTTCTTGATGTTTTGGAAAATAATCTTATTGACAGTAGGGTATCAATGTAAATATGCAACACGGAGACAATTTTTTCCTATGGCTGCAGCAATTCGGCGTTTCCGACACACTCTTTAAAGACAATGGTCGCAAGTTGCCTTGGCAGCATCTTTGCCATGACTTGGGTCCTCCTCAAGGATCCTTATGTTTGTCCTTGGGGTGTCATACCCTGATGTTTTTACCATAAATACAATTATCAAGACGTTAGGATAACCTCCACTGATTTTCATTTCAAAACAACACTAAAAATTGCACGACAGTCTAGACTACACAACCATGTAAAAGACTAATTTTGAACGTATTTGTCCTCCCTTGATGTTTGACTTCAAAACACTTTAAAACTGACTTCAAAATCCATGATTAAATAATTTACCAAATTATTAACTCATAAAAAACCCATGTAAGTCTCTAGTTCATCCTATTTAAATTTGAGGGTTGGTACACTAAAAGCTCACCCTCTCAGTAAGAACCTCATGTCGACCCACACTTAAATCATCAGTCTAGCAATCTTTGTTCAAGACCTCCCTCTTAGTAAAGACGAAAACAAATGGGTGGATTTTTATTTGCAACTACGAACATATTAACTTTAATCACAACCTCTAGGTGAAATCACAATAAAAATACATTTAACCTATCAACAAGCAATACCCAACAATAATATCAACATATATTTTCTAATCACACTCCAAGAATGGAGGTCTTTAGCGGCACATCAAGCAATCACAATATACACTCGAAATAATACTTGAATCAAATAGGTACAAGAAATTAAACCTTGATGTATACAAAGAATAAAGAAGTGACAAGACCCACCTCCTACTTGGCAAAGATGAAATCCTTTTTTCTCAATGTCTCCAAAATAACCCTCTAAAATTTTGAGAGAAAATACTAGGAAAATAGTATTCTAAAGTGAAAATGATGATAACTTTCAACTTCTTCTGAAGATAAAAACTAAGGCTAGTATTTATAACTTTCAGATTTTGTGTTGTGCCAAAAAATTCAATGAGAGTAGTCAATATCACCCAATGACTCACCAAAGCACTTCTTCTATTTCATCACCGTTTTATTCTTTCCTTCAACATCTACATGTTCTTGATTATTAAGAGGTGTAGCATTGCTTTATGTAAATACTTGGTGAAGCGTCGACTGCTCCATACATCATTTTTTTTATAAACTTCCTTCAAAGATTTGAATGTTGTAACAAAGGGAGGAGTACGTATCTTTGGCGACTCGCCAAGTCTAGCTGGGGATTCTAAGGATTTAGTTTCTACGTTTTTGTAGCCTTTGTGTTCCCTTATTCATGTAAGTGTTCATGGTTGCACATTAACTTCAAATACATAAAATTTAAGAGTATTAATCTGATATTGAGACTAAATAAATATTTGAGGATACTATGTCAAAATAATGTTCTACATGAGTCCAATTTGCGGACTAATCAAACCACTACACCTCCCTCGCTACATGGTCAAGACCACGAATTCTTGTGAAGCTCGTGATTCCTATGTAGTGGCTAGGACTTAATTCCATGCATCACGCAAGCCTATGGGACACACACGAGCCCTTTCACTAAGAGTGCTGAAGAAAGCTAGTCGTGAAAGTGGTCATGGGTACTTGGATAGTGTCTAGCAGATTTTGGGTAGCCTTTGTCCTTATCTTAGGCTTGACCTTTTTTGGCTTGACTTTTGGCCTTGAACCTTCAACCAAAATTTAAATGTCTTTTAAACTTCGGGGTCTAGTACATTATTTAACAATTAATAACTAAAAACCTTATCTAATGACATTAACCTACATGACTAGGCTCTCACTTAACCTATCATTGTGCGAGTCGGTACAAAATCCATTAGGCAAGATAATTCTGGACTCCACGAAAAAGGTCATTGTTCCACTGTTTCTTACAATACATTGCCATCATATATTTGTCATCGTCCTCAAGATTCTGTTACTTTAGGCGATCAAGGTTTCAATAGAAGAGTGGTTAGGCAATTCCCTGACCGCCTATGTTTGTCGCCAACTTTGGTTTCTCCCAAGGCTTGCACGATGGAACTTCAGGTGAGCTAACAAGCCACTCGATGGTACATGGAGTGGTCTTGGCGATCACCATGATCTCTTTTCCCTACTTCTTCAGCTTGTTTTCCTCCTTTTGTCATAGTAATGTCCATGCATTTCTCCTTATCTAACATACCTGGAAAGAACATTTTAACATTAATTTTTAACATAAATTTTGAATTTGAGGAGACTAAATCTATAAAAACAACACCCTAAATGATTCCAAATCTCAGAGTCATCAATGTCCTCCACTTAAAAATTTGCTTGTCCTCTATCATGTAAAACTCAAGAACAATAAGTTCAAGAAGAATGTCTACAAACAACACTGCTCAGGACTGCACATAAATGCACACACAAGGTTCAATATATATATACAATGCTCAATTGCACAAAAAGATTTAATTTAAAATTAACATTATATAGTGTAATAAAGTTCACACTGTTTGCTTACAAAAGTTCAATCTCAACAAATTCCTTCACAAGAAAGATGATTCCTTATTGACATAAAGTTTTTCAAATATTTGAAGTCCGAAATCACATACAACTCTACTACTTCAGAAAGATGAACACTTGCAGGACAGCACACATAGACTTGCCCTTATTTTCCAATCAACATTGATTTTAGCTCACTAAAGACCATAAAGTTCTTTTTTAGGTTCGTAACGGGGTTAAGTGTATTGGCATGGTCACTGACGTTTAGTCTCTTCTACCTTCACAAAGCATGGGAAATCACTTTTTCCCCTTCTTGTCACACAAAAACATGTTCATAATTCACCCCATTATTAAACTAAACATGAATCATCGGATAACCCATTTTTTTCATTTTTTCATACATTATTTAACAACATTATCTATTTTTCACCAAGCTCATAATAAAACCAAACTAGTACCTCAATCCTACATTAAGATCCTTCTACTCTATCGTTTCTCAGTCCTCAATCCCTCTTGGGGTGATCATATTAGTGAAGTAGGGACAGCCAACCCTTTAGGTCATTAAAATCTGTGTCAGGATCTAAAAGAGGAGGAAGAGGAGTCTGATCCACTGAGATCCTAGAAGGATCATTTATTTCCTTAGAGAGGAAATTTACTCTCTAGGATTATAATAGTTGGTCATCTGCATAATAAACGATGGAAGCCTGAGAACAGTGTTATTCCCTGTTAGTGTCTTTTTAGGTGACGTGAGTCTTGTAGAATCCATTTCGGTCGAAGTTGGCCTCCTGTTTCCCGGCCATGAGTAATTTTCCATTGCTTTTTCGCTCGAGATTCAGCTGCATTCTCATCTATAAACTTTACAGGTGCACACTTGTTGGTGGCATATCTCTACCAGTGGCTTTATGTCTAGACATTCCAAAAAAAATGTAAAAACACTTAAAATATTTTTGAAAAAAGTGCAAAAAAAAAGGTTGTAGAAAGACTCATCAAACCAGTGAGCGAGTTGCTGAATTAATTTACTAAGCCAGATCGAGTTGACTAAAAGTTGCACTAAAAAAATTTCACAAACTCAAAGGTGGTCATCAATGTGTGTGGCCATTCGGCGGTTCGGAGACAACAATTGGCGAGCTATAGGTAGCTCGCTAAAAGTTTCAATGTATTTTAAGGGATTAGGGGAAGAAAGGAGATTATGTGCGACTTTGTATGAGTTTCGGAGTGAACTATATGTGCGCGGTCATATTGCCAAAAGTTACTCAAAAAACACACAAAAATTATCGAAATAAAAGGTGAGCTAGGAAAAATTAGGCGAACCTCCGAACAACATTGCATTCTAGAGACAACTCGATAAATGGGCCTTTCTACATCTATTCACCCCACTCCTTCAAACACAATCCCGCAACCCATAAAATCAAAACTGAACACCTACACTATTATATTAAAGCAAGACTCATACTACTATTTGCTTTGGGGTACTCACACATCCCCTAATTTGGTAAAAATCGGTTATATAGTGTCCTTTACTGACATCAATCTCTAAATCATTTGAAAAAATAGAACATTAAACCCAATAAATGGTTACTGCGGCTTCATCTCACTAAACCTAACACATATTTAACACAACCCAACCATTTAAATAAAGAAAGACACAACAATCAAGATTAAAGACCTATTAATACTTATTTCAATTCAAATTAGGTTAACAAACACACATACCATTATTATTAAAAAATACTCGACAACAGAATATAAATTTCATTCTAGTTCAACCACATATGGGTTTAAGATTCATATAGGAAACATTTAAGACAAAAAATGCTTAATGTAACAAACAACAAGGAATTCCACAATCCAGAGCAAAAATTCCAAGTGAAATGAGACTAGAAGTGTGAAAATAAGAATAATATATATTATTTGCGGAAGAGTACGAGAATTGAAAATGAGAGGAAGTACAGGATTTTGAAATTTTAAATTGGTTGGCTCTTTAACCATTTTAGTTGATAATGTCGATGACATAACTATTGCTCTTACTTGATAAATATTAATGTGTCTACAATGAGGAACATCAAATTGCATAGTAAATATGTAAATTTTAGTATCTGAGTTTTACTAGCCAGTTGTCGAATGAGTCTCTTGATATGAACATTCCACGCTAGCTAAAAAGTGTTGAGTCTTGTTTTATAATTGTATCAATGCCTTGTGCAGTGAGGCTACCTTGAACATTTGGATTGATGACACAAAATATTTATCCTATTTTTCCGATTGAATCAATGAAGCGAGAAATTGAAATAATCTTAGGAATGAATTTTCAAGAGTGACCCAATTTGACAATATACCTCTTTTTGCCAAAATTGTTTGAGATATGTGAACCTTGATTGGCATTTTTTCACCCTATCATTTTATTGGAAAAAAAATGAACAATGTTGACCTCTTTATGTCATCACCCATTACCTGAATAAAGTATTGGTATGTTTGAATTGCAAATATCTGCCAAAATCCTATGTTTGGGGAGTGGTGAAAAAACAAATAAGAGTCAAGAAGTGTATAGATTCCTTTTTGATGGATAGTTTAGAAAAAGATGGAACCCCTCCTTTATATATAATAAAGTGATAGAAAACTCCACCAAAATATCACATGAAACTGAATCTTCATTTAAAATTTCAATTTGTAGTTTCCCAATTTGTGCTCTGAAAAGTTATGAAGCGAGATAAGTGGTGCCTCGACGAACATGTCGGCAATCCGCTATTTTCTCCTAATCATCTTCTGTTTAAATGGGTCATTTGTCTTTAGGGTTTGTGAATTTAGGCAACCAAGGTTGCTACTAATAGAGCAGATCAGTCATTCCCTAACTGCCCAATTATGTCGCTAACTTAATTTTTCTCCCTAGGTGTAGAACGCTGGAACACAGGGCGAGCTAAAGAGCCACTCGATGGTTTGCGCATGGTCTTT
The DNA here is from genome assembly GCA_027704785.1 of Solanum chmielewskii. Classification (NCBI taxonomy): domain Eukaryota; kingdom Viridiplantae; phylum Streptophyta; class Magnoliopsida; order Solanales; family Solanaceae; genus Solanum; species Solanum chmielewskii. Next base: position 10,592,280 of record JAKWIX010000323.1, read on the forward strand.
GCAATCACCAGGAGAACTTTTCTCTACTTTTTCTTCTTGATTTCCTCCTTTTTTCTTTGTAGTTTCCTCCCCATGTTCCTTAGTTTACATACCTAAAAATAAATGCTTTAACATCAGTTTATAGAATAAGTGGACACTAAAATATCAAAACAAAGCCCTAAATGAGTTCAAATACGGGACTCATTATTCATCATTGTAAATTTCTTCACTCTTGAAAAAAACGTACCCACATTTGGGATCACTAGAATCACAACTTCATTATCGGCTTGGGGTATTGAGGCTTGAGCAAACAATTTAAAATTATCCCTTAACACCACCATTTATAACATGTTTGACTGGAATTTGATTAGCTTGGAGTGGATCTTCTTGTTCTTTATTATCCCTCATATTCTCTCGATCATGAGCTCTTCGGTAGCCATATCCTCGAGAACATAGCGTAAGTATTAGAAGAGAGAGCATATAGATTAAATATTTATGACACGACTTTCGAGAAATAAAAAATTTAAATTTCTTAATCATGTTGTATCCCCTTATTCATAAATGTTGTTACTTCACACTCATTAACAAGACTATACCTGACGTGGTTTATTAGACATCTTTTGATCATTCTAATCCTTGTGCTCTAATAAACATGTTCGTCATGACCCAACAGTATTCGTAGATATAACACGACATATAAAATCCCAAGGACTCCATATAAGCAACTTATATCTGATAATATAAAAAATAAATACTAAGATTAAAAACAGAGTCCAAGTATAATAGATTTCATAAAATAAAAGCGGATGTCAAAAGTACTTATCTCATTATAGCCATCTAATACAATATAATGAAATTGGGTGTAACACGTACATCATGTCCAAAAGAAAAGTACATGAAAAGGAACTTAAATATTGAATGTCCATCCCTGGAGCATGCGGACTAATCGAAGCTTGTAAATATCTCAAGTTAACCTCTAGCCAAAAAATTGACAACCTAGACTTTCAAACTTATATTAGGAAAAAATGTATGAAAAAGAATGTGTTAGTACAAAATAATGTATAATGTAATATAAACATGCATAGGAAATTTAAATAATGTTAAAAGGGACATTTCCTTTCATGTATGCTATTGAACAAGCTAAAACATAATATAAAAGAAGTTACAAAACATACTTCACAAAAAAGGTAAATGCAAGCTAGCATCAACTTTAAAATCTCTCATATTGGATATTTATTAAAGTAACGTTAGTTTATCATTCTTGTGGTGATTTATCCTTAACCGACAAGTAGAACATGTGAGCTATAATATGATCCCCCGGTGTCTTCCACATTGAAAAGGGGTTTCCTACTTGCAAAAGGTAAAACCATGAGCTTCTAGCTTAAGTGGATCCACAAGCTATTCATCCTATTGGGGATAATAGTTTAAGAATTAGGGAGATTCATACTAAAAACCTGGCCATTACTAACGTGAGGGCTCCATCACAAGATATTGCTTCTAGAAACTCGGTTTTTACTAACTTGACGATTTCATTCACATATCAATATCCACTAGATACTAAGAATAAATCATACAGAAAAGTTGTTAAATCTTCACTTATCTTATGATCCATCAAAAGATATTCATGGATATCCAATCCAAGCTAAAGAGATCATATTAGGATAGCTCCTTAGATTATGTGGTAGAAAACCTATCACCATTCATGATCACTTTTATTCTTTGATCCGATTAGGTGAGAAAGGATTTAAACCTATGAAACCTTGTTATGTGAACAATCGATTAACATAAATCTAATGTGTGTTTATGTGAATATTCTTTGAATAACAAAACAACAATATCATTATTGGCACTTTACAGTAAAAGCACCATTAAAACATTTTCATAGATATCATAAGGAACCACATACACACATATTTAGCCACTTGATATTCAAAACCCATTAGCAATAATTAATTCTTAGAATACATGGACACGATATGTAATTCAAAATAAGTTCATAACAAGTTAACAATACATGCTTAATTTCATAAAACTCGCCTTTGATAGGAAAAGTTCCTTATCATATAATTCATACATAAGGACATACGGGCTACGTGGATTTATTGGAAAATTATAATAAAATCATTGTATGTATTAATTTATGAAAAAGAAATTATAATTCAATCATTCAAATAAGCATTGAAGTAAACTTATGACGATTGAACAAAATTGTCATATCCTGAGACCACAACTTAAAAGGCATGGCACTCTCGAAGTGCAACTTGGCGTACTCGACCATCCGGAGGTCTTATACAAGCATTTTGACATCATTTACTACAAACATGTATGAAATGTAGTGCAGGAATTAACATTTTCCACATGAAATATCATAAAACATATTATATTAAAATCAGATGAAGATACTAAGTCCCAACATATGTCAATCTCAGACTCAAGAATACTTGGGACATTGTCCATACAATACAAATATAGACATACTTAGTCTAATAAAATATTTTAAATAAAAGAATTCTAAATATAATTATGTCCTCGAGTCAAGTGAGGACGTACTTCAACTTGCCTTGAAACATCCTAGTTTTCAAGCTTTGCTTCAAGACGCTTCTCACCTTCAACCTACACCTTTAGATATAGAAAAAATGTACTGAATTAGTACAATGCATATACTAAGTATGGCTTAGTACATAAAATCATGACAAAAAGACATTTATGCGACACATGCTCTTTTTTATTAGAATATCACATTAAAAAAATAAGAACCACATTTAAACACCAAACATTACTGTTAGAACACATTACTAATTATACTCAATTAATACCAAAATCATATTAACCTTTTAGTGAATTCTCAGTGACTTCACTGTAACTTTACCTACAATTCTCACATCACAAGATAACATCAGTAACACCTAAAAAATAGTTAAAAATGATATCCTCCTACAAAAGGTTATTCTAAGGCTCACTTGAGTAAGTTATGATGCGAACTCCCATACAATCAATTCACACACACCTTAGAGATCCATTAGACTACCTAAGATAAGATTACTCTGACTAAACACAACAACATATATGTATTAGGACATTCTCCTCCCAAAGTTTATCAAAAGACGGACTTATGTAATTCAAGAAGAACACCCATACCCCATCTCGAATATTACCTAAGTAATCCTTCAGACTACCTATGTTTAAATCATGTCTACTTTATCAATTTACATTCCCTGTCTAGTGTTATTCTTAAGACTTCTGTAGGTAAGACATGAAGTGACCATTTCTATTACCCTTCAAACCTTAGGTAAGCAACCCTTAAACTACAATTGGTAAGTACATAGTAAATAACATAATTTAAAAATTAAGTAATTATAGTTACTAGTTCATTAAGAGACAGTTAAAACATAAGGAAATTTAAGTAATGGTCTTGGAAAAGACCTAGGGACTCATTCACTAACATCTTCGAAGACTAATAATACAATGTCTAGATAGAGTCCCATACAGCAACCTAAACTTCATTGAACTTCTGAAACACTAATAGGTATGATGAGAATAGGAAATAACCGACATAGACCATACTACCTATGCATAGACTCCGTAGTCATAAAAAACCTACTCCGATGGAGGGTGTTCCACTTGAAAATTGTATAACTAGGACACATCACATGTAGGACAATGGTTAAGGAATATGAAGGGTTTCTTTGTACTCTATCCTAATTCTTCACTAGAGCTACTTCCCAAACCATACTCACTTGGTGCTAACCTTTGATCTCATAGAGTATTTCAATAAAGGAATACATGAAGAGGTTTTATATCTAGGTCAAAAGAGGATAGCTCAGTGACTTTGCTAAAGATGATTTCACACCATTCCAGCCGACTAACCATAAGCCCTTTATAAATAGAAAAAGGATCCATTACGACTTTCAATTTCTAGGATATCAAATCCTTCAAACTTGGTTAAATGTTCCATATAACGACCTTCTGAACAATATTTAATGTCACATGTCAATCACACATACATGACTAATAAGCTTTAGCATACAAAGTCAAGAACTCGTGGTCATATTCTACATGTATCAAGTAAGGGAAATAATTTTACAAAAACAAGACACACACATAATTCACAAATGTCATATCATTCTAGAAACACATAGGCATAATAAACATCATCTATAGGTCACCATATTTAATACTATAATATATCTATTTAAGTATAACAAGTATCATTTAATCGATCAAGAAATATCATCAACTAGAAGGACTCATGCTTTTACTCCACATAAAAACGTAATTCATCTAGACATTCATAATATTCACATAATTAACATATATTGTGATAAAGCCATAATACATAAGGTAATTCCAACGAGACCACAGTTTTTCACAATTCATAAAGTAATGCCAACAAGGCCTCATAAGTCACAAGTATAGCACATAAGCACAGCAATTATAAGTGGACCATACAAAGAATCCTCATCATCTATGAACTATACTACTCAATATATATAATGTTAGATCAACATACCATGAATCTAACCTCACAACTTCAATCCGTAGCCAATTCATCACACAATAAGCAATGACTTTACCAATGGCCATAATTGAAAATTAAACCTAATAATCACCATACATAATGAAGCAACGATAATACAACATGAATTTATGAATTTACAGAAGCAAACTAAAAATACTAGGATTATTCGTTCATAATTCAACATCCCTAATCAAACAACACAAGAATTCAATAGCATTAAGAGATATTCAATTTACCCACAAAGTAGTAAAATATATGGTTACATGAATTACATCAGTTCATAGATTTTTTAGGTTAAATAATCTCATTAACATCAGTTCAAGTAATATGCAATGATTCAAAACGTTTTATGCAAGAAACCATGGATTGATTACAAAATAGGAAAATTTCTTTGTTGAAAGACTTAAGAAATAATTTTGAATCTTGGATACTTGAATAAAAGAGATTCAAGGATGAAGGTCATACCTCAATTTATGGTAGACCACGAATTAAATGAAGAGTCACCAAAGAAATCTTCAATCCAAGTTCTATCTTGAGTTTTGGCTCCACTGGAGTTCTAAAGAGTTCTTTAGGGAATTTGGATTTTGATTTTCAATAGTGAAATTATCTAAGTGTTAAGACTTATATACCCACTTAACATACCAAAAATACCCCTAGGAAACCCCGCAAATTAATTTTTATATTTCTAAAGGAATTACGTAAATACCTCAAGCATTGGCAAAATCAATAGAGTGGAATGCATGCCCATCGACGGCCAGCTCACCTACGCCCCATCACCTAACCAACGAACCGTTCTGCTGGTCCGTGGTTTGAGCAAGAGGATGAACCAAATGGAGCACAATATACCACACCCCTCACTTATGGGGAATCGACCATCCTACTGGGCATCAACTGCCTTTCGTAGGTTGGGCTCGTTTGACAGCTTTTGGCTCACACATGGGTCAGTCCTCAAGGACCCTTAGTTAGTCCATGGGAGTTTTTCCCTGACATTTCCCAAAAAAAAAAGTTTTTATACATGTTTACTACCTCTTACAACAATATCATCTATGAATAACATGTATAACTCCACGAAACATGCTATGACAAACAGAGACATTTCAAGGAAAACCTTTCAAACGTCACGGACGTCCTTGGACGTTTGACCTCCAAACAACATGAAACATTGAACACTGACTCCTAACCTCATAATAAATAATATTATGACTTCAAAACATTAAGAAACAAGTGTTAGTATCTATTTAAACCTGAGTTGTTTTACAGGTGTTACAATCTCCCCCACTTTGACAACATTCATCCTCGAATGGCACTTACTTCATTTTAAAGGCATTCAAGAAATAAGAAGATCAACAGTATTAGCACATAACCATAACACACCATACACAATATCAAATTTAGGAGGAACACCAATTTGACATACTTAAGACACTCAAAACACAACAAGAGGATAGAAACTAATTTAGGACTAATCATGCAAATAATACTCTCATGTTTCATTTCGAAGAGGAGGAACACTATCTCCCTTCATTATCAGTCTCATAATTATCAATTATACACACATTAAAACAACTCTCACAAAAATAACAATTTAGTCAAAATTTGAAAAATCTTACAGGAACTACCAAGCAACACAGTGAACCATGCTTAAATATTCAAAGATGCAACTCTTAAGAAATTTATGATGAAAGCATGAAATAATGAAATATTAAATCATATAAATTCAACTCATGGAATAACTATAACTTTATAAAATTCTCAATGCAAGGAATCAATGAAATTCAATTCCAAGGAGACTCGTGAACAAAATGAAACACGCAACATGCTACTATGACTTTCTAACTCTCAATTTTGAGTTGAATAGCAGAAATGACACAATCAATCAAAACTCCACTACTCACCATACTCCCCCACTTAGAAGGAACTCATAATAACTAAAGATAAAATTTATAACTTACCAACATCATCTTCATCATCCGACTTTGATCCTCTTTTCTTGAATGCATAGAATTGATTCTTCCTTGGTATATCATCGCCCGGAATACTTGGAGGAACTTTTTTACCTTTTTTTCTTATAGCCATAATAGTAGGACAATCCGTCACATTATTCCTATCCTTCCCACAACCAAAGCAGTCCCTGGTATAAACTAGACATTTCCCATATTGCTTCTTCGCACAAGTAGAACAAGTAGTCTTACTATTTCGAGAACCACTACCCTTCTCATCTTTTACCTTAGGATCCCTAGGTTCATCTTGAACTGGATGCCTCTTCATTAACCTAGGTTTGTTGCTCTTTTGGTCCTCTCCTTTTAAAGATTCTAGAAATCCTACTAACTTTGAGTCTTCAATTGATTAAGCATACACCATAAGCCTAGAAAAGTACATGTCACCATAGAGCATGGACGTACGAAACTCTTCTTTCACAGGGTCGGCAACACCGGTAACAAACCTACTCATATCATCCCTAGGGTTACACACCAAGGTTGGAGCATACCTAGACAATATAGTGAACTTCAATGAATACTCTCCAACACTCATATTGCCTTGCTTGAGATTAATGAACTCCTCAACCTTCACCTCCCTCATCTCAAGGGGAAAGTACTTTCCTAAGAAAGTCTCCTTGAACTCTTCCCACTATATAGGACCCGACTCACCCGGCCTATTATCTTTCTATTTTGTGTACCAAACATGAGAAATCTCTCTCAATTGGTACGAAACCAACTATGCCTTTTCTCAAAAAGTCATCACCATGGCACTAAATATCTTATACACCCCATCTAGAAACTCTTGGAGATCTCTCCCACCTTTGAGCCAAGAAAAATATGCGGATTCATCCTCACAAAGTATCGCAATATAGTGGTTATAGTACTCTCCATAGCCATCACTCTAGGTTCAATAACCTTATTCTCATTGGTAGTCATGGCTCGGGCTAAAGAAAGTAGAGCCTCTCTAATTTCCCCATTATTTATGTCTGGGGAAACCACCGAAACCTTATTACCTTCACCTCCAATAGGGACTTGAACACCTTTGGCAGGCATTTGAGCATATTGAGGAAGTTGAACTACTTGTGGATCTAGTCCACCTTTAGGAACTTCCCTTTGCACTTCTCGGTCTTCCAACAGTCTAGCACCCATTCTTATAGTATTAATTTCCTATAAACAAAAGAGAATTGATTATGAATAGGCACTTTTAATGTAACATTTCGGAAAATTATATGTCTAGTGAAGATCCAAATAGGTCTTTAAGAATGCGTATCAGGGATACATAGGCATTCCAAAGCAAATATTGAAAATTTTGGGCATAGTATAGAAAAATGTCTTAGGGTGTTAGCCAATTTCTATATAAAACCCAAATAAGCAAAATATTGGAAATATTAGAAAATATTGGCTTCAAGGTTGTTATCCATATATTTAAGTATTAATGAGCTGGTTTAGGAATTCTACCTGTAATGAAGACCCTAAACTAAAATGCTATTTCCTTTAACTCACTAAAGGTATGAGGTATCCAAGTGTCTAGCCTAGTTACCACGTCACATAATCAATTAAAATGATCAAGTAGAGTAAGTAGTGCCCAAGGACATAGTGAGGATCCTTGGGAAAATAAGTAAACATTCGTAAAGGAACCATAAATAATAGTTAGTTATGAAAGTACAACCAACTCATGTGTAAGCACATGTTCAAGACATGTGAAGAAAAAATAAAGGAAGGGACCAGGCTAACAGGATTCGGTTAGGGTAGTTAAGGGGACAAAAATGTGCATAAGGGAGCACTCAATGTGGGGAGTAACTTCCCAGAAAATTTTAGACTCTAACATACTTCTCCAAATAGCTACCTAACCTAGGTATAACCGAAATAAACCCACTAGTGCACCCGACGATCTAGGAAAAAAACCAGAATGATACTAACCTAGTACTAGTTAAATAGCCAGCCTAGTACGTAACCTCTGATGGTCCAAAAGGTTAGTTATGGTACTATAAACTAAGATGTACTTTAGTAATTCCCCTAGGTTACCTAATTAATTTGTTTATCAACTTAATTAATTAATTTAAAAGGTCTAAAACAAAAACTACAAAGTAAATTTTCTGATTTTGTTTAAAATAAAAAAGGGACAACCTAGAACCTAATCTCGGATGCTCCAAAGAGTTAGTTAAGGTCCTAAAAACTTAGTTAAACTTTAGTAAGTAACCTAGGCTAAATAATTAATCAATTTAGAAGCTTAATTAATTTATTTAAAGGGTTAAAACCAGAATCAAAAAGAAATTTCAAGATTTCTGTTGAGACAAGAAAAAGATAAACTAGTATTAACCTAGGATGGACCAAAGGATTAGTTATGGTTATATGGGTTTAAAAATTAACATAGATAACTTAAATAATTAAAATATCCATTTAATTAATTAAATTTATGGGGTAAAACTGAAATTCTTACTCTAACCTAGTATAATGCATGAAATATCATAGTATTTAACCTAGGATTGTCCTAAAGGGTTGATTATGGTTAGAATGATTTATGGGTATTTTAGTACATACCTTAGGTATCTAAATTAATTAAATTAAATATACAATCGATTAATATAAAGTTAAAATGTTGACCTAAACTATAGTAAACACCACAATTTCAGATTTTAGGTCAAGTCAACATTTTCTTTGTTTAGTCAACTTAGGAGGTTTTTTTTAGTAATTAGTTAATTAATTAATTTAATTAACTTATTAAATACTAAGTTGAATAAGTCAAGTTGAGTTATCAAACCTAATAACCACGTTCGAACTCAAACAAATACATGACTAAAAAAATAAAACAAGCGTGAGAAAAATAGTGAACAAAACGCGGGAAAAAATAGAAAAATTTTATAAACGATTTTCAGGTTTCTTCAAGGTTTTTTCAAGGTGGTGTTCTTATATTAAGTTCTAATTAAGGTATAGGTTTCTCTCGTAGAATTCTTCTCCAAGAGTATTTTTCTTCGAACGATTCACAAGATCTTGAAAACTAGAGTTGTTCCCGTCATTCTCGTCGATCTTCCCTTCCCTTGTACCCTTTTTTATTTCAATGTTCAATAGGTTAAAGATCTTTTTGTTGATATGTGGTACTGGCTGTTCTCAACATGTATTGTTCTTTAAAGATGAGCATCCAATGAACTTATGAACTTGTAATTGCGTAAAGGTAATCTTATCATGCTAATTAAGGATCAATAATATGCTAAGTTATGTTTGTGATCTGTTAAGTGAATATGTGTCTTTGGATGAATGTTTACTTGCTGTTATTGTGATGTTATGAAGATTTTAAAGATATCAAATGTTAATATAATGCTGCCCAATATTTTTTAAAAAAATTACACTAAAATTCCATAAACTAAGAATTGGCTCAAAGACATCTATGAAATCATATCTTGAATAAATTTGTTATCTGGTTCGAATAAAGTTGGCTAACTATATGTGATCAAAATGAATATATAATAATGGATAGGAACTTATGTAAATGATTAACATATTGGATAAGGGTTCATACATACGGAAATTTATATATGAACATGCGTATAATTGGCTTATGCCAAAAAGAATGAATATGCTAGTCTAACATCCTAAATCTTGAGCCAACACTAATCATATGCCTATTTTTCTTTAGTAAGAGTATCTAATATAAATAGTAAGCACTTCTAATGTAATATTAATGAATCCATAACCAAGAAAATGAATTTAATTTGGACAACTCCCATCATGCTCCACAAGAATGAACAATGAACACATGAAAATCATTGAATGAAGTGCTCATCGTCCATAAACGGTGATATGAAGCTACTACACTAAAGTAGGTAAGTAACGTGAGTTATAACATAATTAAAAGGGTTTAAATTAAGTTAGTTACCAGAATGAGGTGTTAAATGAATTGACACAAGTCTTACACCAAAGCTAATTTGTTAAAAGAATACTCACGAATGAAGGTGTTAGAATGTGTGAAACTAGTCTCATTAACACCTAAGGATGATATGTAAGGACAATTCACATTCATAAATGTAAATTAAGAATGATATGAATGAACAATTCACATTTCATCAATGTAAAGTAAGGATGACCAATCACCAATACAGTAAGTAAATCTCAATCTAAAAGCAAGCGTCCATAATACTTAAGTCAACACAAAAAGATGATGAAATGAACATTCACGTAAAAAGTGATTAGTAACTAAAATGTATATAATAAAATGTTGAAACCCTAGAAGGGTTAAGTAAGAGTGTGAAACACACTAAATGGCCAAGTGCATTGGCATAGGATGAAATGAACATTCACGTAAAAGGATCAGTAATTATGAAAATCAAATGTTCTAATACTAATGAATATGGGGACAATGTGATAAGGGCATAATGTGAAAGATGAGATCAATCTCAAAAGAGCCTAAGTAAATGTTACAAAAACATACTCACCTATGAGAGTGTAAAGATAATTAAGAAAACAGTCTCTATGTACACTCTTCTGACAGTATTGATACTGATGTATTCTTAATATTAATAATAATATGAGAAATCATCTATTGAGCTATGATGTCCTCATATTAGAAGCAAGCGTCCATGACGTATGAGTTGAATAAAATGGAACTTTATATTGAGCACCGCTAGGCTAGCTATGAGTGGTGATGCCTTCTTTTGGGAATGGTGGAGGTTCACATAACTCTCATGAGATGTAACTGTCCGGCCTGCCGGGTATGGTCTCATTATATATCATATTCTTCAAACCTATACTGCCAATATAGGGATCTAGCGGGGTTCAATTCCCATGTACTCTAGAATTTTTTGGGTCACTTTGGCCGGTGATTCCACCTCTTTTCGCTATGGGGTAGACAATGGATTTCATGATGCTCATATGATCTATGTAGGTTAAGGTTGGAGTTCCTCAATGTAAGCAATATAATGAAATGAATGACATGAAAGGTGTTTGTGGAAGAGAATTAGGAGGTGAAGTCAGATTCAAGTAATGACATTAGGTCATTCTTGGTCATTGCAGTTCATGATCCTGATTAGAGTCTTAATCTTCATCCTAGGTATAGTTGGTGTTTACATCAGCCTATGAATTAATGAAATGAATAATGTGAAGTAGGAATGAGGTCCCATATTAGGGCCCTCACTTGAGATGTCATATGCTACATCAACGATTCCAAAGTCTCGTGTATATGAAATGTATTATATATAAAACATGAAAATAATAAAATCAATGGCATGATAAACACAGAATTACGTATGAAAGGTAATGAATATATAGTGCAAAGAATGACTAACTATAAGGTAGGGAAATCCTTCCTTAGTCCTTGGATTACTTACATTGATTCATTGTGGGTATGGGACTACGATGAATCATTGCACTTGTAAGTAAAACATATTACCAAATGAATTATTCAACTACACAACAAGAAGAATAAAAAGACTAAACAATAATCTGAGTGTACAAAGAGTAGCACTCGACCTAAGTAGATCAAAAGTATCAAATCTTCACCCCTGAACAATAATCTGAGTGTACAAAGAGTAGCTCTCGACCTAAGTGGATCAAAAATCTCAAATCTTGGCCCGAGTTGTTCTAAAATTATGTTGATGATACTGATGTTTTGTGATCATATATAAAACTAGTTGTGTGTTTTAATCCACTAATATAAATCATATTCATACCAAAATTCACAACTAAACGAATTACGAAAGTCTAATGACTAGACTTTCCTAAAATGGCATGTTGCTTAGGCAGATCTTTCAACAATCATGCATAGCTTTATGTGCTTGTGCGCATACTCCCATACTTAGTACAAGTGGTGTACTAACCCCCCAATATTTATTATTTTTATAGGTGCAGGTTAGAGGACATGTTCACGACACTTGCAGAGGTTTGGACTTCAGGGGTTTCTTCAAACCATTTGGTAGGTCCTCATGAATTCATAGGATGCTACAAATTTACTCTAGCCTTAGTTTTAGACATAGCTAGTGGATGTTGTCCCTAGCGTTTCTTTTGCACCTTCATTTCGATGTTGTGTACTAAGGCCCTGTTTGGCGAACTATTTATGATATATTCATCTTAAATTTTAAATTGATTGTTTATGTTAGATGGTTGTTATCTTATGTTGAGATTATTATATGTTATATCAAGTTAATAATTATATAAAGGATATGTATACCTCATACATATAAAAAAGTTTCAAATTTTCTGCAAATTTAACTAGATGAATGTGATAACTGTAAGATGAGGCTTGTCTACGACCTCTAAACGACACAAGTTGCGATCCGGATTCTGGAATCCGGGTCGTGACATTTAATTTCTACTCTATAGGCACGACACAAGACTGATGAAGAAAGTGAAATTTCATCGTCTTATAACATCTCTTCCATAGATGTGTTGCTACTCACACTAATTCATAAGACTCGTCTAGACAAAGGTTTATAAGACTTTTTTATTCCTAAGACAACTTCCATAACCTATGCTCTGATACAAACTTTTTCACATCCCAAGAGTACACCCAAGAAGATAGGTCATTCTTGGACATGTTCAAGCCCTTTGACATCATTTATTGCATACATGTATAAAAGCAGTACGGAATTAAGTCTCTTCACACGAAATATTTTAAAACATTTTTCACATTAAAATCATAAGTAAATACAGAGTCTCAACATATTTCAATCTTAGACTCAAGAATACATGGGAAACGGCTCAAACAATACCAATATAAGAATAATTAGCCTATGACAATACTTTGAACAAAAGAAGTCTAAAGATAGTAATGTCTTCAAGTCAACTCAGTACATACTTCAACTTGCTTGAAAGAATCCTAGTTTTCAAGCTTTGCTTCAAGACGCTTCTCACCATCCACCTACAATGCATGTACGAAGCATGACTTTTTAATGTAAAAAATCAAGAGAAACAAACATTTATGAGAAACATGCTCTTTTAGGTAAAAACATCACATTAGAAGTATAAAAAACACATTTAAGCACCACACATTACCATTAGAACAAAACCAATTATACTCTATTTATACCAAAATTACAGTAACCTAACAGGGATGCACTGTGACTTCACTATAACTTTACCTACAATTCATACATCACAAGGTAGCATCAATAACACCTAAAAAATAAATAAACATTCGATCCTCCTACAAATGTTAATTTAAGGTTCATATTAGTGAGTTATGAAGTGACCGCTCATACAATCCCTTAACTTAAACCAAACAGATCCTTTAGACTACCTAAGATAAGATTACTATAACTACACACAACAATAAATATGTATTAGAACATTATCCTTCCAAAGGTTATCAAAAGACTTACTTATGTACTTCAAGAAGATAAAGCTCACACCCCCTCTCTAAGATTACCTGAATAATCCTTAAGACTCCATAAGTTTACATCATGTCTACTTTATCAATTTACTTTCCCTATCTAGTTTATTCTGAAGACTTCCATAGGTAGGACATTAAGTGACCATTCCTATAAGCCCTTCATTTTTAACAAAGAAACCCTTAAGCTACTCTAGGTATGTACTTACTCATTAACATACTTTCCAACATAATTCATTATATTTACTAGTTCATTAAGAGGCATTTTACACATAAGGACATTCAAGTAATGGTCTTGGTAAAGATCTAGACTCACTCACTCACATCTTCAAAGCCTAATCGTGCAATGTCTAGATAGAGTCCCATACCATTACCTACAATTCAAAGAACTTCTGAAACACTAGAAGGTATGACATATGATAAGAATAGGCAATAAGCGACATTTACAATAATAGCCATTCATGGAATTCAGAGTCATGAACCTACTCTGTTGGAGGTTTTTCAAGCTGCCGATGGTTGAACTAGGAGACATCCTATGTAAGAACATGGTTAAAAAATATGAAGGGTTTCTTTGTACTATTGACTCATTCTTAACTAGAGCTACTTCCCAACCCATACTCACTTGGTGCTAGCCTCTGTTCTCAATGAATATTTAAATAAAGGAGTACATGAAGAGGTTCCATATCTAGTTCACACCCTAATCACATTACACTTTACCAAAGAGGGTCTAATAAGGCTATCTACAATGGTCAAGAACGTAGCTCAATGACTTTCCTAATGATGATTTCACGCCGTTCTAGCCAACCAACCTTAAGTCCACTATTCACACAAGAAGGATACCATTATGGCTTTCAACTTCAAGGATATCATAACCATCCAACTAGATTGAAGGTTCCACATAAAGACCTTCTTAACAATGTTCAGGGTCACATGTCAATCACACATACAATACTAAGAAGCTTTAGAATACTAATTCAAGAACTCATATTCACATTTTACATGTATCAACTAAGGGACACAAGTCCACCAAAATCAGACACACACATACTTTACATATAGGATATGCCTCTAGAAGCACATAGACATCACCAACATCATCTATAGGTCACATTATTAAATAATATAATATCATCAATCTAACTGTCATAAGTTGTAACAACCCAAAAATGACTATGCGAAGTAATGCATAAACGTACCTAGAATGGCTAGCTTAAACCGGGTTCACACGGCTTGATGAGTGTGGAACCAGACCTCTGAACCTATGCACCAGCCAAGCCAACCAACATTGTGAGTTAGTTTATCTAGGAAGACTTTGTTCAATCCATGTAGTGTTCCCGAATAATAGAATTCACCGGGATGTGTTTTAAGTGGACTTAGAAGGTTAGTCTTAGGTTATAAGGGTTCTAGGGGTATAAAGGTAATTTTGGGGATAGAGGTAGTATAGTAACTACCCTAGGCTGATATTTAGTTAGGTAAATAAATTTATTAATTAGTCAAAATAAGTCAAAAATCTTGGTGGTCAAATCTGAGATTGATCGTACCTCCAAACTCGGGTTCGAGTTGAGTTGGAGGCATAAGGGGGCACTAATTAAATGATTAAAATTAATTAAAATAAGGAGGGGAATTATAATAACCTAATATATATTTAATAATCTTATTTTTCAACATATTAATTGTGTTGAATAAGTCAACAATAATCCCCACAAAAGAGGTGCATGACTCCCAATAGGAGTGTGCTTCATGCCCTCTCTTAATTCTTTATATTACTCCTAAAAACATTTTCAGCTTTACCTCACAATTCAAAAACAGAAAATAAATGTATTATCACTGTTGTAAACGTAGTCTTTGATTCATCTATCAAAAACAAAAAACTAAATTTGTTATTCCTAAGTATTATAAGTAATGAACATCACTTGGGAACAATAATCGAAGCTCGGAAGTAAGGCTTGTTGTGTGGGTGGAGGCATGTGGTTGTTGCTTTGTAAATTCTAAGAAGGTATGGCTTTCTTGTCTCTTGGTACCTTTCCCAAGAGTCCCCTAAGGTTCAGTTTAAATCCAAATGAAAAACATAGCTTGTCCCCCGTTGCATGCCCCTGTAATTAGATCCTCTGAAAAGTTGATGCATGTGTTGGTATGTTTGCTGGTATACAATCTTTGGAACGTTTCTAATTGTGTGTAATGTGATGTTTCCGGGTAGAGTATGATCATTTTATGTGTGTCCGACTATATGTATGTTTTATGTACACAATAATGCTAGATACCATGAAAAGCATACTACTGATTGTTTTCAAGAACATGGTGAATTATGTTCTATGTATTTGTTCTTTTATTCACATATGAGGATGAAATCGTGATGTTCATGACTAAGAAAGTTAAAGTAAAGTCTTTAATGAATTGGAAAAGTTTATGATAAATGAACATGGTTTCGGCTAGTGAATAATATATATGAAGAGGAAAAGTTTCTTCCCTTCTTAGTGAAACTCAAAACCTTAAAGTTCTTATACTAAGACATTAATCCTTAACATAAAAGAAGAGAAAATTGGGTGAAATAGGGGATTCATACTTGGGCAGATTTGGAGAAGCCTTAATTTAAAAAGAAAAGAAAATAGTGAGGGAGAGGGGATTCGAACATGGGCAGATTTAGAGAAGCCTTAAATGAAAAAGAAAACAAAATAGTGTGGTAGAGGGGATTCGACCTTGGGCAGATTTGGGGAATCCATTTATTAAAAAGAAAAGAAAATAGTGAGGTACATTGGATTCGAACTTATGTGTCCTTGGACAAATGTAAGACCGGTCCATGCGAGAATAAAAATAAATAAAATGGTGTGTGTGGGAATAGAACCCACAACCTCTCGAATAGGTGAGGAAACTAGGAGAACCATATAAAGAAAAATAAAATGAGGTTGTGGGGGATCGATCCGACATCCTCTCGGTTAAAAACAGAAAAATCAAGGATAGAAAAGAAAGAAAAAAATGTAGGTGTTGGGATTGGAGCTCGAGTCCCAAAGATTATATTATAAATCAAAATTTAATATAAGACTATGTATTGCTCAAGGGGTTCGAAATCGGGTTCACTATTTCAATTTTGTATTGATAGATAAGTCTTACGTGCGAAAATATTTAATGAATACTCAAGACCTTGGCATACTTACAATATGCATAAGTCTTGTACAATATAATCTTGGGTAAGTATAATTCACATAGACGAATTATGAACGAAGCCTCATGGCTTGTACGTATGGGTTCATAAGTCCTGCTTATGTTTAAAGGTAAGTGAACCTAACAGGTATATGATAAAATAATGTGACCCCAATCGGGTTAAGTAAGAGTGTGAAACACTAAAAGGCCAACTGCATTTGCATATGAATAAATGAATATTCACATAATGGGGCGAGTAATTATGAAGAGATAATATGCTAAAGTTAATGAATTTGATGATCACATGCTAAGAGGTTAATATGAAAGACGATACCAATCTCAAATTAGCCTAATAAATTTTACCAAAAACTGTACTCGCCTATGAGAATGTAAAACTAATAAAGAGACCAGGCTGTAAGAAACACTCTAATGAAAGCATTGAGATTAATGCACACTTAATACTAATGATGAGATGAGAAATCATCTAATGAGAAATGATGCCCTCATTCTAGAAGTCAACTTCTATGATGTGTGAAATGAATGTAACAGAACTTTATACTGAGCACCGATAGGCTAGATATGAGTAATGATTCCTTCTTTTGGGAAGGCAGAGGTTCGTGTAAATGTCATGAGATGAGACTGTCCATTTAGGCGGGTATGGGTCTCCTTATACCTCCTAGACTTTGAACCTATGTTGCCAACATAGGGTTCTAGTAGGGTTTGTTTCCCTATATACGCTAGCATATTTTGGTTTCAATTTTGCCAGTAATTCCACTTTTTTTTTGCCGTGGAGTATACACTAGATTTCATGAAGCTCACATGATCTATATCGGTTAAAGTTAAACTTCCCAAAGAAAGATTGAGGCTAGCCTCATGTAATGCACACAATGAAATGAATGATACTAAAGGTGTTTGGATAGGATAATGAAGAGGTAAACTAGACTAACGTAATGACAATAGGTCCTTCTTGGTCAATGCACATTGAACCCTATAGGAGTCCTAAACAATATCCTAGGTATATAAATGGATTAAAAAAAAGTATGTATGAATGAATGAAGTACAATTTGCGTTTGCTAAAGAAGGCTCCCTAGTTGATTTCCCATATGTTTAGCTCTCATTTGTGAATTCCTAATGTAAAGGCCGTCATTCCAATGTTAAAGGCATATGAACGAAATATATGTGATATATGTATGTGTTAAATGAAATATATTATGTGTTGTGTGCAACATGAAAAGAATGATGATGCATGTTACTCTCATGGCATGACTTTCTTAATCTGATTTGGCAAGTCCAACTGACTTGGCTTTCCATAGCTCATATCATTAGGAGGGAGCTTTTCTTAATCATGCATGTACTTGGTGTGTACTTGAATACAGCCATACATAGTAAAAGTGTGTACTAATTGCATAAAATCCTTTACTTTTAGGTGCAGGTGCAGGTGGACGCTAGAGCTTACGAGACTATGTTTATGATACCCGGACGTGGAGCATTCATCCGGAATTTGTAGGCCCTCATGCTTTCGAGGACGCTTATCTCTTATATTCTATCTTAGACGTAGGCATGAGCTAGTTGAGGATTTCCACTAGGGTTTCTTTCTTACTTATTTTCATATGTTGTAGTGGTTCTTTTTTTGCAACATTATATTAATGCAGTTATGAACTATTTTATTCATTTGAATATCTTATTATTAGATGATTATTGTGAATTGATGTGATATGACGAAATTCTTACTGTGAAGTCTATGTATACTTAAAATCAAACAAAAGTTCTAAATTTTCTTCTAAAATTAACCTATACGATTTATTGAAAACATATGTGGGCTTGTCTGCGAAATCCAAGAGGTCAACGACGCCGGTTTCGGTTAGGTTCTAGACCCGGTCGTGACAAAGGTATCATATAATCCATAAATAAACATTATACTTCAACATCAAGTAATTCACCTAATGACTACACCATAGTCTACTAGACACACACATTATCAACTAGAAGGACTCATACTTTGACTCCACATAGGCACATACGTCATCTATAAATTAATAATATTCACATTATCAAGCATTAACATGAAAATCCATAACACATACATTAATGACGATGAGGACACATTATTTCATAATTTATAAAGTAATACCGACAAGGCCACATTACCTACAAGTATAGCACATTAGCACCGCCACTATAAGTGGACCATACAAAGCATCATCATCATCAAAGAACTATACAACAGAATATAGACAATGTTAGATGAACATACCACGAATCAAACCTCACAATTTCAATCCATATCCAATTCATCCAACAATATAAAAAGGCCCTTACCGATGGCCATAGTTGACAATTCAACCCAACTGTCACATCCGAGAGCACATCCTAGAGGATATCGCACTCTCGGAGTGCAACCTTCTTGCTTGACGTCTTGAAGGTCGTGTACAATCCCTTCTATATTGTTTATCGCATACAAACATATTAAAAGTAGAACGGAATTAAAACCTTTCACAAACATTCTATAAATCTTTAAAATATCTTTCATCTAATAATCATAGGAAATACTAAGTATCATTTCATCAAATAATAGACACAAGAATACTTTGGGACACGACTCATACTCAATACAAATAAGTATTATTGAGTCTATTACAATACTTCGATAAAGAAAATGAAAGACATTTATGCCCTCGAGTCAAATGAGGGCATATTTAAACTTTATTGAACTATCTTCTAATACAAGCTTAGCTCTTCAAAAGACCTTCCCCTATGAATCACATTAGAGATAGATAAAACCATGAAATTAGTACAGCCACATGTACTAAGTATGGCATTATGCACAAAAATAATGAAACACACCTTTGTTGAAAATATGCATCTTTTGATTTAAATATAATAAAGTAATCATAATAAAAACCTTTTAATAACTTAGAAACAGATAAGAAATCCCTTAATCAATTTATGAAATTTTTAGGAACAACTACTTCATTGTACAATGAACTTTTTCACTATTACAGTGAAGTTTCTTAAATTCACTATAGAAACCTTATGCCATGTAATCCCCTCACTAAAAGCTATCCCAAGACTCACTTAAGTAAGAAAAAGAGATAACTCTCATACACCATCTCTAGGCACACTTAAATGATCTTTAAGACCACCTATAATAAGATCAACTCACACTTACAAGACAAAAAACATATGAACATGAGATTCTTTTACAAAAGGTGATTTTAAGTCTCACTTGAGTGAGTTGTGAAGAGACCGCCATACAATCCCTTACACACAGACTTAAGAGATCCTATAGACTACCTAAGATAAAATACTTCTTACATAAAACAACAACATATAAATGATATGACACTCTCCTTCCAAAGGCTATTAAAAGACATACTTATGTAAAACAAGAATATAATGTCCATGATTGTCCTCTTCAAGATTACCTAAATAATCTTTAAGAACGCCTAAGGCTTACATCATGTCCACTTAATATACCATTTCCCCTAACTAGAGTCATTCTTAAGACTTGTCTAGCTAAGATACGAAGTGACCATTCATGTGACCCCTTTACACCTTAGCTAGACAACCCTTAACTACTCTACATAAGTACTTGTTCATTTAACATGATTTATTAATGGTCTTGGACAACACCTAGGTACTGTCACTTACATCTTCAAAGCCTATTGTGCACTATCTAGATAGCACCCTATACCACCACCTAAACATCACAGAATTTCTCTAATACTATAAGGTATGCCATATGATGAGAATATGCAAAAATTCAAATAGACCATGATAGCTAAACACGGAATCCTGAGTTCTAACCTACTATGATGAGTGTGTAGATACGTGATTAAGGAATATGAAGGGCTTTTATGCACTCTAGTCTCATTCTCAAGTAAAACTACATTTTACTCTAGTCTCCTTCTAAAGTAGAGCTACTATCTATAACATAATCCCTCAATGCTAGCCTTTGTTCTCATAGAATTGAAATTAAAAGGTCACAATAAGATGTTTCATATCTAGTTTATAAACCAATCACATTCACCTTACCGAAGAGGTCTACTATACATACCTTTCAATCGTGACTAAGATATCTCGTCCTCACATTCCTAAGGATGATATGATGTTGCTCTAGCTAATCAACCCTATGTCCATCAACATTTACATAAAGGATAACACTACAGCTCTCGGCCGTTCCAGCTAATCAACACTAAGTCCATCATCCATTCATGAACGATACTATTACAACTCCTGATTCCAAAATTCATAACATAACCTTACCACTAGGTTTAAGGTTCCACGTACATGACCTTCTTAATCATCATTTAAGGTCGGGCATCGCATTCATCCATACATGAAAAGGGTGCACAAAAGCTTACCTAGTTGAGACATCTCATAATCACATATCATTGTTACACGTATAAGGTAAGGGACACAAGTCTACCAAAACAAAACACAACATACTTTACTTTATCATGTGTAGCATATCATTTTTTAAAGCACTATGGAATGACCTTTACAATCTTTATGTCATCCTATACATTAGTATATCATCATCAATATAGCCATAATATACATATATATTCAATTAGGAATGATCATGCACCAAATCTAAGAATACACACATAAAAACATAGTCATAGTCTAACATGATCACCTAACAACATCAATATAACACATACTTTCACTTAACCACATTTGATAGATATTCTAATACTTCATATAAATCAACTATGCAAATCCTCATAATACTTCATGTAGTTTAATACAAGGCCTTAATTATAATAATATATAAAGTAACGCCGCCAAAGGCCACATCAATTGAAATTAAAGCACATATCACCGCCACATAAGTGGACAAGACGAATCACCACATAATTCAAGTCTAATTAACATAAAATAAAGATACTAGGGCAGCGTATCACCATTCCATTCTCTCCTCTTAAATCCATGTCTAAATCATCCAAATCAATATCATAAGGTCCTTACCCATAACCATGAAGATCAATTTAATATATAAACTATAATACTCAATGAATCGAATTCAATTCAATATATATTTATCACTATAAGACAAATTAGACATCCATCGAATACAATTCTTACATCATTCAATAGCCAATAGAAAACTACACTAGAATTCATAAGCATTAAGTCAATATCTCTTAACCCATAAAGTAGTCAAAAACTAGGGTTATCAATTGCATGGGTTCATAGGTTAATTAAGTTAAAATCATCGAATTAACAACAATTCAATCAATATATGAATAGATTACAATTTAGAAACACATCATTTGAATGACCTTGACAAATCACTTTGAAGATTGGATCCTTGACGAATAGATTTTCAAGGAAGAAAAACCATACCTCACTGATTTTAATCTACCAATTTTATCAAGAATCACCACTAAAATCTTCAATGCAAGATCTTCCTTGAATTTGGCTCCAATGGAGTTCTAGAGAATTTTAAATGGAATTTGGGTTTTGATTTTGAAGAATGATTCTTATAAGTGTTTTATGCTTATCAATATATTTAAAATACCTAAAATATCCCAAAGTAACCTCCCTTTATCTTATTTGTACATTTGGTGAATTTACGAATTCACCCTTGCATCTTACAGTCAACCTCCGAAATTGAAGGTCCATCCACGATTGGCCCATCGATGGACCATGTCCCCACCAATTGACCATCCTTCTGGTCCGTGGTTTGGGGCTGAGACTGATCCTTGGATGGAAATCTTCCCACGCGTATGTCCTGACCAACAGCCACCAACGACGGGGCGTCCACCAGCTTACTGGTCGTCGATTTCCTCAGTTGACTTGGGCTGATCTTGGACAGCTTTGGCTAAAAAATGGGTCCTTCCTCAAGAACACTTGGATGGTCCTTTGGGATGTTTGCCTATATGTTCCAACAGAAATAAGTTCCTATATGAGTTTAGAACCTCCCATATAATTTTATCCATACGAATACATAAAACGCGACGAAACATGCCAAGACACACAAGGTCGTTACAAGGCAAACATTTCGAACGTCAAGGACATTCTTGGACGTTTGAACTTCAAACTTTATAAAATATTTAATAATACCTTCTAATATAATTATAAGCCATTTTACTACTTCAAAACATCTATACACAAGCGTTAGTCTCTAGTAACACCTAAGTCATTTTAGAGGTGTTACAAAAAATCTAACTCGATTAGGGATTTCTAATTTTTAAAATAGATGAACTTCAGATATCAATGAATGAAAAGAACTCATGTATAAAAACTATCATATCTCAAAGCCCAATTCATCTAGTGAATGGAGGAATTGAGGGTTGACCTTTATCTCTTCTTGAATTCTTTCTACTTTTTCAAGGTCTAGAGGGTGAAATATTTTCGGAGGAAGAAATCTTGGATTTATTTTTATTTAAGAAATAATGACTTGAATTGGGTGAGTTTCGGGGTTAAATTTACTTATATAAGGGTCCTAGGCTTGGTTGAAACAAAATGGATTTGATTTAATTAAAACCAGAATGACATGTGTTGTGTGTTGTCTTCTTTAGTTTGGTTGGTGTTTAGAGTGGTCCAATTAATTATTGAGGTATCTAGTGGTTATACATCAACGTACAACTACTGAAGGTACTGTAAGGGTCCTTGTGGAGTACCCTATATTTAAACCCACATACGTAGAGGATAACCACCAAGCTGCAGAAATTTGATGAACCATTACATGACTTACAACTCGTAGGCAAATTACAACCAGTTATCTTGGTCTGTAGTTGGAAGACCCTCTTGAACATACTAAGAACCTTACTACAGAGGGCACTGTACGCCTCGTAGTCCGGTCTATGGAATGTAAGTGGTGGTTCGTAAGTCACCCATGCCATATGTCTTTATCACATGGCATATTGAAGGGTCGTTTGGTAAAATCACCCTTTGCTTGGTTAAGTGTTGGGAAGTTTGTTTTATTTTTATTTGAGAATTATAAAGTATCAAAACATTAAAATGGTATTTCAAATGTTTTTATTAACTTTTCCCTAACTAAAACATTTCCCTACTAAAAAGTTCCCTATAGAACTCTATCTAAGGTTAAGGTTAAGTTTGATCTACGATAATGAATTTCAAGGCGTTTCTTCTTCAAATTTCATGGTGGACTCATCTCTTACGGAAGTACTCCATCTAGGGATAGATATATCCCTAGTGTAATTTTCAAAATAGATTTCAAGTTGTCAAACTTTATGAAAAAGTTGATTTTCACTCAAACTTATGGGTTCTTGCATGAAATTATTTTGAATAATTAAATATAATATTATCAACGTTTAGTTGATGTTTTAAGATGATAAAAATTCATTAATCGATGTCTTTCACAATATTCCTTAATGTGGCTTATGGAGTGGGTCTTATGCTTATGAATTAATGTTGATGGAATCATGCTTAGATTGAATTGTATTATTGATTTCCATTCTTATTAATACCTATGGTGCTTTGTTGTAGAATTGAGTAATGGTGATTATGGATTGATTCACTTGACACATGGAGGTTTTTATATATTGAATGTTTTGTGATCATCTTCTTGAAGGCATTATATGTGTCACGACGGGGAGCACCCTCTAGAACTAACCGTCATCGCCGACCTCTAAGATGTCTTGTAAAAGTCTCTACATTCACTCATCGCATTGTCATATAAATGTAGCGGAAAATTAAAAAAATTGCATGCCATAACATAACCCTATAAAATAACAACATTTGTAGAATCATAAGTACATAGTTAAGACACTAAGTCTCGTCTTGCCATCTTAGACTCAACATAAATAGATTAGAATAAAATAGCATAGGGACACAATACTTAACAATATTAAAGAATAATCTATGCTTAACAATATTAAATTATAATCTATACTATTAAATGAACTTATATAACATCTTTATATGAAGGTCCTTGAATCATAAGGACACACTTGAACTTGGGAATAGCTATCCAAGCTCTTCATTTTCGAAAAGATCTTCTAGTCATTACCAACTATATTTTGTGCAAAAATATGAAAAAGTATGGTATTAGTACAATAATGCACTAAGTATAATAACAATGCAAAAACATTATTTAAATAGGACATTTAGCTAGAAATTATGCATCATATCTTTCAGTAAAACTTCATGAAAAATTCATATAATAATCACAATATAGTTCACATATATCATATAGTTATGTATACTACTCAGACATTACATAAATCAACATATCACATTAAGACACATTCAATATCTTCATAGCATTAACATTCTTTTACCACAACTCATATATCTAAAGCAACCCATAAGTAATACTTATGCAATGAATGAATATTGTCTCATTCCACCATTCACACAAAAGTATTACCTCAACATTACAAAGGTTAACATTCATAAAACCTTCATCATCTTAGGCATACACATTCATAAAGACATAACATTTCATGAAATACTTACTTTCACATAAGAACAAACATACTCCATAGACCATAGAAGACTCATTCACTTATCACATCATAGTTATAACTCATTTATTCTTTTGCACATCTCAAGACAAAATTCAAGTCAATAATATCAATATAATCATAATGAAGAAATAGACAACATTTCATATTTTGAGATTTCATTTCATAAACATAACAAGTTTAGTCAATAACATGTATACTCAGTAAGACCTTCACTATGTTGAATGTAAGACCAATTGTCACAATTCCAGAGAACCCCTAGAAGTAACCTGGCGTACTTAATCTCTCGGAGGTATTATACAAGTCCATAGACATCATTCATCGCATTGACATAGAAATTTGTTGAAAAATTCAAAAGTTGTGACAGAGTAACATAATGCTGGAACATTACTTCAATTATAAAATCATAGGCACATAGTTTAGACACTAAGTCTTGTTTTGTAATCTTAGACTCAACATCAATAGAATATATTTGTGACACGGCCCTTAATAGAACAAAAGAATAATCTATACTATCACATGAACTTAGATAACTCATTACATGAAGGTCCTTAAATTATAAGGACGCACTTGAACTTGGCAACACTTATCAAACCTCTTTATTTTAGAAAAGATGTTCTAGTCATCACCACCTACACTTTGTGTATAAAGATGAAGACGAATCATATTAGTAACAGAATGAACTAAGTATGAGAAACATGAAAAATAGGCTTTTAAAGAGGACATTTAGTTAGATATCGTGCATCATATCTTTTTATAAAACTTCATGAACATAAATACAATGAGCACAATATAGTTCACATGCATTAGATAGACATTGACATAATTCACAACAACACATATAGCCATATGTCACATTGAAAACACATTCAACATTTTCATAGCATTACCTCTCTTTCACCTTACTTCTTAACCTAAAGAAACACTTAGATAATATGTTGTGGAATGCATGAATAGTGTCCTATTCTTTAATTTACTCCAAAGGATCACCATAATTTCACCAAGGTGAACATTAAGACAATCTTCATTAATTCAAGAATATACCTTCATAAAGACATAACATACTTCATACACCTCATATAAGAATTCATTCTTTTGTCACATAATAGTCATATCCCATTTAGTCTTTATACAAACTTTAAGATAACATGTATGTCAATACTACCAACATCACCATAATGGAAATAATAGTCACCATTACATTTTTAGGATTCATTACATTAATATATCATAAGATCTAACTCATAATTCAAATCTAAGTCTACTAGTGCAATGTATAAATAAAACCCCATAACCATACTCATACCAAGTAAACCTACAAGAATATCAAAATCGTTGCCACTTACTTCATACATCAACATGAAAAGTATAACCAGCAACATGCATACTAAGTAACACCTTCATCTTGTAGACATGAATACTAATACTTTCCATATAATTGTAAAAAGTATGTTAGCATCATCATGTCATTCATAAGATACATATACGTATATATATAACAATCCTTCCTAGAATTCCTTTCAAGAGCTACTTGTGCAATGCATAAGTAAAGTCTCGTTACATCACCAACACTAAGCAACTTCCCTTAGGTAGTCCTAGTTAGGGTTCATCATCTTTCTTTCACTGTTCATTTTACATTCGGGAAGCTTCACCTTAACCTACATTAGACCATGTAAGCTAATAATGTATTACATTGTCATAAATACCCATACTTAAAAGAGGTGCTCTGCTTTCCAAGGTAGAAACATATCTACTAGCTAGAACCTAAGGGGGCGCCTTGTAAAGGAACTAGGAGGTTGTTACTACAACCCTCTTCATGTTAATTTTTATTGGAGTCTCCACCTCATGAGAATGTTTGCGAACCTATGTTCTTTTATGTAAGAGACATCACATTGGTAAACCTACCTCCCTTTTGGGAAGGGACACCACATTCGTGAACCTACCTTCCCTTTAGGAAGGGAAACCTTTCATTGTCAAGTTACTAGGTGCTTATCTAACTTTCCATTTTTGAAATTACAGGTTACACCAAGAACAACACAACATTAGATAGTTATTTCACAAAATTCCAATTTCTAGCACAATACTTGTTTTCAGAAATATGCATCATTTATGAAAAATTTTACAATTCATAGGAACACAACAATAATAATGTCTAGTTAAACCATCACTTCTCATGAGTGAGCCTATATAAACACTTCCCCAATCACAGCTTCACTTTTTTTTTTGTGGGAATAATCCTTTCTCATTTAAAAAAAAGCTCAATACCTCCTTCTGCGGCTAGGATACCCTAAAATCAAAGTGTTATTAAGCATGTTCATTAAGCCATCTCATGAAGTCAAATGCACATTTATCATATCAAGATGCACAACAACATGAGAAACATTAAATTTATGAAAAAACACTTTTTTCATGCAATATGAGCCCTTCAAAACATGCATAACATAAGGTCATTTAGGACATGCATAACGTATGGAGAACATACAACTTATACTAATATTCAAGACTCAAAGACATCAACAAGCTACTAGGAACTGTTTCAGTTCATGTTTGAGTAAGAATAGAAGGACAAGATAGGGATATCAACAACCTTACAACTCAAATCATCATCCCCAACATAGGGTAAACTCATCAAAGAGTAATTCATCTCATCAAAGAAAACTTGGACTTACTAATCCTATTAATCATGAACATTATTCACCCTCTTAGGATCTAAGTTTATACACCTTTCTTAACATCACCTCCTTCCACTATAACAAAGGAATCATTTCTTACTATGTTTTCACTCACACACCACTAGGTTAGTATTTTAAGAGATCCTAAACTAGTATCTAAGTTACTCCACTTCACATCCATCACTCAAAGAGATTTTTATCATGGGGAAGTTCTATGAAGCTCAAAGTAGGATCATTGACGGCATTCATAACCTTACAATCTATGAAAATTATCCTTCACTTAGAGTAAGACTAATCAAATATAGATTACATCATGCCTTTGAACATCAATATCAAGGAAAATCATGACCAAACCTACATACTTCTCACATAACAAGGTTTTAAATCATTTTGGATTTACACTTCTAATCACATATCAAAGAGTTCTTTAACCCAATCATCATGAGTTTATCCTCAAGTACCACTTATTCCTCTAAGTTGATAACCTAAAAGAACTTATAACAATCAAGTTAGGTCATACTACCCGACCACATCACGCCTTAACTACTTCATGACTATTAAGGGTAATTCCATAGTTTATCACATTCTACCACCAAGTCATAATAATGTAAGTAGTTCAAGATTGAAGCTACAAGGGTCATCAACCTGGGTAGCTCATCTATAGCCTTTAGAAAAAATTTTCCTCCAACTTAGGACTATTGAAGTCCCGGATGCAAACCTATCATAAAACACATGTTAGAACTCTTAAGATCCACCACCACATTTCTAGAAATTTAAGGTAACAATTCTCTTTAGGTTAAACCTTAGGGGAAATATAGGATATTTGTCTATAGAAGCATCCTTCCTTTTTTCCAACACAGGGACAAGGTAACTTCTAGGATATTTAAACCACATCATCACCTTATGTGGAACCTTCTAACAAACCAGGCCTAGGTAAAATCTATGTAATTTCTTTCAATGACCATACTTATTATAAAACTTAAAAGATAACTAACCTTTTTATAATAGGTCAGCATCAATTATGTTCTTCTCTTTATAAGTTAAGGTCTTCATGATACCCTCTAAGTCGACCTCATGGTAAAGCATAAACCCAACATATTGAACAAAACCCCTTCTTCCATTTTTCCCCATACATAGGATAAGTTTATAGGGGAACTAAAAAACTAGTCATATGGGTTATCCCATTAACTTGAATATTTCACAATTATCTTAAAAGGTAATTACACTACCTTCCCTTCTTAGGAGCAAGTTTAAAAAAATACTCCAACCCACACAAGGAAACTATGAAGCATTAATCATATAAAAAGGCAATATTTATCTTTCACCATTACCACATTTTTCGAAAACCTTTCAAGCCTATACTATATAACATAATATTATCATTATGCAGAACAATAAAGTAGCCTGTCTTTAAAAGAGAATCCCATTCAACCATAAAACTCTAAAAAAGTAAGATGTATATCATAACATAAAATTCTCCACATAAAATCTCATTTGATTTAATTTTGGTATGCTTGTGTGCCTGATTTCTTTCCTACTTTGACCTTTATCGGAGTCAAGATTCTATCTTTTTCTAATTATTTGTACCTTTTCTACATAGTCCTCCACTGATGCCTACTAAGTCCCCTTTTTGTACTTAGTACTTTACACTTTGCATCTTTTTTTCATGATGCAAGTCCTATTATCACCTACCAAGGATGGTCATTTTTTCTATCTTTTTCATCATCTATATACCATAGATGTGGGTAAGCACTTTGTGTCTTAGATCAACCTGTCTCTTTCTATAGTTAAGTTATCTTATATATTCCCTTTGAGAGGGCTTGTTGTGGTCGACTTTTCAGAGTTACATTTATCTTACTAGAATAGTCTCTACTCCTGACTTCCAAGTTCTATAAGTGTAGCTATTGTATATAATCATTGTTTTCTTTTCATTTATATCTTTCCTTATTGTAAGTATTATTCTTTTTATTTGTGCGCTGTTATGCTTTAATTGCATGTTTTGTTACAGGTCGACTAACCTACTGGTAGTTTACTATATGTTCCATCATGAGTCATGGAATTTTTTTGTTACAAGATTGTATAGGAACCCCATTTATACATATACTTATACAATTCCTTTCTTTTGTAACTCTTTTGTGCAACATGTATGTTCCTGATTTCTTGAAGTATCATTTATTTCACTTTTCTTGATGGATGAATCGTAGGTACTACGAGGTAGAGCGAGGTAGGGGCCCACCTACCTTTACAAGTAGATGGGTCGCACCACCACAGAGGGAGAGAAGGGTAATCCTCTAGTAGTGGATCTTTGATTAACATATAAACTAGGCCTCATTCGGTAGTTGGTTTAGAAGATTATTAATGTGATGAATCAAAAACCTATTGGTTAAACTAGATCCTTACGAGTGTTATCTTGAGTCTGATATGGGGTTTTGTGTTGTAAAATGAGTTCCCGACATTATGTTTAGTGGTTTAGTGGTCAAACGTCAAGGTACAGCCCCCAAAGGACATTCTAATGTCCTTGAGGAGAACTCTAAACACTAAACCCAAAAGCTCAAAAAATTTACTCATACTTCTAATTTAGGGTTACCTACGGATTGAACCTACATCCACTAGGTGGACCCACACCCATAGACAGGAGTCGTGGGTCAGGCCCCAAGATGATAAGTTTGTGAACCCACCTACGGACGTGCAGGACAGGGCATCAATGCACATGCGGTCCGTAGATCAAGGGACGTATGTCACCCAGTAGGTTCTGCGCAATCTCGACCATTACAGGTGCAAATTAATAAATTCCATATTAATTTTTTATTTGTTGGGAAGGGTTTATATTGTTTATTTTCTTTCATTAGGGCTTTTTAAATTTTAAACTCCCCTTTACCAATAATTATTCACAAAAATCCAAAATAGAAACCACATTCTCTCCAAATAATTCTCTCCTTTGAAATCTCTATTGTAGATGAATAAATCAAGGTTTTGAATTCAATATTTCCTCATTTTAACTCAATTTAGTGGAGTTTCTTTATCAAGGTATTTCATTTTTCATCTATGGGATTTTAAAAGTAGATTTCAAAGTTTCCAAATTTCCCCAAATTGTTATGGATTCAATCTATATCATGGGTTCAATTTTAAAACATTTTCAAAGGTTTATATATGATGAATTGTGATTGAATTAATGAATTATTTATGAATTTCCCTACGAACCCATGACTTCCCAAAAAAAATGTATTGTTAATCTTGTGATTTGGGTTACTTGTTTATGGAAGCATGTGAAGAGATAAAACATTATTGTTTTCTTTATTATTATGTCATTATCCATGCCGAAATTTTACTATTCTAGGTATGTTCGTGAAATATGATTAATGGCCTTGCAGGGAAAAATATTATGAAATAATGTATAATCATGATGCTATGTATATGCTTTGTAATTCCAATAAAGGTAATATGAGCATGTCTACAATAGAATTTTGTTATTATTGAAAGGTTATTCTAAATTATATACTTATGAATGATGATGATATCTGTGAAAGATTTCTTCAATGTAATGTTACATCTCTAAATTATAGTCTTAAGGAATCCTCTTCTGGTGAAATTGAATGTCATCTTGGTTGATGTACACCTTAACTTGGGAGGCTTAGGGAATCCTATTATTTTGTCATTAATGTATGTTTACTCAATATATATGAATATATAGGCCAATGACATTTTTGTAATAAATGATTAATGAACTATTTTAGTCTATATCTTGAACTTTTAGACTAAATGGTTGTAGTCCATCATAATGATTCTAGAAACTATTTTAATGATCAATCATAAATAGATAGACCTAATTGTTGTGGCCGTTTCATGTGTGTAATAATGAATATTTAATAGATTGACCTATTTCTGGTGGTCCTTTCTTGAGGATTCAATGACCTATGTTAGTAATGTACCTTGAATTTGAAAACCTAAAGGTTGTGGCCCTTTCATGTTGAAATTTAGTTTTATTTTGTAGACTTAATGTTAATGAAAATGAACTACTCTATTGGAATGTAGGCTTAGTATCGAGTGGATATGGTAAGATGGAAACTCTCGTAAGGTTAGGCAAGGTTTTGATGAATATCTTTATTATCCTATAACTACATTCCCACATAGGTTCTTACCTAGTAGATCCACCTAATATAAAATTTTACTCGTTCTACCTTAGGCAAGTAGACCACCTCTTTTCGGTGTGAAGGAAAGACACCAAATTCGATGATAAGCTCATATGGTTTGTTTCGGCTAATGCTTATTCCAATAATGTGAAGTACTTGTTGTGGTTACTCATGAGATTCTTTGAAGTATGGGTGGTAGTATGGGTTGCCATTCATACACTGCACGAGTAGGCTTTGAGAGGGATATGAAATGATTTACTAATTTATGAATGTATAATGAAATGAATGCGCATTATTTATGTTAATATGAATGTTTACTTAAAGACTTAAGGTAATGATGAATGCTTTACTTGGAAATTGTATTATGAGTTCCTTTCTTTGTTATGATTTATGAAATTTTTATGCTCCTTATGCATGAGATTTTTCTAAATATGGGTATGAGAAATGTAAGTTCATTATTGGTAGATGCAAAGTGGTACTTAGTATGAGTGGTAGAATGGGATCCCATTATAACATTGCAAAAGTATAACTTAGGGTTAATTAAGGTTAAGGTTCTTAAATGTTGAAATGATTTATATGTGTATTATGTTTGTATCCTATGCATGTTATATGAAAGTTCATGATCTTTGGTGAGACATGTCAATAGAATGAATTAAAAAGAAAACGTCTGTTTTAAGCATGATATTTGCATGGCTATCATTATTAATACATTAAATGTTCTAACCGATATTTCTTATATTTTTTCAACAAAGAGTTGGTGCTGGCGATTGAGTTTATTTCCTTTAGTTCAATGCTTCGACTAATTCTCTGGAAAGCTTGTGGTATGTCCTCATAGATCCTAGAACAAGTGATTTATAGATGTTTCATGCCTTTCAATTCATTAGACACTTTTTAAACTTTTTATTTCATGGGACATGATTCTATATTTAATTCAACATATTATTAGATGGTAATGTATGACAAGTAGATTTCTACTGGAAATTTTAAATGGTGTATTTGATTGTTTGGACTAAAAACATTTTTAAATTCCATACCTTTTCTATTTTGTCTTAGGTTATGAATGTATGAGGCTTTTGGGAGTCTTGTTCTCCTATTACATCCGGGTTGTAGTCTTGGGTCATAATAAATATTGTATCACAACACAAGATATTGGAAATGGTTTTCGTATTTATGTCTCACAACTCACGTCTAGTAGAATCTTGTTCAATAGTATGAAGTGCACAACAATTATGAACGATAGGCTATAAGATGTTAGAAAGCAACCCTTCTTTCACAACATTATTAGTCGTGCCATAGAGTTTAACTCTATAAATGTCCTTTTCCAAAATAATTCTTGTGTTTATAGGATTTGAATACAAGAAAGGTGAAAGCAAGAAAGATGGAAGAGAAGATTGTGAATAAGGGAGTTCCTCCTCAAGGTTCCTAAGGTCCTCAAGGTAACAAAGTTCCTCAAGGAAATCAAGTTATGGTTGATCTTCATGCCATCTCGTTATTTTACAAGGATCTTCTAATGATGTCTCAAGCCATAACTACTCAGGCTCCTATGATGTCTCAAGAAAATAGAGTTGTTCAGACTCGGGTGAACTCTAATGTGAGCACTATGGCTTCTAGTTTGATAGAATTTGTGAGGTGATTAAGGATTCATTCCTTAATAGGATCATTCCCTCTGATAAGAGGGAGGTTAAGATGGATAAATTTATCAACCTTAGGAAAATTAGAATTAGTGTGCAAGCGTATATTTTGAATTTCTTGCTATTGTCTTAGAATGCTCCATCTTTTGTATCGAACCCGCGGAATGAGATGACTAGATTTGTGATGGGTGTGTTCGACCTCATTAAGGAAGTGTCGTACATAAATTCTCTATGATAACGAATCTAGATCAATTTAATATATATTTATCAATATAAAATAAACTATACATCAATTGAATACAATTATTACATCATTCAATAGCCCATACAAAACTACACTAGAATTCATAAACAGTAGAACAATATCACATAACTCATATGTAGTCAAAAACTAGGGTTCATCAATTACATGGGTTCATAGGTTAAATGAATTAAAATAATAAAATTAACAACAATTCAATCAATATTCAATGCTTTAAAAACTTTAATGAAAGAACCCATGGAAATATTTAATTTAGAAAACATAGCTTTTAAGAACTCTTTCAAAATCACATTGAAGATTGGGTCCTTGATGAATAGAATTTCAAGCATAAAAAACCATATGTTATTGATGCTTAAACACCAATTTTATGAAGAATCACCACTCAAATCTCCAATCCAAGCTCTTCCTTGAGTTTTGGGTTCAATGGAGTTCTACAACATTTCTTAGGAATTTTGGGTTTTGATTTTGAAAAATGAATTCTCCTAGGTGTTTAAGGATTATAAACATGTTTAAAATACCCAAAGTACCCATAAAAAAACAGCCCAATGTCTTGTTTGGACTTGGGGTGAATTTATAACTTTGCCCTGGCAATTTACAGTAAGTTGCGCAATTGATAGACAAAATTACGCCAAGCCATTGACGGCCCATTTCCTCACCAACTGACCATCCTGTTGGTCTGCAGTTTTCAATTGAGCTGGTCCTTTGAATGGACTTCTTGCACAGATAATTTTGACCAATGACTCATATCGATGGGGCGTGGATTTGCCAATGTGCCGTCTACTGCCACGGTCTTTTGGGATTGTTTTGGACGGTCATGGCTATTGAGAAGGGTCCTTCCTCAAGGATTCTTGGTTGGTCCTTTAGAGACTTTCACCCATTCGTTTCCAACCAGAATATGTTCGTATATATGTTTAGGACTTCCCACATTAGTTTCATACAAAACGAACACATAAAACTCGACGAAACATGTATAAACACACAAGGTCGTTTCAAGGAAAACCTTTCGATCGTCATTGACTTTCTTGGACGTTTGATCTCCAAACATCATGAAAGTTAACACACTTCCTATATATTCTAAAATAACTCATATAAGGACATCATTAAATCATGAAGCACATATATAGGCAGATAACCACACATGAAACACATAGGTGACTTAGTCGTCGAACGTCTTAGTAGTCCCTTGACGTTTGACTTTCAATGCACCTAAAACTCTAGTAATTGTCTCAATATGACATTATAAACAAATTTAGGACCTTATACCCTCATTACAACCATGTTAGGATTGATCTTCACCTAAGTCACTTTCGAGGTATTACACCACATGTACTAAGTATGGATATATGCAAGTTAAATTATTGAAATCATGCACAAATGGAAATTTTGTTCAAAACCATGATAAGTACCTTTAAAATCATTTTTATACACACATAAGATCATATGCATGTCCATGATCACAACATCACTAAGAGAATTTCATATGCATATACAAGAATACCTTCATCATGAAGTCATATAAACATTTCATATAATAGAGTTTATAACATCAAATCATACAAGACCCTTACGCACAATCGCAACCCGAACCTACAAGTTCAATGCTCATGTGAATCCCTATAACCCCATATAATCAAGTAAACTAGAAAAGAGACCATAAGCAATGCCTATATTTCATTTAACATTATATCATGTGTATTCAAAATTTATATAGCAATTTAGAAGAATAGCATGTTCATCAAATGAAGTTAACATCATATAAGACAAACATCATGTAAATTAATCATATTAATTTCTTTCATAACATTTTTACATAAGATCATACTCTTAAGACGTCTCTCAATGTCAACTTGTGGAATTTATAGGTAAAGTCCCATGCCCTTACCTACATTACTTATAAACCCTTAAGTCACCTACTTCGTGTACATCTTTGTTACTTTCATTCAACCATTTTATTTTCGGGAACATTTACCTACACGAAAAATAGACCATGTAAGCTATCCATGGAATCAGGGGTCATGAAACCTTATACTGAAAGAAGGTGCTCTACTTGCCAACATGGAACCAAAAATTAACATAGCTTTTTAGGTGGATCCACTAACTAGTTTTCCTATGGGGGAAACATAGTTAAGGATCTAGGAGATATACTAGAAACTCATATATGCACATTTAATGATAGTATCCCTCTTAGAGAATCATTGTTAACCTACCTTCCCTCATTAGGAAGGAACACCTATCCTATCTACTTTGCTCGGTGTTAAGCTAAAGTCTATTTTTGGATTGTGTTTAAGACTTTCTTAAAAATAAAATCTTAACATTATCTTATAGGATATTTACTCATTACACAACATCAAGTCTACATGTGCAATGACCAAGCAAATCCTCATAACCTTACTCAACCAAGTAAACCAAATAAAGGATCACAAGCATTGTCTAACATTGCATAACATAGCATCACAGAAGTCATCATCATATTTAGCAATATACACCATTAACATGTTCTTAAGTGAAATTAATATCATATAGGATCATCAACATGTAAACTCAATATATGCATAACATTTACTGTACACTAATAAGAACAACCTTCTAGGACTTTCCTTAAGGACAACTTTTGCAATGTATAGGTAGAGTCCTCTATCCCTACGTAGACTAAGTTAAACCCCTTAAGTCAGCCTAGTTATTTTTGATTTTATTAATTCATTTGTCTTCTGCAAGCACATGCCTTATCCTACATAGACCATAAGAGATTAATACGGAATCCCGTGTAATGAAACCCGACACTGAAAGAATGTGGTATACTTGGCAAGGTAATACCAAAACATGCACATAGAATCTAGGTCGATCCACTAGCTAGTACTCCTATGGGGGCAACATAGTTCAATAACTAGGAGATATACATTAGTCCCTCTTTATGCACATTGAATTATAGTCTCACATCTCATGAGTACAATAGTGAACCTACCTTCCCTACATGGAAAGGTACACTCCTCACCACTAATTCATTTAATGCTAAGCTATAGTCCCTTTTTGAAATGTCTTTAAGCCTTTATTAATCATATAACTTAGTATAGTCCATAGGAGACTAACCCCTTGTATTTCATATCATTAGCTCTCATGGAATTTCATGAGAATGTTCTTTTATGGCAACCCTTCCTTTATGAGAACTGCATCATCATCATCATATCATAATAAGGCACATAAGAGATTCACAATCAACCTTATATCATCATACCTTAATCATAATCTCACAATTCATATAATCAAGACATTTCAATTACATTCATAATTCCATCACCTATATAACCTAGTATCATATATACTTAAATTGACCATCATCATCAAGTACAACCATCACAATCGAAGTAATGGATTAAATATCATAAGGTCTGACCAGTTCATCCTCGTAAGCCTCTTTCAAGAATCTTCACATCGACCAACTATTTTCACTCATCAATAGTCTTAAT
The DNA here is from genome assembly GCA_027704785.1 of Solanum chmielewskii. Lineage (NCBI taxonomy): Eukaryota > Viridiplantae > Streptophyta > Magnoliopsida > Solanales > Solanaceae > Solanum > Solanum chmielewskii. The sequence goes on from JAKWIX010000323.1 coordinate 10,629,813, forward strand.
GACATTATACAATAGTAACCTTTACAAGAACCAGGTCAACTGCATCATCACTATCCCGATTAAATTCAATTAATAAACAAGGATTGTGGGGTATAGATTTCATCATTAATTAATCAAGAAATATATCCACTCCCTTCAAAAAATTACTCTAGCGAGTACATGAATACATTAAAATAGATAAAAACAAGTCAAAATATCAATACATCTTCAATTCCCATCAACTCATAAGCAAGACCCAAGGTTTGGAAAATTTGGGGAAAAGGGACATGATCCTAACGAAATTACCATAATCAACATCAATTACTCCACAATATAAACCAAATTATCCATAGGTAATCACATCTCATCACAATTAACATTCAATTTCAGGTTTGGAAGAAAACCCATTAGTAGAAGAAAACCCTTGGATATGAGTGATTTAGAAATTGAATTTTTAAACGACCTCTTCGGGTAAGTAATCCCAAGAGTACTGAACCCATATTTTAATTAAGTATTTTTTCACGAAATTGAGAAGAAAAGTCGAGAATTTTGACTTCTTCTCTTAGCTTCCAATGCCCTTGAATGGTAGATGAATACAAAGAGAAAGTACAGAGAGGCTAGAGTTTTTGGGTTTTTATTTGGGGATTTGATTTGAGTGAGTGACAAATGGCTTAAATCTGATATAAAACAAATATATACTCGTACACTAAATTACCCAAAATACCCCTAACTTAGTTGGGTCTTTTTGAGAAGTCATATTGACTTAAAATTATGCGAATGAATCCAGGAAGTTGTTGCGCGTTGCGGGGGGGAATTTCATATCTTATTTGGAAAATATAGGATGATGCAATGGACCTTATGGAGGCCCCACATCATGAGAAAAATTTTCCCTGCAAAGTGTCATGTGGCAGCCTCCAATTCATGGTTGCACGCAGGTTGCTTCCTCAAGGACCCTTCGGGTGGTCTTTGAGAAGTCACATTGACATAAAATGATGCGAATGAATCCAGGAAGTTATTGCGCGTTGCGGGGGGAAATTTCATATCTTATTTTGAAAATATAGGATGACGCAGTGGACCTTATGGAGGCCCCGCATCATGAGAAAATTTTCCCAGCAATGTGTCGCGTGGCTGCCTCCAATTCATGGTTGCACGCAGGCTGCTTCTGCAGTCTGCTAACCATAATTTGGGCCTCCTGAAGGACCCTTCGGGTGGTCTATGGGGAGTCGTTACTGGACCCTATCTATATTATATTATACCTTTTAAAGTCTTTTTACAAGTATTAGACTTCATATGACACTCCCAAACCTTAATCCAACATAGGAACGTCTACTAGTTCAGTTTCCTAATTTATGGACGTCATGGTCCTTCTTTGACAGTAAGGCTCTAATACTTCTAGATAAACGTTATCAGGTTAGTGCATTTCTTGAAACATCATTTTAATCATCATTAGGTAGGTGAGGTTCTATTCTAGTTTATGGGACTTTCAGGTGTTACGTTATCCTCCCTTAGGAACATTTATCCCCAAATGACACCAAAAACTAATTTATAGGTAAGAGATAAGACTTGATACTAGCAACATAACCAAAAACATGCATAATCAACATGATTTAAAACTAGAATCAACAAAACTACATCAAAATTTACTCATTGGAACTCAAAATATCTACTTCCACATATAAGAGCTCAACATTACAACATGAAGAATTTCCTTCTCAACAATAACATGAGCTCAACACAACATATAGAGTCATTTGTACAAAAAAAAATTATTTTCAACACATATCAACATTCTCAATATCGTTTTATGAAGGTAACAACATACAAAAATACCCCAAATAAGTACTTGATTTAGCAAAAACCTTATCCATTAATATGCACATCTTTGCAAAACAAATCAAATTAAAATTATTCATTTCTTTCATTATTAGTAGGAATAACTAACCTTAGTTATAAAATAGATATGTATAACGGGGCTTCATGTCGGCCTTGGCTCCCATGCTGCTCCCTCAACTAGGTAGTTTCTTCATAACAACGTTACGGAGGCCACCTATTTATTCCTGAATTTCTTCACTTGTGAATCAATGATTTCCAACAAAACCTCTTCATGAGAGATGTTCTCATCCACTCCTAGACCATAAAAAGGAATAATATTATTGGGGTCATGAATGCACTTCTTAAGCATGTATACATGGCAAACTGAGTGAACCGAAGCTAGGTCACAAGGTAATCGCAATTCATACACAACCTTGCCAACCCTTTGCAAAATTTCATAGGGAACCACATAAGTTGACTTAACTTCCCTTTCTTTCCAAATCGCATAACCCCTTTTATGGGTGAAATTTTCAAATACACATAATCCCCTTCTTGAAATTCTAAATAACTTCTCTTATTGTCGACATAATATTTTTTCCGGCTATAGGTTGTTATCAATCGGTCCCTTATTATATAAAATCTCTTCAAAGCATCCTAGACCAATTGGAGACCAAAAAGTGAAGACTCTCTAACCTCAAACCATCCCACCAGAGATCTACATATCCTACCATACAAGGCTTTGAAAGATGCTATCGATATAGACGAATGGTAACTATTATTTATAAGATAACTCCACCAAATGCAAGTGTTCATACAAACTTCTTTTACAATCGATCACACAAGATCTAAGTTTATCCTCAAGAGTTTGAATAGTACGCTCCGATTGACCATCCGTTTGAGGATGAAAAGTGGTGCTTAACTTTACTCTTATACCCGATCCTCTTTGAAACGACCTCAAAAATCTAAATGTGAATTGTGCGCCCCTATCCGATATGATGGATAACAAAATACCATCAAGACTCACAATATAATCTATATACATCTTTGCATAATTCTCCATTTAGTAAGTGGACTTAACGAGAATAAAATGAGCCTATTTGTTCAATCTATCCATTACTACCCATATAGAGTCATTTTCAATTTGAGTCCAAGGCAAACACACTATAAAGACCATTTTAATGTTTTACCACTTCCATGTGGAAATTTGGATTTCTTGAAGTACACCACTAGGCTTTAGGTGCTCGACTTTTACTTCATGGAAATTTGGAGACTTTGCAACAAATTCCACTATGTCCCTATCCAATCCATCACACAAAAATACTTCTTGAAGGTCATGATACATCTTACTGGAACTCAAATGAATAGAATAATGGGAACCATGAGCTTCCTGCAGGATCAGGTTCTCAAATCATTCACATTGGGAACACATAACCTCCCTTGGTACCTCAAAACACCATAATCCAAGGAGAATAACTCATTAAACTTACCAAAAACTGATTCTTTGAACTCCTTTAATGATGGATCAAGGTTATGCTTTGACATCACCTTCACCACCAAAGATGATTCAATGTTATAATGAACCGCAAAACCACCATTGACAATCTTCCGACCAAACACCAACCTCTGGACATCCTTCACATGACCTCTCTTTCCCTCCTCAACGTGAGACACACTGCCCATGTTCATACAACTTAGAGCATCCACAACAACATTGGCCTTAACCAGGCGGTAGAGAACCCTCATGTCGTAATCTTTCAACAATTCTAACCATCTTCATTGTCAGAGATTAAACTCTTTTTGTGTAAACATATATTGAAGACTCTTATGGTCAATATACATATCAACACGAACATTATATAGATAATGCGACATCTAACTCAAGATCATGAGTTGGGTAGTTCTTCTCATGAACCTCAAGTTGGTTAGAAGCATAGGCTATAACCTTCCCGTGTTTCATAAGGACACAACCCCAGTCCAACTCGAGATAAATCACAATATACCACGAAACCGTTAGTACCCTCCGGTTAATTCAACAACGGAGTGGTGGTAAGCCTATCTTTCATGATTTGGAAGCTTCTATCACAAGCCTCCAACACTCAAATTTTACATTCTTTTGGGTTAAAGTAGTCAAAGGATATACAATGGATGCAAAACCATCAACAAACCTCTTATATTACCTGGATAGACTGAATAACTTCTTATATCGGTTTGAGTCAAACATCTAGGTCAATTTATAATCACCTCGGTTTTCTTAGGATCAAACTCTAAACCCTCACTAGAGATAATATGTCCACGAAACACCACCGACCTTAACCAAAACTCACATTTTCCATACTTGAGAAATAATCGGTGTTCCTTAAGAACATGTAGCACCACTCTCAAATTGTCCATATGATCACCCTCATTCATCCAATACACCAAGATGTAATCTATGAAGACAATCATAAAGGCATCAAGGTATTTTCGGAAAACCCTATTAATTAGGTCCATAATGACGTCGAGAATTTGGTGAACTAAAAGACATCACTCTAAACTAATAGTGACCATATTCTATTTGAAATGCCATTTTGGTAATATCTTCATCTCTCATCCTATGTTCGTGATCTCCCAACCTCAAGTCAATCTTAGAAAAGTAGCTTGACCCTTAGAGTTGATAAAATAAGTCGTCAATCCGAGGGAGAGGATACTTGTTCTTAATGGTCACTTTATTAAGTTGTTGGTAGTCGATACACATCATAAGGGACCCATCGTTTTTCATCACAAATAGAATCGGCGCACCCCAGGGGAAATACTAGGTTGGATGAAGTCTTTGTCTAGTAAATCCTTGAGTTGAGCCTTCAACTCTTTCAATTGAATCTGAGCCATCCGATAAGGAGGAATTGAAATGGGTTATATATCTGGGAGCAAGTAAATACAAAAATAAATTTCCCTTTAGGGAGGAATTCCGGGAATATCATTAGGAATAACCTCCGTAAATTTCCTCACTACAGGGACTAACTCAATAGGAGGAAGTTCAGTGTCTAAATCATTGACTTTACTATATGGTATAAACGACACTTAAAGATCATATTACAAGCCTATACAAAAGTAATGATATGATCTCTAGGAATAGAATTTCCCCTCTTCAACTCTAACATGGGTTCATTAGGAAAGTTAAACTTGACAACTCTTGTCCTAAAATCAATGTAAGCAAAACAATCATGCAACTAATCCATTCCCAAAATGACATTGGAATTTTCCATATCAAGTTCTTCCAATTAAACATGGGTAACTCTATTGTGCAACATTATAGGAAAATTTCTACATACTACTTTGCAACAACCAAATCACCTACTGGGGTATTCACCATAAAAGGTTTATTCAAGATATCGGGAAAAATATCAAATTTTCTAGCTTCAAAAGGGGTAACAAATGACAAGGTAGCAGCGTGATGAAGTAAAGAATAAACATTTATAGAGAAGACATATAACATACCGCTCACCACCTGAGGACAACTCTCTTGTGCACCCATTGAGCTGATAGCGTAAAAGTGATTATTCCTTGGAGCATCAACATTAGAACAACTTGCTTTCCCACTCCCGTTGTTTTGCTCCTTCACATTAGGGAAGTCTCTAACCTTGTGACCACTTTTACCACACCCAAAGAAATTGTGTGACCTAACTAGGCATTCACACATATGATTCTTGCAAAAATTTCCACGTGTAGGCATCTTGCTTGGTGAACTAGTACTTCTTCCCTTTTGAGACATAGGGTTAAACCCCTATCATTACGATCCTTGTGAAATTTTTAAGGGACTTGATTGGAAAAGCTCTTCTTGAATCTAGTCTTACCTTGAATTTCGAAACTCCCCTTTGAAGAACCACTTTCGTAAGACATGGCCCTCTTGGCCTCTCTATTCATCCTCCTTAGTCTACTTTTTTCCACTTGTTGAGCATGAAGCATTAGAGGATATATATATTAATATTATCATGGAACATAGTTGATCGACATTCTTCCACAAAGTCATCGGACAATCCCGTAAGAAAATGACTCATCTCATCTCTTAAGTTAGACAACAAGGATGGATATAACTCAGACAATTTTGTAAACTTCAAGGAATAGTAAAATATACTTACACCTCCTTGACGAAGGTTGATGAATTCTTCCACCTTAGATTTCCTCAACTCTCTAGGAAAGAACCGATTAAGAAATTCCCTTTTAAAAATATCCTAAGTCAGTGGACCACCTGTTTGCACCCTATTATCCCTCCATTGGATGTACCAAGTTTTTGCCATATCTTTGACTTGATAGGTGGAAACTCAGCCTTTTTACCCGTAGTCACACCCACAGCAAATAAGATCTTATAGACCTCATCAAGGAAATTTTGATGGTCTTCATCTTCTTTTTACCCACAGAAGATAAGAGGTTTCATCCTAGTAAAGTCTCTTAAACGAGAAACAAAAGGGCTAGGATGTTCAGGCATATGTGGTCAAACATTCCGATTCACTTGAGCCATCGTGGCTTGGACTTCAGAAGTGACAACATTAGCTTATAAAGTCATGGCATTGGCTAAATTGAGAAAAGCTTCCCTTATATATCCATCGTTCATCGATGGAGAAGCAAACAGAAATTGATTACCCCTAACAACTTGTTCAAGTGGAGGGACTTGATTGACTTGCTGAGGAGCTTGGTTTTCATGAGCCCTAGCATTATATATCCATTTCTCGCCCCTTCATGCTACTTCCCTTCTAGTATTCATACCTATAACAAAAATAAAAGGCTTAGGTGAAAATTACGCATAAAGTAGACTCTAGAGGCACGACATAAGATTAAAAGAAAGATGAGAATTTCCAAAGCAACATATAGTCTCTAATTCATAAGTGTGTCCTGCTGCACAATTATGAATAAGAATCTACATAGACGTGGTTTTATGAGACATCCACCCTAAAAATATTCAACCTCATGATCTGATACAAAGTTTATCACATCCGGGGAGCACCCTCTAGAAGTAACATGTGTCATCATCAGACTAAGAAAAACCTTTTAGGATTTGTCATAAGATATCATAGGTTAAATTTCGGAAAATTAAAAAAATTTATATACTTTTACATTGAGGGTTACATAGAATTTTCGCTTACAAATAATATATATATATATATATATATATATATATATATATATATAGGAATTTAGATAGACTCCTTACACAAGGATTCTACTTTTATTTCAAATACATAATACAACAATATAATCTTATAGGAAATCTAGGATAAGGCTTATATTAAACTATCTAGAATGATTACAACTTTGGGCATAACTTTTACTTCATTACAAAAAAAGACACATATAGTCTTATACAACAATCGCGTTCAATTGAAAGAGAAGGAACTAAATTGTCTTACAACTAGAAAAACGTCAATGGCTAGAAAATGGCATCGTCATTGGAAGGTGAGGACCTAAAAGACTTGGAGAATGAGAATCCAAGTTATCTTCAAATATCCCTCTAAAAGCTCAACGGTTGTAACCTACATTTTGTAGTAAATATAAGAACATGGGTTAGTACATCACTTGTACTAAGTATAGGCATATGCACCTAAAACATTTAAAAGAATGCATGATAAAGGTACGTTTACTTTAGAAGACATGACATGTAATATGAAAGTCTTCAATTCAAATTCAAGAACTCATATAAGCCAATAATAAAATTGTCACTAAAACAAGATCATACATATCACAAGACTAACATCACCGAGTATAATCAAGTCAACATCTGTAGTAGAATCCTTAACGTTACATCACTTACAAGACCCTTTATCATAATCAAATATAAAGTCTACATGTTCAATGACCATTCAAGGCCCCATAACCTTACTCAACCGAGTAAACCAAACTAACGATCACAAGAATTGCCCAACTTCACATTGCATTGCATCAAGAGTAGTCATAATCATATTTAGAAATATAGACCATTAGATGTTCATAAGTGAAACTAACATCATATAGGATTATCAACATGTAAAATAGAAATATGCATAACATCTACTTTATATACATAAGAAAAACTTTCTAGACTTAGTCAAACCACTTAAGTCACCATACTTTGTTTTCACTTCATTACTTCATTTTTCTCTAGGGAACACTTCCCTTAATTTACACAGACCTCAAGAGCTTAATATTGAATCTGGTGTCATGAAACCTTACATCAAAAGAAGGTGGTCTACGTGCCAAGGTAGTACCAAAATATTAACATAATATCTAGGTGGATCCACTACCTAGTATTCATATAGGTACAACACCATTCAAGAACTAGGACATATAGTTGGGACCCTCTTTATTCACTTTGAACTATAGTCTCCAATCTCATGAGTAAAATAGTGAACCTATATTCCCTACTTGGGAAGGGACACTCCACACTACTAGTTTACTTGGTGCTAAGCTACTGTCCCTTTTTGAAATATCTTTAAGCCTTTATTCATAATAATAACTTAGTATAGGCCATAGGAGACTAACACCTTGTATATAATATTATTAGGTCTTTAGGAATTGTATGAGAATATGCTTTCATGGCAACCCTTTCTTTGTTAGATTTGCATCACCGTCATCAAATCATAAAAGGCACATAAGAGATTCACAACCAACCTTATATCATCATAGATTAATCATAATATAACAATATATATAGTCAAGATATTTCAATTACATTCATAAAATTATCACCTATATATAACCTATTTATATCTAATACTTCAATTGAATATCATGATCTAGTACAAACCATCACAACTGAAATAATGGATTAAAGATCATAAGCTCTTACCAATTCATCTTCATAAGACACCTTCAATATTAATACCATCAACCAATCATTTTCACCCATCAATAGGCTTAATAACATCATACAATAGTATCCATTAAAGAATAGGTCAATTGTATCATCACTATCTGAATTAAAATCAATTCATTACCATGGGTTTGGCTTAATAGGTTTAATCGTGAATGCATAGAGAATTATATCCAATCAAAATAATATATTACCCTAGGCAGTCCATCAATGAATTAGAATAGATAAAACAAGTCTAATAATCAATACATCTTCAATTCCTATCAATTCATAAGCAGGATCAAAAATTTTGGGAATTTGATGAAAGGGACATCATCCATATGAAATTTCCATAATCAACATAAATTACTCAACAATCTACAATATTCATCCCAATTAACCATTAATTTCAAGTTTAGAAGAAAATCCATTAGTACAAATAAATTTTTAATGGACCTCTTCGGGAAAGGAATCCGAAGAGTGAAGAACTCATACCTTAATAAAGACTAATTCCACAAAATTTAGATGAAGAGTGGAGAACTTTGCCTTTTTCTCCAAGATTTCAATACCCTTCAATGGTGGATTAATAGAGAGAGAAAGTAGAGAGGTGAGAGCTTTTGGGTTTTGATTTGAGTGAGTGATAAATGGATTAAAATTAATATAAAACCAATATATACTTTTCCACTAAATTACCCAAAAGTTTCCTCACTTATTGGGTCTTTTTCATAACTCTAATTGACTTAAAAACGACGTGAACGAATCTTTGAAGTAATTGCGCGTCGCGGGGGAAATTTCATATCTTTTTTTAAAAAATATGGGTTGAGAAAGTGGACCTCGTAGAGTCCCCGTGTAGTGAGGCAATTTTTTCCTACCAAGTGTGTGTTGTGCTACGCGTGGCCGACTCCAATTCATGGCTGCACGCAGTCTGCTTTGGCATTCTACTCGCCAAAGTTTGGGTCCTTCTCAAGGAACCTTCAGGTGGTCCTTGGGAAGTCGTTACCTGACGTTTTGGACCTATTTACTGTATTTACCTATTTTATGTCTTTTTGCAAGTTTTAGACATCATATGTCACTCCCAAACCTTCACAAAACATAAGGACGTCTACTAGTTCAATTTCACTAGTTTCCGAACGTCAAGGTATTTTGTTGATACTAAGTCTTTAATACTTATTGATCAACTTTATTAGTTTTTTATAGGTCTTAAAACATCATTTTGATCATCATTAGGTAGGTGAGGCTCTAGTCTAGGGTATGGGACTTCTGAGGTGTTACATTATTATCTTCAAAGTCATACCAATGGCGTCTAAGAGTCCACTTCAATGTGTTTACCTCCTTTTTACCATAATCCTCAAATAATCCAATAACCATGATAAAGGAATAGTAAATTGACAAATAACATATTGAATACCAACATCTCTAATTATCTATTAACATAAGTTATAGTTAGGGTTAGGGAAAAGGGGTCATCAATGGGATCGTCAAGAATTACATCAAAAACCCAATCAAAATATTTTATCTGACAGTCCATGAAGAAAAAAATTCCATAAACACCAATATATCAACACCTATACTCATTTCAGTAAGTAATTTATGAACAAAGATCAAAGATGTAGAGAATATAGGAAAGAACATCAATCAAATGAAATCTCAATTAAATAACATGAGCTAATCATTATTATACTTATAAACAATCTAATTAATACTAATTCATCATAACTAATCACCAATATCAAGTATAGAAAGAAACCAATTTGTAGAGAAAACCCTTTATTTTTTAGATACTTAGAAATCAACTTTGTATGGACCTCTAGGGGAAACGAATCCCAAGAGTGAATAATCAATATTTTGATGAAGACTTTATCAATGAATTTTAGAAGAAGAGTTGAGAATTTGATCTTCTTCTCAAAGCTTCCAATGCTCTTCAATGGAGGTTGAGTAGACAGATAATTTAGAGAGAAGTGAGATTGATTTTGGGAATTGCTTTAGGTGGGTAAAAATGACTTAAAACTAACCCTAAATAAATCTATGTCATCCTCTAAATTACCCAAAATACCCCTCACTGAATTGGTTTTTTTTTTGTAGTTAGATTGACTTTAAAATGATGCGACCGAATCTGGAACTTGGTTGTGTGTCGTGAGTGATGTATCGCCTACCAAGTGTGGAGGGGGTGACATGCTACCACCTCGAAATATTGTTTGTTTATAGACTTCTTTGGCATCCTCTTTGCATTCGGGTGGTCCTTGGCAAGTCATAATTGAACGTTTTGATCCTATAAACATTATTTTACCAATTTAAAGACTTCTTTTAAAAGGTTTTTGACCTTATACGACACTTGCATACCTTCACAAAACTAAGGACGTCTAGTATTTCAATTTCTCTAGTTTCCAGACGTTAAGGTATTCCTTTGATATTAAGGATCTAATACTTCTTAATCAAATTTAAAATATTAATATAGACCAGAAAACGTCATTTTAGTTGTTATTTAATAGATGAGGCTCTAATCTAGTTCATATGACTTTTGGGGTTGTCACGATCGGGGAGCACCCCTTAGAAGTAACATCAAGTACTCGACATCTCAGAGGTCTTGTACAAGACCATAAACATAATTAATCGCATTGTTACCGAAAATTTTGGAGGAAAAGTTGAAAGCTTTCATAGCATATCATATGAAAGAATCATCACTTCGTATTAACATAATATATCTCATAGTACACAGTTAGAGTCTTAGTCTCGTTTTCAATCTTCTACTCATAATTGATAGTATAGAAAAGGGACACGAACCTTATAAATATATAATAATACTAATCTATTGCATAAACTATAAATATGAACTTTGACATAGCAATCTATGAATTTTAAGGACCCTTTTTCTTGAGCTTGGGAAACATCTATCAAGCCCTTCACTTTAAGAAATATACTCTAAGCATCCATCACCTAAACTTTGTGTAAAAATATGAAAGAGAGTGATATTAGTACAATAATGTACTAAGTATGGCAACAATTCAAAAACCTGCATTTAAAAAGAGAATTTAGTTATAAATCATGCAACATGGCTCTTTATAGAATATTCATAAATGTAAAACCCCAAAAATGAGATAATGTTTCTAAATACTAAAATGTTTTTATTAAAATTATTATGTTCTAAATATTCTTATAACATAATATATATGCAGTATCTAAAACGTTAGAGGTATTGGAAGTCGAACGTTAAGGGACGACTAAGACGTTCAACGACTAAGTCAGCTAGATGCCTAATATGTGGTTCTATATTTTAATGAATGTTTAATGATGTTATAAGGTACTAAAATGTCAAATTATATGGTCTATAGGAAGTTTTAAAATCTTGAAGTGATTTGGAAGTCGAACGTCATGGGACGACCAAGACGTTCCACAACTAGTCACTTATTTTCCCCATGTGTCTATGCATGATTAAATATTTATGAAATGAGTACAATAATTCTTTAAATGTTTTAAAATTATGTTTAATTTTTCTATATGAAGTCTCGTGATGTTTAGAGGTCAAACGCCCAAGAACGTCCAAGGCGTTCAAAAGATAGCCCCTAGACGTTCATCGTATGTAATATTGAGGCCAAGGATGTTTGGACGTCTTATAGGTGTTCGTTTTGGATGAAATTTTTGTGGAAGGTATAAAACATGTTAACGTTCATAATAAATTTGGAAAAGTACGGGTATGACTACTAAATGGCCCCACAAAAGGCCCTTAAAGAAGGAACCAAAGTTGTCTAAGACATTACCTGGGCAGTGTCCATTAACGGACCCAACGACAGATCGTTGGTCCACCAACGGCCCGTACATCAGGTATCTTCGAGATATACATGCCTTGGGAAGGTATTAATCCAATTTTTACTAATTTTCAGGCGACGGAGGCCTGACTCGGCCCGTCGTGGCTGTGACGCCCCGTCACTACCTTCGTCGCGGGTGGCCTGCAACTGGCAGCCTGCATCTGTTTCATAAAAGGGGTGAATGGTAAATTCACCCCACGTACTAAACTGATCATCAAGGGTTCATTTAAGTAATATTGGGTGTATATAAGTCACGAAAAACGTGATCACCCCATTCTAGAATCCTCTCACAAGATTGAAACCTTTCCCTCCAAAAATGTTCTCTCTAGAAACCACGATTGTTGGTTAATATCAAGAACATATTCAAGATGGGTTTTCCATGGATGAATGATCATGTTTAAGAGGTTTTAAACTAATAAAATATATGGTGATCTTCATCTCTTGTTATCTTTTCATCTAAAGAGTCATTCTCAAAGATTTTAAAAGAAAAAAATATGATCAAACACTTTCTTCTTCAATATTCCATGAGTTCTTTTTAAACTGAATTCAAAGGCATAATATGAATGTATTTATGATTTTATACTTATTTTTAAGTGGTTTTCAATCCAATTGCATGATGAACCCATGCTCTATTACCAAAACGATTTAGCCTTGCATGGGCCTTAAGATATTGATTTGTTATCGACTCAATTATGATTCTATTAGATTGAAGTGATTGTATATGCTGTTATTTCCATTAGTTTTTGTTTAATTGATTATGATCAGTCCATGATGACAGATATATGAAGATTTGAACATGAATATCCTCTGTTTCTACATGTTGCCTTGAAGTCGATTGTAAGATTGGTTGTGTAGAGTTTTGATTATGTATATACTGTTGTAGATAATGTTTTAGGTCTATATAATGGATGAAATTTGTAGGTATAAATCCTTAATGATAAAAATCATAAAGGCTTGCATGAATTGATCTAAATTCCTTTAAGCTATGAAGTCAAAAAGCCAAGTGTGTAATGGATCTTGAATTGTGATTAGTTGAAGCATGATTTCGTCTTGATTTCTTATATAATTAGATACTTTATAATGAGTGTATTCTGGATAAAATATTAATGATTATAAAAGCCTTAGAGAGTTCATGGTATTGGTAAATTCTTCTATACTCTAGCAAATCGATAAGCCTAAATGCCTATGTTGTAACCATAATCTTGAGGGTAAGTAATTATAATTTCAATATGTGTAAATTTAGGGTTATATACTGCCTTATACTCATAAGATGTATGAAATATGATCTAAATCAATGCAAGGGAAATTAGCTAATTATCTATGTTATTCTACCTTCCTAGTATGTTGACATGTTATATTATGACATAGTACAATCTTGTCGCGACTTTTTCATGGTTTATTATGTGTTTAAAGTACATTTATCTACTTCCATATATGTGAATTATTTATAAATAACAAGTATTGATCAGTGGTGATCAAAAGAATATTCCCTCTACTCTTCTACTACTCAATTTCTTTGTAGTAATGTTGATGAAGCCTTGTATGGCATTGAGTGGTATGGTCCACTTATGGTGGTGGTGTTTACTTTATTGTAATTATATATGTGTTTACCGTGGCGTTGAAGGAAAATTGATGAATATATGATTTATAGATTTAGATGATCACCTTGTGATGTAATTGTGACTATTTTCCTATTCTAGTTGTGATCTAGGTTGTGTGGCTATTGTATGAGCATGTGTATGTTCAAGTTATAATATTGTATAGGTTATGACATTGATGTGTTAAAATAATTAATAGACTCTACCCATGTACTCCTTATATGAATGTGTAAATAGCTAAAGTTAGGAGCCTTGGTTATAATGTTTATTTTTGTCTTGCCTCCTATGCTAGTATGTGTTGTGTGGTATGTTCTTGGAAGTATAATGTGGTCTAAGGTAGTGTATGCCTCAAGAAGTAATTGATAGCCATTACGTGATCATGTTGACGAATGTGCACACACTCTCACTTACATGCATGTTACAAGTAGTATAGGTTATGGTGTCTAAATGAAAGGTTGTTCTCATATTCACTAATATCTACTACTATGCATGTAAAGTATATGTATGTTAAGTATGTTATGTATTCCTTGATAGGATGACTTGATAGGTGTACTAGTATGAGAAAGGGTATGGGATCGTGTCTATATATTGTACATTCATATCTTGATAGGATAGTTTCTAGGTTTGGTTTCTATATATATCAAAGATGAATATATGAACATTTTATGAGTATGATGTATATGAAAGGATGAAGTATGAATGTGCATAGTGTCTTAGTGGGTTTATTTGAACGGATTGCTCATATAGTTATGCCTATACACTCATGCATTGATATATGAACTTGTGTGACTTAATCTATTATATGGAAGGCTTGGTCACATCTATGTATACACACACACACACATGTAGGAAGATCTAGTCAAGAGAGGGGCTTTGAATGGTGTATTCATGTGTATCCTAAAATAGATGATGCATTACATGTTCTATGTTCATGTGAATGGATTCTTTACATGAAATAGGTTGATGAACATCCATCTATGACCTATGCGTGAAGCATATGTGGTGATGACTCTCCTAAACCCATGATTTATAAAATAAAACTATAATAAAGGTTTTCAATAAAGGGAACTTAGCTTAGCACCGACTGAACTTGAAATGAGTGTGTGTCCTTTCCTATGGTAGGATGGTAGGTCACCATAAATCTCCTGAGGTGGATAACCACAATGCCTCAATGGGAATAAATAGGGTTTCCATAAGTGAATAACTACAATACCTAATCATGGCAAAAAGAGGGTTTTAACTTGGACCTCAAAGTTCCATAACTATATTGCCACAATAGGATACTAGCTAGTGGATCCACCTAGAAACCTATGTTTATGATGGGTTCTACTTTTGCCTGTAGACCACCCTTTATCGGTGTGGGGTTCTATGACACCGGATTCCATGTTTACCATCAGATGGTCTATTTCGGTTAAGGCTATAGTTTCCCTAAAGTTAAAAAAGGACAATGGAATTTAATGACTAGGACCCTAAATAGAATGACTTAAGGGATGTTAGTTAGGATGGGAGGAAGTAATGAACCCATCTAGACAATGCACAAGAAGCTCCTTAGGAAGTTCTAGGAAGTTTTTCTAATACATCTCACTATGTATATGTTCCCTGTGTATGACATTATAGTATTTGTCTACTTGTTATGAAGATGTCCATGATACGAGTCTTTATGCATGTTGTTGATCTTGTTGACTATATGATGAAGTTCTTGACATAACTATGTCTAAGTGATATTATACTTCTATGATGGTATGTGCTTTTCTATTATGTTTGGACTTTTATTTTGTTTCTATGAAGTATGAAAATGATATATATGCTATTGATAAAGGTTTTATGATGATTTACTCAAAATAACATGAAATACTATTTCAAAGAAAATGTCCCTTTTTAAATCCATGTTTTTGCATGGTTGTCATTCTTAGTACATTCTTGTGCTAATCTTATTCTTCTCTACTTTTTACACAAATTGTAGGTTATGGATGCTTAAAGGATGTATTGCATGGTGAAGAGCTTTATAGATGATTCCCCAGCTCAGTGAAAGGAATTTTTAAGTTCAAGGATCTCCTACTTATGTCCCTATTTTAAAGTCTTTAAATATTGTTTAGTTTGTATTATGTCTTAAGGGTCATGTCCCTAATGTACTGCAAAGTTATTGTGGCAAAGATACATAGAGTCTATATATGTATTATGAATTATATTTTATATGTATATGAAGTAAAGTTTCTAGCATATGAGGTGCTATGAAAGGTTTTAAATTTTTCCCTAAATATTCTATGTCGATGCTATGAATGATAACTATGGGATTTTATAAGACCTCGGAGAGGTCAAGCACGCCGTGTTACTTCTAGGGGTTGCTCCACAATCGTGACAATAAACATTGGCACAATTAAACAATATCATTCATATACTTCATAATTGGCATAGACACTATTCATGTCAACACACCGAGTCACACTTATTTAATTTAAAGCACATCAATCAAATTCATGTCATTACCTTCCTTTACCCCAAAGTAACCCTCTAGTAACACTTGTGCAATGCATTAATAGTTTACCATTCCACTACCCACACTAAATTATTACCTTAACGTCACCAAGGTGAACATTCACATAACCTTCATTAACATCAAACACATATTCATATACATTGAGTCATCGCATATCATGACAACACAAACGTCACATATAACTCAACATAATGCATGAACCTCATATAAAACACATACAAAGACCACATGCAAGTCAATACTATCAATAACATCGAAATACTCAACATTAACATGTATGAAATTTATTTCATTAAGAAACATAAGACCTTAATTATAATCCCAATCTAAGCCTACTAGTGCAATGTACATGTGAAGTGCCATAAACTCACACATACTTAATAAACGCATAATAAGACTACAAGCATAATTATTTACCTTATAAACAACTACATACATAAGAATGAACTTCATTAAGACTAACATCATATATATACAAGGAATAACCTTTATTATATAGCCAATAAGACCAACATTATACATCTAAAGTAAGACCTCAACATATAGACACAATAAGACTCATACTATGCATATTATATACAAGTAGGTTAATACCATAGTGTAATGCATAAAAAACATATATACATATACATGTCCATATATAACACCTTCCTAGTAGAAACTTGTGCAATTAATAGGTAAAGTCTGATATCCTCACCTACACTAAGAGACATCACTTACATTATCTTAGTTAAGGCTAATTACTATAATTCCATTGTTCATTTTACTTTTGGGAAATCCTAGACTTAACTGACAATAAGCCCTTGTAAGCTAAACATGGAATCCGGTGTCAACCCATCTAGTAACACTTGTGCAATGCATTAATAGTGTCCTATTCGACTACCCACACTCAATTATTACCTTAAGGTCACAAAGGTGAACATCACGCAACCTTCATTAACATCAAACATATACATATACATTGAGTCATAGCATATCATGACAACACAAACATCACATATAACTCAGCATAATGCATGAACCTCATATAAAACACATACAAATACCACATGCAAGTCAATACTATGAATAACATCATAATAAAGAAATAGTCAACATTTTGAAATTTATTTCATTAAGAAACATAAGAACTTACTCATAATCCCAATCTAAGCCTACTAGTGCAACGTACATGTGAAGTGCCATAAACTCACACATACTTAATAAACTCATAATAAGACCACGAGCATAATTATTTACTTCATGAATAAAAATAACAACCATAAATGACTACATACATAAGAAGGACCTTCAATAAGACTAACATCATACATATACAAGGAAAGACTTTTATCATATAGCCAATAAGACCAACATTATACATCTAAAGTAAGACCTCAACATATAGACACAATAAGACTCATACTATGCATATTAATATACAAGTAGGTCAATACCATATTGTTATGCATAAAAAACATATATACATATGCATGTTTATATAGAACACCTTCCTAGAACTTACTTCAAGAGATACTTGTGCAATGCATACGTAAAGCCCCATATCCTCACCTACACTAAGAAACTTCCCTTAGCTTATCCTAGTTAGGGCTCAACCATAATTCCATTGTTCATTTTACTTTAGGGAATCCTAGCCTTAACATGCAATAAGACCATGTCAGCTAAACATGGAATACGGTGTCAGCCCCTCACACCCAAAGTAGGGTATCTTACTTGCCATGGTAGAGCATTACCATCATTTTAGAATTTAGGTCGATCAACTTGCTAGGTCCTATAGGGCAACATAGTTTAGAAACTATGAGATATATATTAAAACCCTCTTTATGCCATATGGAATTATAGATTCTACCTCATGAGGACATTTGATTAAAAAGCCTTTCTCATTAGGAAGAGGCACCTCTCATTTGTCCAGTTCACTCCATTATTGAATAGCCTTTATTAATATTAGTTAATAAGAATAGGATTTAGGAGTATTAACCCATCATACGCTTAGTTCATCATTTATATATGAGAGTGTCCTTTCATTAACTTTAATCATGTGAGAAAATCTTCCACGTGGATATAAAATATACAAGCACGATCTAGTTTATAGTACAATTGATCAAATATTTCAAAGGATTCTACTTATTAGATTATCATTCATACTTAATTGTGCATTCATTTATGTGTGTGTATATGTTCATACATGAGGAAACCTTTCACACACCACATTTAGACACTACACCTATGGATACTTTATCATATCATATACTTTAAATCATAGCACATACTTTCATATTCATAGCTTAAGCATGCATTCATATTCATGTACATAGAGTAATCACCCTAGGAACTATTCTATCAAGGTAGACATGTGTTTTCCATAGGCAAAGTCCCATACTCTTACCGATACTAGTTTACCTATCATGTCATCCTAGTTATGATACATTTTCATACTTCCAAGGATATATACTTCACATGCATAGTAGTAGACAATATTGCATATGAGAGTTATCCTTTCATTAGAAAAAATGAACTTATACTACTTATAGACATGCATTAAGTGTATGTGTATATATTGGAATAAAATGATCACATAATTAAACTTAACCTATCATTGTGGCTGCCACCATACATGGATCACAATACAAATTCATACATGGACCACACACCACATTATAGAATCGGTGACAAAACATCTTCAACATTGAATCCAACACTGCGAGCATTGGTTAAGATCATATATTCATATAGGGGTACATAGGAAGGGGTAATTCATTATTAGAACTTCATCACTTATAATTATACGCACCAATCCTAACCCTTATATTCTCATTTATGTGAAGAAGATATCATAATTAACCTGGTATATGATACTAGATTAAGAAGCTACGCATAATGCTTCATATATGTGATCCTCATAACCGCACATCATAATTCACAAACTTTCCTTCAAGGCCATGATCAGTCCACATATATAATGACAAGAAAGTAAACACCACCACAATAAGTCGACCATATCACAAAATGCCATTCAAACAAATTGTACTATCAATTCTATACAAAATAGACAAAATTGGGCAATGTTATCAATACTCCAAGGGTTGATCATCATTGATCAAATACCAATAACACATAAGCAATCCATATGGAAAACATAAGCTATTGATGGATTAAGGAAATATATTTTATAAGATACTAAAGAGTAGTATCATTTTCAAAAGACAACTCAAACACACAACTTAAAAATATTTGTGGCACGGACCTTTACATTTGAAAAAAATAACATAATAATTCTTATACAAGTCTTAAATAAGAATTAAAGAAACATAGACTATGTCGTCGAATATTTGACGACATACTTAATCTTGAGAGATTCGATTCTCAAGATTACATTCTAATATTCCACTTGCCTCGAACCTATACTTATAGAGTATAGAAAAGTATGGAATTCGTATAAACATTGTAGTAAGTATGTCATTATGCAAAACGTGCAAAAGAAGACATTTTTGTATAAGTAAGCTTTTATGATAATTGAGTAAAACCTTTATCAGTATCGAAGGAAAATAACATATTGATCATATTTTAGCACATAGAGTAGAACTTCCATAATTTTAGCACTAAAAAGCACCTTACTGTGAAATCAAGAAATCATTTACAGTAAGCTCATTTCATTTAAATTCACAATGAACTCATATCCTTTGAAGTTTTCCTAACTAAGGTTATCATAAGAATCACTAAGGTAAGGCATGAAGGAATCGTCCATTCAATCCCTTCAATACACACCTAAGTGTTCCTTAAGACTACCGATCATAGACTTACTTCACATGAATCATAACTCCACACTCTATAACTAGACACTAGAGAAACATACTTGCATTTAAGAACTTCACATAGTGACTTTCTCCAATACAACACCTAAGTTACACAAAGTTCAATGTGAAAGTAGCATTCCATACTATTCTTCCAACCAAGTGCTTCTTGAGGGTTCCCTTAGATCAAGCACACCACATTCATCATTCATAAACCTCATCATACAAGACATAACTTCAACATGTTTTCTTAACATTCGACATTAATTCGCATAACTCATTTACATCACAAAATAACTCATTCATACATTGAATATAAAGACACACCAAGACTCGCCTTTAAAGTGCCTACTCGTACAATGGATAGATAGTGTCACATACCACCACCATCCCTAAGTAGTACAGGCTTTAGAAGACTTATTTCATTACATTATTTTGTAGGGGATAGTTTTAACCGACATAGACCATGAGATCTAGACAATAAAATCCCAATATTAACCCTTACCGGATGAGGGATCCCCACTTGCGTAGCGTAGGGTCACTCTCTTACCCTTTACATGGAATCTTTCATAGATATAACTATGCAGGCGCATAGTAAAGGGATAAGTTGATTTTTTCTAAGTAACTTATTCTCTACTAACGAGGAGTAATCATCTCAAGAAAAACATTGGATACAAAATCTCAACTCATAAATTGTAACCACCCCTTCTTCATATCCTCTCGTTTCTATGAATAACAGCCCCACGCACTCTTAAAAATTGATTACTAATGGTTAGGGGATAACTAGTGGAGATCACATCTCAACTCACGAAGGGTATCCATCATCCGACCTATCTTAGAAAGCTCTTGGGAATAGTGAGGTTGCTTCTAAAAACTTCATCTCAACTCACATAGAGTGTTCACAACAAAACACCCTCTTCATTACTAGAGTCATTTAGGGAATGGTCCAGATACTTTATCTCAACTCACGAAGAGTGTCCACCCTACGATCCCGCTAACACATTCATTTATTCAAATTGTGTGTGTGAGTGTGTGAGTGTGTGAGTGTGTACATGTGAGAACACCTTTCACATAATCACCATATTCATAACATTGACTGCTAATCATGCTTACATATTCATTTATCACATTTCACACAATAGCATGCTTCACATATACGCATACACCATTTAGACATAATCTACACAAATTATACAATTCAAGTTTCACAAAAACTATCAACACGAAAATCTACATATTCACTTTACTTCACATACTATTCCTTCATGGACATACTCAAAATATACATGAAACTACATATTCACATACTTCAAGTAAACACCGCCACCTATGGTGGACCTTACCACTCAAGAACATTTCAATGGAAACTAACATGATAGAGCAACTTACACTTCATCCAAGATTTCACAACCTTTCATCAATATTTCATAAAAGCAACATAATATATCATGTAAAGGAAGTATATGACCTAGAATAAATCAAAATAAACTCAACTCTAACATTATCTAGCTAAAAGAACCACACTCACTTCATATGCCAATAGTTAATAATAAGCATCAAAACATTTTCATTGGGATTTTGACATATAATTTACAATCTAAAACTCAAAACAATTCATTTTGATTTTAAAAATGTTTTCATGCAAATACCCAAAGTTATAATCAAGGATGGAAGAAGTTGAAATTTGAAAACCCTTTTTGAAATCTCTCTAAAGTGGTTCCTTGGATGAAAGAAGGTTCAAGGATAACTACCATACCTCAATGAGAATAAACCTAAGAAATGTTTTTGAGTAAAACTTTCACAACCCGCAAGCACCCCCTAGAATTTAGGGAGGACCATTGGGTCATGACCAGGAGTACTTGACCCTTTGGGGTCTTGTACAAGCCCTTAAACTATCGTTCATCAAATAACACATGAAAAAGTAGTGCAAAATTAAATTTTTTCACAATATTTCATATAAAAAGGTTTTTCTTTAATAAATACTAGGAGAATCTCATCATCAAAACTTACCTTAAAGACATAAAACAATATCATAGGGACACGACCCTTTACATTGAAATAAAACAAATGATAATTCTTAATAACAAAACTAAGAAACATACATTACGTATTCGAATATCTGAGGACATACCAAATTTTGGGAGAGTAGATTTTCCAAGCTTCGCATTCTAGACATCAAAATCCTCCAACCTATACTTATACAGTATAGAAAAAGTATGGGGTTAGTACAAAACAATGTACTAAGTATGGCATATGTAAAAACATGCAAAAAGGGATATTTTAGTAAAAACACATTTTATGCCATTTTTTATTAAAATATTCATGAATATACAAGTACAATAACATAATAATCATCATAAAATACTTAGAGAAGAATTCCCATAATTTTAACAAAAGGACCAAGTTACAGTGAACTTATCAAAATTATAGTGAATTCATTATTTTTAACCTTTACAGTGAACTATCCCTATTTTAATGGAGTGAACTTCCAAGTTAAAGTAAAAAAGAAGTAAACTCATTTCCGTAGGAGTTTCCCTAACTAAGTTTATCCTAAGACTCACCAAGGTAACACATGAAGGAAATGCACATACACCTCAATCAATACGCACCAAAGATATCCTCAAGACTACCCCTTTCGGCTTACTCATCTCGGGAGAACAAGCCACCACTCAATAACAAGACATTAGAAGAACTCTCAAGAAACATACCAAGACTTCACTTTCCGAATGCCTACTTAGTGAAATGAGTAGATGGTGTCCCATACCACCAGCTACCCCAAGTAGTACACTCTTTAGAAGGCTTGGCATTAAGACTCCCCTTTCGGAAATTCTACTTAGTGCAATGGATAGATAACGTACCATTCCACTATTTACCATAAATTGTACGTTCTTTTCGGAGACCTAGTTCATTCAAATCATATAAGGGTCTCCAAGACTCTCTTTCGGAATGTGTACCTAGTGCAATCAATAGATTTCAGAAGATTGTGAGAAAGAATAAAGGTTTTAAAAGGGAAGCAATTGTTCCTCGAACTGCCACTCAAAATGATACATGTTACAAGTGTGGAAAAGATGGGAACTTTATAAGAGATTGTCCTTTACTCAAGGCTGAAAACAAAGAATATCAAAAATCAAGAAGTGATAAAGAGAAGAGAAGGGACCTGGTACTCAATAAAAATGATCGAAAAGCTACTACTGATTATGTGGTCAAAAAGGCTCTTGTTGCATGGGGAGACTCTTCAAGTGACTCTGAAGATCCTGATGAACCAAATGATGTGTCAATGGTGGTGGTTCATGAAGAGAAATCATATTCAATGATCTGTTTGCTTTCTTGGCTCATTCAGATTATGAAGAAGAGGAGGACAAGGTAACTCTTCTTGATATGAAACATGATATGAATACTTATTCTCTTAAACAATTGAGAACATTAGCAAATGTTAGGATTGATTCAGTAATTGAATTAACTTCTGAAAGAGACATTATGAATGCTGAGCTTGATAGTTTAAATGAAAACAAAGATAAAATGGAAGAGAAAATGTTTAAAATGGAAGATAAAATGGCTTCTCTGGAATCTGACAAGACTGAACTTAAAAAATAGTTGCATCAGATAAATGAAGAAGCTGAAAAAGCAAAAGGGAAGGTCTAATGGTTTACAAGTTGAAATTGAAGAAAAACTGAAAACCTCTGAGACAAATCTTGGGTTGGCTTTGGAGAAGAGAAACAACTTAGAAAGAGATATTGTCAAACTTAAAGATGAACTTGAAAAATCTCTTACGTGGACAAAATCTGCTAAGTTGTTGTCTAATGTAACAAATCAGAGTAATTTCAATAAGAAAGGTCTAGGAAGTTTGAATATTACTCCTCATTTTAATCCTCACAGCAAATATGTTTTTGTGTCTGACAATTTGTTATGCCTTCATTGTGGTAAAAATGAGCATTTAAAAGAAGAGTGTACTGCTTGGAAAAAGTCTTATGAAAGACTCTCTAAGTATACAGAGAAGCAAAGAGTATCAAAAGAGAGACCTGGTCCCACAAAACAATTCTCAACTAAAAGGTTTTCAAAGAAAGGATCTGATTCTGCTCCAAAATCATTTGTCAAAAAGAATCCAAAACTACCCCATTGGACTAGAAAAAATCTGATCACTCCCTTGTCTGCCTTCTGGGAACTCAAATTGAAATGGGTTCCCAAGCCTAACAAGTGATTCTTACTGCAGGTCAGTGAGAGGAGCAGCAATCAATGTTGGTATATAAACATTGGATGCTCAAAACATGACTGGTGATATCAAAAATTTCCTCTCACTCAAGACATTTCAGGGAGGAGG
Organism: Solanum chmielewskii; assembly: GCA_027704785.1. NCBI lineage: Eukaryota > Viridiplantae > Streptophyta > Magnoliopsida > Solanales > Solanaceae > Solanum > Solanum chmielewskii. The sequence goes on from JAKWIX010000323.1 coordinate 10,654,410, forward strand.
TGTCTCTTTTGGTGATGGAAAGAAGGGGTATATTTTAGGAGTTGGTAAAGTGGGAAAATCACTCGGAGAATCAATTGATAATGTGTATCATGTCACTGGATTGAAGTATAGTCTTTTGAGTGTATCTCAAATTTGTGATAAGGGAAATGAAGTGAAGTTTACTTCTGAGAAGTGCACTGTAGTTAATCTAACTACAAAGAAAGTGATTCTTACTGCCTTTAGAAGTAAAAACATGTAACTGGCTAACTTAGAAATGACTCATGGAGATGATCTGACATGTCTTAGTGCTCAAAATGAAAATGCTAATCTGTGGCATCGTAGACTAGGTCATGTGAGCTCATCTTTATTGAATGAACTGATTTCTAAGGACCTGGTCCTAGGTTTACCAAAGTTAAAATTTTGTGAAGACAAAATTTGTGAAGCGTGTGTTAAAGGAAAACAAATCAGATCATCCTTCAAGTCAAAGAAGCAAGTAACATCATCAAGAGTACTAGAGCTGCTACTCATGGATTTATGTGGACCTTTGAAGGTTCAAAGTAGAAATGGAAAGAAATACATTCGGGTGATAGTTGATGACTACTCAAGGTACACATGGACAAGATTACTAAGATCAAAAGCAGAAACACCTAAAGAATTGTTAGTGTTTTTCAAAATGATTCAAACCAAGTTGAATAAAGTGATTGTTGGAATTAGGTTTGATCATGGAATTGAGTTTGAAAACTCAAAACTTGATCAATTCTCCATGTAAAATGGTATTAGTCACAATGTTTCTGCTCCAAGAACTCCTCAACAAAATGGAGTAGTGGAAAGGAAAAACAGAACCTTGGTAAACATTGCAAGGACCATGATTATTGATTCAAATCTTCCTCAAAGTTTCTGGGCTGAAGCAGTCAACACAGCATGTCATGTTACTAACAGATGTCTCATAAGGTCTTTATTGTATAAGACTCCCTATGAGTTTCTCAACAACAGAAAAGCTATGTTGAGTTATCTTAGGGAATTTGGTTGCAAATGTTTTGTGTTGAATAATGGAAAAGATGATCTAAGAAAATTTGATCCTAGAAGTGATGAAGGAGTGTTTGTTGGATACTCTTCATCAAGTAAAGCATGCAAAGTCTTCAACAAAAGAACTCAATGTATTGAAGAAAGTATTCATGTTGTGTTTGATGAAGATGGAAGTTTGAAAAGTGATGCATCAAATGATGAAGATGAGTTGATTAAGCTGTTTAATTCACTGAAAATTGAAGGAAGTGAAGCTAGTGCAAATGACAGTTGAGGAATGACAATCATAATGATAATCATAGTCTATCTGAAAAGACTGATGAAGTTGAAAAATGTGATGAGGTACCTGGTACCATTCTGAACTCCAGTCAGAATACCTCAAACTCTCCAGAAAATGATGAGTTCCTTGAAGAAGAGCATACTGATCAGCTGAACCAGTCGACTTTGAGACCACGGTGGAAACATAGTTCATCACATCCACTTGATAATCTTATCTCACCCTTAAATTCTGGGATTCACACTATATCAAAAACAAGGAATCTAGTTGCATTTTCAATGTTTATATCATCTATTGAGACTAAGAATGTGAAAGAAGCATTAGGTGATGCAGATTGGATCAATTCAATGCAAGAAGAAGTTCATCAGTTTGAAAGAAGTAATGTGTGGTACCTGGTTCCTCGACATATTGGCAGAACTGTGATAGGGACCAGATGGGTTTTCAAAAACAAGCTTGATGAAAATGGTGTGATTACAAGAAAAAAATCCAGATTAGTTGTTCAAGGATACAATCAGGAGGACGGAATAGACTATGATGAAACTTTTGCTGCTGTTGCAAGGATGGAGGCTATCAAAATTCTAATAGCTTTTGCAGCATTCATGGGATTCAAGCTGTATCAAATGGATGTCAAAAGTGCGTTTCTAAATGGAGACTTGAAAGATGAGGTATTTGCTAAACAACCTCCTGGGTTTGAGGATGCTGAGCTACAAGATCATGTGTTCAGATTGAATAAGGCTCTATATGGTATAAAACAAGCCCCTAGAGCTTGGTATGAAAGGTTGTCAAAGTTTCTGTTGAAAAATGGGTTCAAAAGAGGAAAAATAGACAATACCTTGTTCTTATTAAAAAGAGAACAGGAACTTCTTATTATTCAGGTGTATGGGGATGCCATAATTTTTTGAGCTACATCAGAGCATTTGTTTGAAGAATTTTCATCATTGATGGGAAAGAAATTTGAGATAAGCATAATGGGTGAATTGACCTTCTTTCTGGGGCTACAAATCAAGCAATCATCAAATGGAATCTCAATCAGTCAGGAGAAGTACATTAAGGATCTATTGAAGAAATTCAATATGTTAGATTCTAAATCTATTGATACTCCTATGGGAACAAACTCCAAGCTTATAGCAGATGAAACGGATTCTCTTGTGAATCAAACCATGTATAGTGGAATCATTGGATCCTTGTTGTATCTGACTGCTAGCAGACCTGATATTGTATATAGTGTTGGAATGTGTGCTAGATTCCAAGCATGTCCTCGTGATTCACATTTGAAGGCTTCAAAACGAATTCTAAGATATTTGAAGAAGACAGGTAATATACTGTGGTTTCACGGTATTATTAATACTTTTTCCTTAAGATTAGTGTGTCCAAAAGCCTTTTTGTGCTAATTTTTATATAAGTTTCTCCTTATTTGCAGGAAATTTTTCCAAAGATGAATGCGGAGTTTTTTTAGCGAAAATGCAGAAGAGACCACCTACGGAGCTTGTGACGGTCCGTAGGTGGAAGCGTAGTGCAGCTGCTGAAGGAAGATGGGGAAGTCTGACCAAGTGTGGGGTTACGAAAAATGTGACGGACCGTCGTATCCATGACGGTCCGTCCTGCAGGTTCGTCATGAAGATCAGAAAAGTAGCCCCAGTACCCATATTCCAAGAGTTTAAGTGTTTTGGAACAGAGACCCTCGACGGACCGTTGTGCTCGTAACAATCCGTCATACCTGCCGTCGAGGGTAATGAAGAGAGTAGCAGAAGAAATTTCATCAAGTATGGGACGACGGATTCCATGACGGTCCGTCGTGAACACGACGATCCATCGCGATGTCCCTCAATCCAGCCGCGTTTTTGACAGATTTCCAGCAAATAGAGTCCTTGTTTAATTAGGTTTTTATTTTCTATAAATATTTCAAAAAACCTCGTTTTTGAGGTTAGACTCTGGATTATTTGGTTAGGCCCTTGATTATTGTTAGATTCTTGATTATTTTGAGATTCTTTGAATTGATTGTTGGTGATTTTTGTTGATTAATCAAGCAAACTTTCGGATTTTACTCTTTCTCATTGAAGTAAGTACATGAATTCTTATACCATATATTTTAGTATTGTGATTATGACTATGGGTAACTAAACTCCATAACTAGGGTTGTAGGAACCATAGGCAATTAATGAGGTAAAACCTAACTAAAATAACAATTCTAGAATTGTGTCTTGCATGTATTGATAATTCTTTCGCATAGAAGTCTTTTTAACGGATGGGCAACGTTAGAACTCACCTTAATGCTACTTGCCGGACCAAGGAGGTAGATAATAGGAAAAGAATTATCAACATAGATTTGGTGTATGCTACCGAATAGGCTAGTATTAATTGGTACGAGGTAATAACTTAGTCAAATATCGAATACGATGCTTAATATGAGGTAAAAATAAGGGTTAGAATAGCAACACACGTAGCCGGATCAAGGTGCGGAGTGAAATTTTCTAGATGCCGGACTAAGGATTTAGAAATACATCATCTACTAGTCTGAGAGCTACTGCTGTGGGTGTCTACTTGATCACCAAGTACCTTTCCCTCTTGTTTTTCTCAAAGTCTTAGGTATGTGTCTCTAATTTTTACTCATTTATATTGCATTTTTGTTTATCAATTAGTAGTAGTCTAGTTCTTCTTGATATGTTCATTCTTTATCAAATTTTGTCTGACCTAGGTTAAAAAAATTCCCAAAATTGTCGTGTTAAAACCCTAGAAATAAGTGTCTTAGCATTGCTAGTTTACTAGGTATTTGGGTTAGACAAATGTAGGTGAAAACACTACCAATTCGATTTGGGTCATAGGGGATGAATGAGGCATCTCCAATTCTGTCACTGAGTTACAGAACGAGACCCTGGTGACGGACCATCGTATTCACGACGGACCGTTATTGGGTCCGTTCCAACCGCCCTAACACTCCACTGTCCAATTTTTCTCCAAGTGTTCACCAACGGCCACATGCGACGGACTGTTGTTCCCACGACGGTCCGTCCTGCACAACCGTTCTGGTTGACAGAGACCCTATTCCTAAGGGTCTCTCATTTTTTCTAAGTGTCCTTCAATGGACACATGCGACTGACCGTCATACCTACGACGGTCCGTCCTGCACAACCGTTATGGTTGTAAGAGACCCTTTTTCTAAGGGTCTCTCTCTATTTTTCTAAGTGTCCTCAAACGGACAACTTTGACGGATCGTCATACCCTCGATAATCCGTCATGCATGACCGTCATGACGGTCAGAGACCCTTCTCCTAGGGTCTTCATATTTCTTTTTAGTGTCCTCTGACGAAAACCTACGACGGACCATCGTACCTGTGACAGTCCGTCCTGCATGACCATTTCGATGGTTAGAGACCCCTCTCCTAAGGGTCTCCATATTGTTTTCAAGTGTCCTCTGACAGACACCTACGACGGACCGTCGTACTTGTGATGGTTCGTCCTGCACATACCGTCATACTTGTCAGAGACTCTCCTTCAGAGTTCTCCATATAAACATAGTCTATGTAAGACACGACGGACCCCATGACGGTCTATCGTACTCACGACGAACCGTCACCTGGTCCGTTGTGTTTCACTGTTACTATAGCAATGTCATTTTATTTTAATTTTTTTATTTATTTTGTGTGGTTTTGCTTGTTTTGCTCCTTCTCGTACTAATATTGATCCTTTAGAGGTACTATCTACTATGGCACCAAAACAAGATCAAGTCTATGCACACGGGCGATCGAAGTTTGTCTGCCCGCCTGGTCATTGGCTCTAATGATGAGCTTGACCCCGAGTACGTGCCCCCAGGCACTTCCACCTCATCCCGTGCTGCACGTGCTGCCAGAGCCACACCTAAAAAGTTGGCGTTCGTCATAGTCACTGCCTCACAGTCTGATGTGGAGTGCACACTGACCAGCACACATTCTGGGTCAGCCACTAATGAAGAAGGAGTGTCTGGCTCCTTAGGAGTTTCGTGGTCGGAGGAAGCCTCGGGATCTATTGAGGTTCTCGCACCCGCCACCGGTGCAGTGTCGGCCTCGTATGATGAGGCTGACAGTTCGGAATCCACACCCGGTTCAAGTCTATTCTGATGCAAAGTTCCTGAATGACAAAGGAGTTATGACTCGGACACTTACATTGGAGCGGCGGGTCCTTACGGGAAGTCTCCCGACGATGCCTGAGATCCACAATCTCTTCACCAGACATCGACTGGAGTGGACAGCACGTCTGTTGGCGCATCCTATGTAGCGACTCTCCGATCACAGATTGATAGGCGGGCTGCCCCCGCCAAACAGGCCCCACTGGAGCAGGTCCTAGTACGTGGCATTTCGGTTGATATCTCCCTGCCTGCTATCCGCCGGTTTCTATACGGTGAGAATGTTGATGCTAATCGAACCCCTCTCACTGCCGAGTTTGACTACCGATGGCAGATTGTCAAAGATGGCCAATTTATGCGTGAGCCATCGCTAAGAGACACCACCAAGAGGTGGATGGCCCTGCACTTGTCCGTTGATGGAGAGGGTGCCGACTGGGTGACTAAGCCGAAGCGGGCCATCAAGAAGTCCAACCTGACTTTCACGACAAAGTTTTTGTGGTTGATTGTCCGCCACTGCCTTTCCCCCACAGCCGCTGATAATATCGTCACATGGGATCGAGCAGAACTGATGGCGGCAATGATAGCCGGGTTCGAGGTGGATTTTGCATCGCTTCTATAGGCGGTCATGCACGAGAGGGATTTTAAGGTCACAACTACTTATCCTTTACCGTGCATGATATTTTCTTTATGCAGATCCGCAGGTGTGCCTATATGGCACGTTGATCAGCTCAAGACCCCTCTGGGCACTATTGATATCGGCCTCATCAGAGATGAGGCCAATGAGTTGGCTCCACGCAGAGGGCCCCGTCCAGAGCTTCCTCCACTTGGTGACAATTTGGATGATACGGTAGCACAGGCCCGCACGGCTACGCAGGCGCCTTCCACTACACTATCCCGATTGAGTCTATCTCGGGTAGTAGCACCGCCCCGAGCTCCTCTCACTCAGCCCCTTTACCCGCTCTGGTCTCGCTTGCTAGGGTCCAGAAATTAGAGGCGCAAATGGCTAAACTTCTGCATCATATCCAGCCTTGGATGCAGAGGTCTATTACCGAGGAAGAAGAGCGCTTGGCGCAGAGAATGGTCCAGTACACAGAGTGGAAGATCACTGAGGTTCATCAGCGCTTAGACGCCTTTGAGTTGCGAGTGCTAGCCCCTCCAGCCTCTCCGGTGGATGTGTCGACCCTTCTGGCTACGGTCGACAGTCTTCGCGCAGATATTGATATGATCTTAGAGGCTAGGGTGCCTGAGTCTGAGTCCCCTTCTATAGAGCCTGTTGAAGACACAGTGATGGCGGCCCTATTCGCCACTTCAGAGATTCCACCACCTCCCCCTCGAGAGCATGCCAAGAGGCATAGGGGTCGAGAGGAGGATGAGGCGCGAGCATAGAAGAAGGAGCGCCGTGAGATGGAGGATGCGAGGAGAGCCTCGCTTGCTGAGGAGGAGGCGCGTCAGATGAAAGCAGAAGAGTTAGCTGCAGGGGCGTCTAGCTCCACAACTGTGGAGATAGCGGGAGGAACTGCTGATAGTGTTGTTGATGATGAGGACACCACTGAGGGTGTCCAGATTACAGAGGTAGTGGGTTCCGGGGAACCGGACCCACCAGCTTGCTGATCGTCGGCGCTTTGCGCCCCAGGTTTGCTTCACCTACCACTCTAGTATTTAAATTTTTTTATGCATTGGGGACAATTGCATGTCTTTTTGTTGGGGTTGGGGTAAATGGAAAGTGAGTGCTAGGGTGAAGTCTGAGTAGCCCAATTCACTATCCTCTTTTGGGGTTTTCTTGTTTGTGTTCTTTTTCCCCGAAAGACTGATTACTTTTTCCGTTGAACTGGCATTTCTTTATCTTGTGTACATAGTTTAATTCTGGAGCATGATGGCTAAAATGATATCCTGATAAAATGGAAAATGATGCATGACTAGGCATAGTAATTGATAAATGTGTGGCTCTAAGCATGACAAAGAGGTACACCACTGCAAGACCCTAAGTCTAAAATTCGAACTAGGTGTCTAATAATCGGGTAGAGTGATGAGATTTCAAGTGAGTGTGAGGAAGATTTCATAGTCCACTATTTGTACTGAGCTAGAACTTGCCTGGTTAGTCCTGCTAAAAGTAAGCTGTAATAGACATTTAGGAAAGGATCATAGACTATTATTCAATATAGCCCATTTTTAGCCTAAATAAAAGAAAACCAAATGAAATTTATCCTTCTTTGATCCAAATGATTTGAGCTTAAATTAGACCTTTCTTTCACACCCCAACTGATCTTTTCTGGTAATAATGTGTTGGCCTTGGTCCCTCCTTGGACATGTGCACCTCAGCTTATGCCAAAAGCATAAGTTGAGGGTGGCTAATGCAGTAAACAACCTTTTTATGGCCCTGACCCAACTTTGGGTATTGTCTACTTTGACTCATGGCAAAGCCATGAGTTGAGGGTGGCTATTATGAGGAATGCTCTGGAAAGTGGGGTTGAAAGAATAAAGAGAGAGAAAGAACAAAAGTAAAGTGACTCAAAAATTAGTTGAAAGAAAAGTAAAAATGAAAAAAAAAATACAAGCAAGAAAAGAAGAGAGTCACTTATACAAATGAAGAAAAAAGGGAAAATAGCAAGGTGAAAGAATGTGGGAAACTGGGCAAAATAAAATGATAGAAAATGGTATGTTCAGCCGATATGTCAAGGAGGGAAAAAAGTCACTGAAGTATACCTAAATATACCCTACCTGACCCTGAGCCTATGTTACAAGCTAAGAAAGTCCTATCGTGATCCTAAGGGTTGTATAGCGAACTTAAAGCAGTGAAAATAAGGGCAAGCTTATGGCAATAGATATGAATGAGTGTGAATTTGTTCTGAGAGTGAGTGTTAAAAAGTAATCATGATACTCAAACTGAAATCATTGTGTGAAAAATGAGGATTTTGTTTTGAAGTGAGGACACTAGTTGCATTACCGAAAATATTAGCACTTCAGTGAGAAATTGAAGAGGATAGGTGTTAGTGCATGGTCAGTTTGTGTCATGGTCTGAATCCACATAATTCAAGGCTAATAGTGATAGCATGCATAAATATGATGAGATTAATCGGGATTGATATCCAAATGATTGCAAAGGATAAAACATGGATACTATTGTACAAAGATTGTGTATTGAGTCATAGTGTGTCGCTTGAGGACAAACAACGAATATAAGTTGAGGGTGTTGATATACCGTGGTTTCACGGTATTATTAATACTTTTTCCTTAGGTTTAGTGTGTCCAAAAGCCTTTTTGTGCTAATTTTTATATAAGTTTCTCCTTATTTGCAGGAAATCTGTCCAAAGATGAATGCGGAGGTTTTGAGCGAAGAAATGCAGAGGAGTCCACCTACCGAGCTTGTGACGGTTCGTCATGCTTGTGACGGTCCGTAGGTGGCAGCGTAGTGCAGCTGCTGAAGGAAGATGGGGAAGTCTGACCAAGTGCGGGGTTACGAAAAATGTGACGGACCCTCGTATCCATGATGGTCCGTCCTGCAGGTTCGTCATGAAGATCAAAGAAGTAGCCCCAGTACCCATATTGCAAGAGTTCAAGTGTTTTGGAACGGAGACCCTCGACGAACCGTTGTGCTCGTAACGATCCGTTATACCTGCCGTCGAGGGTAATGAGAGAGAAGCAGAAGAAATTTCATCAAGTATGGGACGACGGAGTCCATGACAGTCCGTCGTGACCACGACGATCCGTCGCGATGTCCCTCAATCCAGCCGCATTTTTGACAGATTTCCAGCAAATAGAGTCCTTGTTTAATTAGGTTTTTATTTTCTGTAAATAGTTCAAAAAACCTTGTTTTTGAGGTTAGACTCTGGATTATTTGGTTAGGCCCTTGATTATTGTTAGATTCTTGATTATTTTGAGATTCTTTGAATTGATTGTTGGTGATTTTTGTTGATTAATCAAGCAAACTTTCGGATTTTACTCTTTCTCATTGAAGTAAGTACATGAATTCTTATACCATATATTTTAATATTGTGATTATGACTATGGGTAACTAAACTCCATAACTAGGGTTGTAGGAACCATAGGCAAATAATGAGGTAAAACCTAACTAAAATAAAAATTCTAGAATGGTGTCTTGCATGTATTGATAATTCTTTCGCATAGAAGTCTTTTTAACGGATGGGTAACATTAGAACTCACCTTAATGCTACTTGCCGGACCAAGGAGGTAGATAATAGGAAAAGAATTATAAACATAGATTTGGTGTATACTATCTAATAGGCTAGTATTGATTGGTACAAGGTATTAACTTAGTCAAATATCGAATACGATGCTTAATATGAGGTAAAAATAAGGGTTAGTATAGCAACACACGTAACCAGACCAAGGTGCGGAGTGAAATTTTCTAGATGCCAGACCAAGGATTTAGAAATACATAACTTATCACTTTGCATGCAAGATACAAGGAAAGAATTGTTATAGTTAGACTTATCAAGTTATGAACCTGTGGGGAACACGTAAACCCTAGTTACTTTGATTAATTGATTAAACTCCAACATTCGAAGATGTTAGTTGTCTCCTTTTATTTTGCTAGTTATTTTCATTCATTTAGGAATAGAAACCCCCCTTTTTATCATTTTATGCTTTCCAAGGAAGTAATTGACTGAACAATAGTAATAATAGATTGAAGTAAAGTCTAAACTATTTTCCTCGTGGGAACGATCCCGACCTCACTAGTTGGGTTATTTACTTTACATGACCGCTTTACTTCTTATTTGAGAAGTAAGTTTGAGCGTATCAACAGGGGACCTGGTCTTTTTCTATCCAGTATGTGACACTTTTAATCTTGTTGGTTTTGCAAATGCTAATTTTGTTGGTTGTCAAGTTACAGAAAGAGTACTTCTGCAATGGCTCATTTCCTTGGATCTTCACTCATTTCTTAGGGAACTAAGAAACAGAATTATGTAGTTTTTTCAACAGCTGAAGCTGAATATGTAGCAGCTGCTGCATGATGTTCACAATTGTTATGGATCAAGCAACATTAGAGGATTTTGGTGTAATCATCAAGGTCATTCCCCTTATGTGCGATAATACTAGTGCAGTTAGTATGCGAAAGAATCCATTTCAACACAAGAGAACTAAGCACATTGATGTTAGACATCATTTTCTGAGAGACAATGTTGAAAAGGGGAATATTGTGCTTACATATTGTCCAACAGAGGAACAAATTGCAGATATATTCACCAAAGCTCTTAGCAAAGATCAATTTGAGAGTAATAGGTTGAAGTTGGGCATGATGACTTTGCACTGATTTCCGGATACTCAATAGTTGAATTCCTTTGATGGCTAAACTTGCAGTGCAGGTATCCTTTGTGTCAATAATATATATAAATTCAGGAAGGACTAGCAAAGCAAAGACATGGCTAGAACAGTTGAGGAATGATGATAAAGTTGTGTTATGGGACCTGGTCCCAGCCAAGGTTAGCATTTGTAAATTAATTTTGAACTGAAAAAAATGAACGTTGATAAAGCCACGTGTCAGTCATCAGTCATTCAGACCCTTAGTCCCATCGCTTACTTTTCAAGCGATGCGTCAAATCAATGGACCTGGCACCGTTTCAATTCTTTTTAAACTCTTTTTCTTTCCATTTTAATTCTTAATTCGTCTTGCAATATTCCGTCACTATAAAAGAAAAGGGAAGAAGAGAAAAGACTAAATTTGTTTTATCCCTTTTTCTTTTTCTTTAAAACTGTTAATCTTTTCTTCTTAACAAAATGTCTGATCTTTCATCCACCTCTAAGAAAATGCTTACAGCCCTTAGTGAGATTGAACCTATTGCTTTCTATTCTCCTTCAGCAGTAGGGTCTAGGTCTAATATTCCGTCAAGTTCTTCCCAAGATATTCCCGAAAATCCGTTTCACTCCATAGATCTGAACAGCTCAAGTGTTCCTACTGGACCTGGTCCTCATCATGAAATGCTTTCAGATGCTTTGTTTGAAGGAGATTTGCCAAGAAACAAATCTTCTGAGTCAAACATTCTTGCTGCAAGTGAAGAGCTGGTAATTGAAAGTCTTGGTATGATGAGAGAGGAATTCAGGATCGAACAAAATAAACCTTTTCAAGGTGAAGAGATCAAAGAGACTCAACCTATTTTTTATAAAACTAAAGACTTTGGGAGGTATCCATCTTCAAACTCCTCTGATTGAGCCAGTGATGATGAATCTATTCAGTGGAAGGTTGAAAGGAGAGATGTCACTGTATCAAGAAAGGGAAAAGAAAAGGTGGTGGAAGAAGTGCCTAGAAGGAGACCTACTACTAAATCTGATGCAAAAAAGTTGTTGGCTGATGCTTTGAAAGCTAGTGCAAGGTCTACAGCAGAAATCAGGAGTGCCAGAACATTCAAAGTGTCAAATTTTAAAATGTCTGAGTCTGGTGTCATAGAGGTGTCTGTTGAAGAGACAAAAAAGAGGCACAGGAAGAAGAAATCGGGAAAAACAAAGTCAAGAGATACTAAAATGGTTGAGAAAACAAAATCCACAAAGGAGATTTCTAATGGAAAAAACAAAAGGTCACAGGGACCTGGTACCCAAAGAAACGTTGAAGAGGAGGTCAACAAACAAGAAACTGTTGACAATTTGAGAAAGCAGTCTGTGCTGGCTGGGAGAGTTTTTGACATGGGAATAATCAACCTTCCTGAAATGGACTCTCTTCATGACATGGTGGAGATTCAATCATGGATGCATCTCTTCAACAAAAAATCCCTCATTCTTCATGAAGAGGAAGTGCGTGAATTTCACTACAACATTCAATTTTAGGAAGATGGAAGTGTCCATACCAGAGTGAATGTATTGCAGTGCATTTGGATGAGTTTTTGTTGGGGAAAATTCTTAAGGTACCTCGAGATGGTACCAGGTCTGTGATCGGGAAAACATGTTCAATTGAGTTTGTGGCATTGCTCTCGAAGCTTCCCACAACAAAGCGTGCAGGGGTGTTTAAGAAGGTGATGAAAAGTGAATATCAGTTGGACTTGGAGTTTGTCAACAAAACTCTACTTCCTCGAACTGAAAAGAGGATCTCGCTACTTCTCCTGATTTGTATGTGATGAAGTTGTTGTGCAAATTCGAACCTCTGAATCTTCCAGGAATCATGCTTGAACATATGTACAAGACTGTCATTGAGCGGAAAGGAATACATGGAATGGGATATGGATACTTTCTCACTGAAGTATTCAAATACTTTAACATTCCACTTAGCGTTGGCAAGGTTGGTACAATGAAACAAGCTTTTTTAGAAAATACTCTGGTTGAATGTGAGTGCATTGAAGGGAAAGGAAATCCCAAGAGCAAAATGGCTCAACTCATAGAAGACCAGGACCAACTCAAGCATGAAGTTGAAGAATTAACTATGCGACTAAGTGGAAAAGATACTGAAATTGCTATTCTCAAACGTTATTTATATTATTTCCCTAGTGTTCTAGATACTATCTCTTGTGAACGCTTTCCTTTGTCTTTGATTGCTATAAAACTTTGGTCTTCTCTGATATTATTGTTAATACTATTGGTTTACTTTATCTCTTTTTTTATGATGCCAAAAGGGGGAATTTTAACTTATAAGTTGTAGCTGGACATGTTTGTGAGGAGGAATACAGTGAGGGGGAATATAGAGTGGACAAGTAATTCAGGGGGAACTTCTTATGAAGCTGGAGTGGTGTCTGGAGTATTGTTTGTCATCATCAAAAAGGGGGAAAATGTTATTTGTAGTTTTGATGATGTGACAAACTCAGAAACCTTGTAAAGGTACCAGGTTCTCAACATGAATAGACCTTGTAAAGGTACCAGGTTCTCAACATGAATAGCTCGTTGACTGCCAGCTGGAGAAGGTACAGAAAGTGGGTGCACATTTCCCAACGGCGTCAGAAAAGTCAGACCTTTCCAACCAATGGCAAGAGTTTAATTAAATGAGACTTGTCTATACAATGTAACTTTTCTTAACATTATTCTTTAGTTTTTGCAACTTGAAAAAGTACTCTCAAGAAATCTTGCAAAGGCTATAGAAAATCAAAGTGAAGAATTATTCTATAACAGCCGAAAACTCAGGGTGCATATCGTGTAGTTGTTGCAGAATATATTCTTTTGGTCTTACATTGTAAACTATTCCTAAATCTATAAAGGAATACTGTGGTGGATGTTGAAATTCTAAGTTGTCTAGAGTGATAGATTAGTGGGTAGAATAACTTCTACATAGGCTTATCAAGCAATAGAGTTATGCTTGATCGTGAGATTAAAAACTTTTTCTCACATTTGTGTAACAGTTTTTACTTTTGCTTACAAAGATTAGTGAAACAGTTGTGAAAATCTTGTGAGACAGGTCGTGGTTTTACTCTCTTAAGCAAGGAGGTTTCCACGTAAAATTGTTGTGTTGTTAAGCTGCATTTACTTTCTATTACATTCCTGTTTGTGTGTCAAGGGACCTGGTCCATTGACTGATAAGTGTACGCATATATTCTAACAATGGGCAGTTAATCAGTTTTCACCTGCTTTTATATCAAGTAGAGCTTTAGTATTAGCCTAGACTTAATATAGACAAGGACGCCATAAAAGATTCTCATAATTTTCATCAATTTTATTCGTCTATGCTTCATCTCTTTGTCTGTATGTAACTCTTTCATCTTATGGATTTGTCTTATCCTCTTTGATCAAATTTAATTATAATTATTTCAATCTGTAAACGAAGTGTTTGATGAAAGTGTTGAGCAATCTTCTGCATGATTAATCAAATCGATCAAATGTTTTTGAAAGTCAAAATTTTAATCTTAAGATATTAAATTAGTCAAATCTAATTTTAATTTTAAAAATCACTAAATCAACTTATAAAAAGTGATGCATGAATACCCACGAAACTTTACTTGTATTTTTTTGGCTATACTTAAGTAGTAATAGTCATAAACTGAGAATCATAGCTATACTAGATGCATAATTCGTAGTCATTTCCTATGGATGAAATGAAATTGTTTTGTTGTACTTTCCTGTGATGGAGTGATGCCACCGGCAACATCCCATATGAAATCTTATTCAGGGACGATATACTTCGGGAGTACACCAGACAATACCATTGCAAATACGACTGAGATATGAAAATTTTGTGGAAGATTAATAATAGTATCTCCAGGTGAACAAGTTGCCATAATGGATGTTAAAAAGGTAAAAGTCCAACATTGTTGATTAATGAGATGAGTGGACTTCTTATGAGGTTTGGTAATCCGCCTCCCTTTGAGATAACTTTTGGGGTATAGTTAGACATAAAACTTAATTCAACAATATCCCCCTGAATTCCACATGTATTACCGCCAACAAGGAACCATGTTTCATCTGCTCCAAAAAGTCTAGATGCTTGTTTTTGTGCTTCGAAAATGGGACCTTCTGGTGAAAAGAGATTGTCAAGCTCTGGAAGCTCAGGCATATAATGAATAAACGGTTTTGAACCAATGAGCTGAGGCAACTACGATGGTGCTGCTTGTCCTCTGTTATGGCTTGGAAAATGAAAAGTTGCAGTGTTTTGTTCAGCTGAAGCTTTTAAAGCACTAACAAAGGGAGGATATTATGATCCGAGCCTACACCCTAGACATGACCGGCACTTAAGAACTATTATTAATCCCCAAGAGAATCCTCATACTGACTGACTACAAGCGTAAGACTAACTTGACCATACATAAGCATCAAACTGAAAGAGATGTTTGAAAATCAGTTCATTGAATCTCAAAACTTTGTTGAATATACTTAGTATAAAATATAAATTTTAATAAAATATTTGAAAACTAAAGACATTCCAATGTTGTCTATCTATGAAGTCTCTACTATTGCAAAAGGATGTGGGGACAAGACCCACAACACCTCAAAACTGCTAACCGGAAAGTAATTGTGAAGTCTTCTAAAATATAAGGCGGCTCACAAAATCTAACTGGTGTGTAGACTGATCTCAATGAAGCGTTAGTTGATAATCATGAAGACTATCTGCATCATAAAAGGATGCAGGTCGAATGACATCATTACATGGAATGTATGAGTATGTAATATAGCTGAGTAAATAACAGAATTGAATGACCGAAAGCAACTTAACTAAATCAATACATGAACATGAAGTGAAAACTATTTAAGCTTTACAATAAAATATATAATGAAAGCAACATGAAAAATAATATACTTTACTTTTGGGGAGTTTCTCTAATCGAGAACCATTACCATGAGTCTACCAATGAAGTCTACCAATGATACAACATTTCGCCTCACATTGCTAGGGTCATCCTATACTTTGTCGATATATAGGATAACATCGTGACTATGGATCCATCTAATTGGAATTCTCAGAGGTAGTGAGGAGTCACATGATGAATCAATGTTATTTTATCCTACGAGGGCTACGTAGTTCTATGTGAATTCCAAATCATAAAAGACTTTAATCTAACTTGGTGCTCGATACTACTCTCAAAATAATTAATATAATTTTGTCCTCAGTTCACCCATTACAAAGAATGTACATCTTACATTATTTGATATACTTTTCAAAACATAAGACGCATTTATCTTCTTAAAGCATGCACTTATGAACTCATCTTTCAAGTCCAATAATCAACATAGATGAATAAAATAGAATTAGAAACTCTTAAGTATTTATAAAATATAACCTTTAAGCTGTTTCTGGGAAAAAAACTCGTCTTAACTTCAACCAAAATTCAATTTAAAACTCAAGTGTTATTTTGAAAATCTTTCAGTACATGATGAATTACAAACATGAAATAATCAACTCAAGGATCTCAATAATAATATAGAAACTCAATTTTTAGGAATAAAATTCTTAAAAAATCACAAATTCAAGAACTCAAAATAAACTTACCTCAAAAATACTCAAATCTACGGGTAGAGTGTAGAGTGTGAGGACGACCTAGTCCAACACTACGATAGCCTCACATACCTAGAAGACAAGTTTCTTGAAGAATCTTGAAGTAGAACTTGATTAGAAGCCTTGAAACTCTAGTTTGAAGGTAGACAATCAAACCTTTCTTGAGATTCTTGAATTAGTTTCTTGAAATCTCTATGAACAATAATTATGATTTTCATTGGTGATTCATAATTGAATGGAGAAATTTGAGTTGAAAAGAATAGAATTCTTGGAGAAAGACTTACCAAAAGTCTTGAATGAAGTCCTCTACTTTGGTTTTTTCCTCAAGATTATGCCCTAAGGTTTGAGAGAGAAAAGAGAATGATGATTTAAAAGATGAAAATCTTATTGTTTTGAGCCTTTTATTATTCAAAAAATTCATTTAGGATTTTTTTGAAGGTAAAAAAAATGACCCTTTTAATGTTTTTCCGTCGGCTAATTCATAAGAACACTATATCAGATTACTAAAAAAGTCATAACTTTATACTCAGATTTTGGATAGACGCGAAATTGATGGCGTTGGAAAGTAGATTCAAATACCTTCAAATTGATAGGTTATGGGTCATATAACTTTTTATATTTTAAGAGATATAATCATTTGAAGTTGACTCCAATAGAATCTTACATCAAAACTTAATTGATAAGGAAACCTCATAACACTTATCAAGAACTCATGAAGAAATCAAATTGCTCAATATTTATGGATATGTTCACAAAAAAAACTCATGATTGGTGTTTGGGTGAACAAACACAACACTATGAAAGTTTACATAACTCAAAAAAGTAAGTTCTTGGCGAAATCTTGAATTTCTTTTACGAATGCTTCAAACTTTGAATTTTTTCTCCTCTTGAATCTTCTTTCTAAACCCTAAACGCTTTTGGGGATTAATGAAATTGATTCTTATTACCCTTGACTGGGTGTAATTTGTGTTTAGAATAAGTGAAGGTAAGAAAAAGACTAAAATACTCCTCCTATTCTCAAGTAACCACTTCAACATTTGCCTTCAACCACACTAGAAAGTGTGGTCTAAACTATCAAAAATTGTAGCCTTTGATCAAAGGCCACATTTTTACTTTAGGCTACACTTTTCTGAGGGTTGCCTAAAGTCGCGTTACCTTAGATTCTAGTTCACGCTTTCCAAGTGTTGTCCTATCAGCTACACTTGAAAAGTGTGGCCTAAAATGTGAAAAAATCACGCTTTGTATTACCTCTTATATTAACATTTCTTATCTCCTACAACTATACTTTTAAGTGTAGCCTTTGCTTCTTTATTGGCTACACTTCTAAAGCGTGACATTTTCTAGCTTATCTACAACAACACTTTTAAGTAAGTGTAGTCTTTGCCAATATACATATGAAAATTTCCAATTAATAAGCTACACAATTAGCATCCCTTTGGCAACACTTTGAAGAGTTGCGATGTTATTTCTATAAAATATTAGATGCCAAAAGTTATTAATTAAAACATGAGAATATTGTTGCACATTAAATATGCATTAAATTAACTAATAAATAATTCAAATGTACATATTTTGCAATAAACATTAAATAAAAACCAATTTGTCTTGTACAACACATACCTACAAAGCAATAATTTATGTACTACCAATAAATTTCACCAAAACCGAACGTAATATATTTTAACTTCTATAATAGTTCAAAAAATTTCATCATCTATCTAAATCGAATGAATTGCTGACACTTTCCTACACATTCAATATAAAAGTAAAACTTAGAATCAAACCATGATCAACAAATCAAAAATTAGAATGTAACCATGTTCATTTTTTTCATTTTCTTTATCGTCATTATAAAAATGACTCTGTTAAAGAGGTTGATAAGTTAATCAGTCACCCGCCTTTGAGTTCAGCCCTTATGCTCGAGGAGTAGTTCTCATATATTTTCTGAAAGAACAACATAATCACAATCAGTTCATTATTTTCTTTCGCTAGTAAATCAAGTTTCAGTTAAAGAGAACATAAAGAGGGCGGAGCAAGCAACCAAGCAGACTTAATATAGAGTACATTGGTTACCTGCTTATGATAGCTGCAATATGTTCCAAGCAGCCTGCAAATGTTCTCAATCCATATGTTTTATAATGAGTACAACAACAAAAATGAGTTTCCATAGCAAGGAGAAATGTGAAAACATTTTCAGTATTTTCTGACATGTGTACGAACAGTTTCTTTATGTAAGCTATCTGCGATAATGCCTGCAGAAAAACATATATGATCGATCACAAACCAATATAGGATCATATATAGCAATTGCATACTGGCATTTTCATCCAAGTAATCTAAGACCAAATGATTGTAAATACTACTAGATACACTATATGCAAATAGAAGTAACGACTCCAACTATCCATATCAAATAATGTTTGCATCTTTTTTGGTGGAATATTTCAAACACAGGACCTCACATTTCACCAATCAGTAAGTTAATAGTTAAAAACCATAGGCATACTAGCTCAAAGAGCCATTCTGCTTGCAACGCACCAAGCTCATCTTCTTCACCTGTACGGTTCTAAGGAATGGGCCGAGTAGGTTGCTTCCCTACAGGAACATGGACTGGAGCAGCAAGAACAGTAGCTGCTGGTTGAAGCAGGTACTTCTTATTCTTCAAGTTCTGCCTTCAATTTATCCTGCAACAACAACACGCCAAAACTGACATTCATTTTGATGGAAGAACACATTATTGAATCAGTATGATGATATAGTTGTTTCAGAACATCATCACCGACAGCTTGAGAATTCACCTGTAGCATTTCTCCACCAGTGTGATTCCTGAAATACCTTAAATTAGTAAAACGAGGTAGAGCAACTAGGTAAAATGTTAAAAGCGTTCCATGAGTACATCAGGTTGCAAATTAAAGGGATGGGTCATTCGACATTTCTTAATAGAAGGGTGCAAATGAATCAGAGTGGCCTCAGTTTTGGATATGAATGGAGAACCTTTTATTTATACTATGCTACACAAACGAAAATATTTATCTGCATATATCAGGAATCACAAATTCACAAATTGGTGGTACAAAACTCAGATAATTATAAATTACTGTTGCAATGACCTTAGAAGTTAGAACCCATACTTATAGCTCCTGCAAATCCATCTCACCAAAGTGACAGTTTACGGTTAGCCAGGGAAAGATTTTGGTGTCAACTGCGAGCAGAGTCGACAGAGTGCCATAGCCATAGAAACTCTTTGAACATAGCCGACAATGCTTCATACATATTTGCGAGCCATAGAAGCGACATTTTCTCGATAGTTATTCTAAAAGACAAACTGGAATGCAATTGTCAAGACTAAACGATGGTTGTAATTTCTTCCTTCAACTTCACCAGTTTGTCGTGTCCCACTAGTTCTAGCTTCACGAGTTGGAAGTTAAATCTGAAGTCTGAGCAGCACTAGGAGAATCCTGCATCATAAGTAGTAGCAGCACTACACTGTAAGAATAAAGAATGAAACTAATCCACATATCCATGACAGTATTCGAATGCTAGGTGACTTCTAAAACACATAATTGCACCTTCAGATCCTAATATACTTTTCAAAGCACCATAAATAATATAAAATTATCAAAAAGAAGAAACGCAGAAAAAGTTCTCTTAAAAGCTTGAAGTTTCTCCTTCAGCCAAAATTCAAAACACATGAAGTTGTAGGATACAAAAATAGGCATCACTTCACTGATTTAGAATCTAGTGGAATGAAAGAGAAACCTAATGGAAGCAATGGATCATCATCAAAAGATTCATCAATATGTGCAAAAACAAGCTTAGCACAGGCACCTGTGGGATTCTCTTCAGCTCCACTGCAAAGCTGCATTATTATAGCAAGAAAATTAGAATCCAAAACCCCAGAAAACAAAGTGAATCTGAAGCAAGGCAGAGCTATCAACCTCAAGAAACTGGGTACACAGTAAATTTTGTGATCACTTCTTACATTGATTGACAATCTCCTATCTCTAGTTTTCAGAGTTTCAGAAGACCTTTAGAAAGTGATGGAGACATCAAGTTTCTCAATTTTCTGCAACAAACTACTTTCAATGTTTCATGTTTTGAGAAGTAGGCAGTTGGAAGTTTTTGAGATCATACAACACTTGTGATGTTAATGCTACAGATAGAAAGCGTGTCCTGGTTGGGACAAGAAACCTGCCAACATATAAGTAAATACAATGTTTAAAATAAAGAAACAAGAATCGAATTCTTTAATAATTGAGAATTGATCAGAAATATAGTTGTTTCACTCAAATAGTACAATTTAAAGATAACAGTTCAGTAAAGTGGATACGATCACAACATTCGATTTATAAGTCTACATACAAAAGATTGCATTTTTCAACATTCTAAGTTTATAACATGAGGTGAATTTTTTGTTTGTATAACATACCTTTACTTGTTAATGCAATAAAATTACCTGAAAATTGAAGTTCTTAGTTGTTTGGCGTTTTTGTGAAGTTAATGTGAGAAACATTTGCTTATTCATAGACCAAATTTTAGAAATTTGAATAGTACATCTACAGGAAAACCTGAGGTGATATTTTGAAATAGAATTATAGAAGAGAAACAATTATTTTTCAAAAGAAGTTAAGCATACAAGTTCTTACTTGTTGTTATCTAAGTTAATGTTTTTGGTACAATTTCATCATAGAGTATCTTGTATGTTGAGTGATCACCACTACTGTCAGAGGTCAATGATCGAATTTGCAGGCAAAAACTTCTAGAAGTCATCTTGTTGAGTCGAGTTTTCTTGCGCGTCTCTGTAATAGTTATGTCTCTATTTGAGCTGGCAACATTTCTTTATATATTTTAAACCGACTAACTTTCAGTTCAGCTTTTGTATCGACAAACATGGAAATTAGTTCTTTTGCTCTGAATGTATCATCTGCATACATACAACCAAGAAATTGCACACACATATAAGCCATATATGAATGAGAATGCTCGACTGAAAGAAAAGTATAATCTAGTCTTATTTGATTATTCTGTGGTGGTCCATATTGTCGTCTTTTACTAGAAATTACTCTTGTGTTTCGTTCAGCTGATGTCTAGTACAAATTTGCTCAGATGAGCTTTTCGGGTTACAACACGCTCATTTGTTGATTTAACTGATTCAACTAGCAGAATTTTAGCTCAAAGCCATTATAGTAAGTTGTGATAAAAAACTGATTGAAAAGATAGCAAACCTTTCAAGATAACAATATTGAATAGAGCAGAGAAACATAACATGTTCTTCAACTATAGTAAACAAGTGCATACTATCTCTCTTGGTCTTTCGAGTAAAACTAAACAAACCTTGCTATCACAAAAATAAGAATTGCGAAAGGAGAATACAACTTATCTTTTTTTAAGTTTTCAGCAACTCATTAAACTGAATACTACAAATGAAAGAAAAAAAATCGAGAAACACCAGAATGCCATAATCTCAACCCTAAATAAATCGATGAAAAAAATTTAAAGAATGTCTTGTAGTACTAACTATTGAATGTCCTAAAGTAGTAACAATTTTAGCATTTTTTAATGTGGGCTAGCCACATTTTGGCTGCTCTATGCTTTGTGACAAAGCTCCTCAAGGAAGGTTCATAAGAAGAAATAAACAAACTTTATTACACTACATAGAAACGAGCAGACCTAGGATTAAAACGACTGATTCTTAATTTAAATTCCGATTCTGCAAATGTAGAAACTAGTGAAAGAAAGAGTAACAAAACTCCTCCAGGAAAGTTCATAAGAAGAAAAAAAACTCTATTACACTATATAGATACGACAAAACCTAGAATTAAAATTACTGGTTCTTAATTTAAGTTTCAATCCTACAAATATAGAAACTAGTCGAAACAGAAGTTACTAAAAAATCATATATAAATTTATCAAAACATATCAAAATTTTGGAAGAAAATTAACTCGACATTTAAATTCTCCAAAGAAATTCACACAGATAACAATTCCTCTTCCACACACACATTATCACAAGAGGTTGTGGAAGAGCAAAACATTCAGAAATTGCCAAAATTTGTAGAAAAATCGGAACCCTACCTGAAGCAGAGTCAATAAAGCCAGATGTTCTTCCTTGGAAGCAAAGTATTATGGGTAACCCATTTCTCGAAAACACAACAAAAAATTGAAATCCTAACAACAACAGCAGCAACCTGATTCTCTCTAAACTTTGGAAGTAGATTCAAATTCCTTATAGGCAGGGATAGAGTTCAAATCAACAAATGAAAATATTTGGGTCACTGGTGGAACCATAGATGCACAGCTGGCGTAGTAAAAATTATCTTGGAAAGGATTAAAAAAAATCCCCATTTGTGCAGTAACGATGTTGTTCTAAAATCGCAGCACCACGCAAAATTTCAGACTATAGAGACGATGGATGAGTATAAGAAGGAACGAGAGAGATCTGGCAAGTTCTTCTACCTTTATCCCATAGAGAATCCGCCTCTAGTGAAAAACAAACCATTAGCACTCGTTTGGATAGGATTAATAAAAGTAGTTTTAAAAAATTACTTTTAAAAGTGTTGAAATTTATTTTTAAAATAAGCAGCGTTTAGATAAAAGTGCTGAAGTTAAAAAAAAGTTATTGATGTGTTTGCTAAATAAATGCTGATAAACAGCTTTTTAAATCAAAATATCTGAAATATCCTTAAAAGCTGTTAACATTATAAAAGTTAATTAATTTATATTTTACAGCTATAAATAATTATATTTTGCTATCATTCACATATTTCTTTCTCATCACAAATTATTTATAAGAAGAGTATAAATTTATTATAGATTTTAAAGATATATAATTTGAATAGATCAAAGAACGATTTAAAATTTATTTTAATTTCATTCATAGGTAATAATAATTGTCTATCATTCACGTATTTCTTTATTATCACAAATTATTTATAAGAGGAATATAAATATTTATTTATGTTATATGTGCAACTTATTTTACATTTTAATAATATATAATTTGAATAGATCACTTGAAAGATTTAAGATTTTTTTTATTTTCATTCATTAGTAATAGTAATTGTATATCATCTATACGTGAAAAGGGAAAAATGAAAGAAAGAAATGTTAGGGTTATGTGGGTTATTTGGAGATTGTATAAAAATATTAAGGGCAAAAAGGTAAAAATGTGATCAACTGAAAACAGCTTATAAGCTAAAAAAAACACCCCTACCCCAGCTTTTAACTTTTGGCTTAAAATAAGTTATTTTTAACTTAAAATAAGTTATTTTAAGTATTGTAAAACAGCTAAATAAGTCAAAAATCAGTTTTTAAGTCAGTTTGATCAGCTTTTAAGCTGAGCTAAACAGGCTCTTAATGTCTCCAATATTTCAGATCTAGGGCAACTAAAATCTCTTTTAGAAAGTAAGGAGAGCGTTTTTTTATTGTTTATGAATTTATTTTTGGTCAAATAAAAATTGGAGGGAGAGTTAAATTTGTTGGAGGAAGAAATATATTTTAGTGAAAATTATAAGGTTATACTTAGCAAGTGTGTTATTATAATTATAAAAATAGATCACTTTTTAAATGTAGACATTTAGATAAATAGGTGTGGCCAATTATATCTGACAACACTTTAAGGTGTAGTCTATACTACTAAAGAACATATTTTATGAGTGTTGCCAATATTATCGTGGCCAAAAGCTAAAAGCTAAGGCTTAAAAGTGTAGTCTTAGAGCCTGTTTGACTCAGCTTAAAAGTTGGTCAAACTGATTTAAAAGCTGGTTTTTGACTTATTTAACTGTTTGACAATCCTCAAAATAACTTTTTTAAGTTAAAAAAAAAACTTATTTTAAGCTAAAAGTTAAAAAGCTGGGGTAGGGTGCTTTTCTTTTCTTTTCCAGCTTAAGCTGTTTTAAGTTGACCACATTTTTTACCTTTTTACCTTAATATTTTTATATACAATCTCTAATTACCCACATAACCCTAATGTCTCTTTCTTCTATTTTTTTTATTTTCACGTGTGGATGCTAGACAATTACTATTACTAATGAATGAAAATAAAATAAATCTTAAATCTTTCAAGTGATCTATTCAAATTATATATTATTAAAATGTAAAATAAGTTGCACATATAACTTCAATAAAAATTTATATCCTCTTATAAATAATTTGTGATAATAAAGAAACTATGGTGAATGATAGAGTATTATATTACCTATGGATGAAACTAAAATAAAATCTTAAATCGTCTTTGATCTATTCAAATTATATATCTTTAAAATCTTTTAATAAGTTAATATATTTCTCTTATAAATAATTTGTGATGAGAAAGAAATATGTGAATGATAGCAAAATATAATTATTTATGGCTGTAAAATATAAATTAATTAACTTTTGTGATGTTAACAACTTTTAAGGGTATTTCAGGTATTTTGATTTAAAAAGTTGTTTATCAGCACTTATTTGCCAAACACATCAACAACTTTTTTTTTAACTTCAACACTTTTATCCAAACGCATAACTGCTTATTTTAAAAATAAGTTTCAGCACTTTCAAAAGTACTTTTTTAAAGCTGTTTTTATTAAGCCCATCAAAACGGGCCCTTAAAAGATTTAGGCAACACTTTACAAGCGTCGTCTTGACTTAGTGTTGCTTTAGGCCTAAAATGGTGTAGTAAACTTTACTTAATTGGACAGCGCAACTTCGAACGGGCATATCCCCCTCATACGAGTTCAAATTTTAGCAAACTTAGTGAGTTGGAAAGAGGACTCCAAGACCTTTCTTTTGATATTATATGGGTCTCCTAACTCATCCCGTGCTAAAAGTTATGGCATTTGAAGTTGATCCAAAACTTAGAAGAACCTAGGAATGACTTGAAGGAATTCTATTCTGTTCTTTTTGGAACTCAAGGTGTTGCATCTAGCGAACTCAACAATTATAATAATTTAAATTTTTAGGTAAAATCTTACTCCCAACAAAGAATGATTCGAGTCTTAACTTAAAATGTTCTAGAATATTACAAAGGAAGTTCACTAGAACTTGCAGCACTACTTGGGACACAAGAAATTTTTGTTAAAGGAACTCCATTAAAGATAATAAATATTTTAAAGTTAAATTGTTACAAAGTATAATCACATAAAATCAATGACTTGATATAGGTTACAGGTTTTAAAATTCTTTATTTATTGAGTGACAAAAACACACCTAAAATATATTTTTGAGATAATGATTTATTTAATTTTTGTCAACGTGCAATGTTTTGTCCACATGTCATGTGACAATTTTTTTAAAAAAATAAAATAAAAGTGAGGTTGCATTGCACACACCATGGTGAGAGTGTTATAAAAGCGAGAAACTCAACAATTATAATAAAATAGGTAAAATCTTACTCCCAACAAAGAATGATTCGAGTCTTAGCTTAAAATGTTCTAGAATATTACAAAAGAAGTTCACTAGAACTTGCAGCACCACTTGGGACACAAGAAATTTTTGTTAAAGGAACTCCATTAGAGGTAATAAATATTTTAAAGTTAAATTGTTACAAAGTATAATCACATAAAAATCAATGACTTGATATAGGTCACATGTTTTAAAATTCTTTATTTATTGATGTCAAAAACACACCTAAAATATATGTTTTAGATAATGATTTATTTAATTTTTGTCAACGTGCAATGTTTTGTCCACATGTCATGTGACAATTTTTTTTAAAAAAAAATAAAAGTGAGAGTGCATTGCACACACCATGGTGAGAGTGTTATAAAAGCGAGAACATGTTTTTCAAACTAACAAGTGATAGTTCAGATATGAAACATACATTTTCAATCGTATAGGTACAAAACTTAAAAAATAGAGAACAGTTTTTTACGCTTATCTCTTAGGGTCTTGTTTGGAACGCCACCTGATAATTGAAATTGGTGTAGCTACTAGGGTAGTAATTACCAGCATAGTAATTACACGGTCTAGTAATTACAGTGACCTGTTTGTTTGCCTCAGTGTAATTACATTGCAACTCTACATGTCTTATTTGGATGTCACAGTGTAATTACACATTCGTTTGGACTTTGGATGCACAATTGCAATTATAAAATTATATTAAATTTAAAAATTTAATTTAATTATTTAAAATTTATACCAGATAAATAAGAAAGTATATAAATGATATTAAATTAAATATTTCAGACATATATTAATTAATAAACATATGTTTTGAATTAATATTATGAAAAAATAATTGATTTATATTTTTTTCAAATTAATATACTGCAATTGAATTGATCATAAATAAGAGTATGAAGTTTCTACTAACATTGTAAAATGCATGTTGGATAAAAAGATTAATATATAAATAAAATGTCATAAATTATTAAAATGTTTGATAAAAGATAATCTAATTAAAAATGACTTGCAATGTGAATTTCATATTACTAAAACAATGAAATTGAAAAAATAACATAAGTTATAAATTCAATACAAAAAATTTTAACATAATACTCTTATTGTAAATTTCAACATAGCATACATAAGTATGATTTTTTTTTTCAAAAAAAAGTGCAAGTCTGTAACCTTATTTAACAATGAATTCTATTTAATTTAAAAATTAAAATACTGATGAAATTATGCTAATGAGAAAATAAGCATGACACTATGAAATAGATAATACGAAAAATTGCATTGAAGCATGTGAAGTAAGGTTGAGAAATGAGAAAAAAATAAAATAAAATAATATAAAATAAAAACTAAACTTTTAGAAATTTTTAGAATTATAAAAATAATAAAAAGACCTTAAAATAATAGAAAAAAATTAAAACAAAAAAAAGAAAATTAGAAATAAAAAAAAGAAATTTAAAGAGTAACCAATTGCCTCTCATGGTGAATTGGAGAGTGTAATTATCCTTTACTAATTACACCAACTAGTATACGTATTTGTGTGTTGTGCGAATATTTAAAAATAAATTAAGTTTTTATTTAAAAATAACTAATATAAATTATTAGTGAAAATTAAAATTTCAGGTGCAATCACATATAATGTTTTGATTTTATATACATGGTTGATGCTAATAAAACTTTATTCTCAATTATGTGAAGTGAGGATATCTTCATTAAGCTAGCGTTTGGACATAGATATTCAAATATTTTTGGCAAATATTATTTGGGTGAAAATTTGGGTGAAATTTTACCATGTGTTTGGCCATATAATTTGAGAAACATATTTCATTTTTTTAAGAAATATGATTTATACCCATAAGTTTTTAAAACTATCAAACTAACCATAAATTTGTATTACATAGTACAATAGAAATCTCACGTAACAAGATTTATGACTTCCGCAACAAATCAACAAGAATCATTACAGTAAATATTCGTATAGTGAAAAGGTCTTGGTACAAATCATGATAATGAAAATACAACTAATATAAATTCGGGAAAAAAAGAGAAGAAAAAACAAAAGGAAATAAATATTGCAATCACTGAAGAACCTATGCTTTCTCATCTGAAAGAGTTCAACCTATTCTTTAATATAATCTTCCCACATTTTATGAACAATATGATTGAGAAGATGAAGCGATGTTGTTACCCTCAGCCAATAGTTCGTCACTTTCATCAACAACCATATCATAATTTTCATATTCATTAAATATTCCATCACTACTTTGGTGTTCACTTAAAGAATTATGCAATACAGCGCAAGCAATTACTATTTTCACTTGCATGTTACATTCATAGTTGTTCATGACTTCTCTTAGTATTCTGAATCTACTTTTCCACGCACCAAAAGTTCTTTCAATTACATTGCACTGAGAAGCATGTCTATAGTTAAATAACTCTTTTCCATTCTTAGGCTCTCTTTCACTTCCTCGGTAGTCCTGCAAATCATAGCGCATTCCTTTGAATGGAGCTAAAAATCCTCTTGTGTTCCGTAGACCAGCATCAACAACGTAATATTTATCTACCAAAATAAAATAAATGCAAATCATGTTTTATTTAGTAGCTAGTTCATTAAGACTAAATGTAACAAAGGAATGCATGAAATCAAAAGAATGCACGTAGAATGAAACATTGTGCATCATCACCTAGCGAATCTATATAACAACCTAAGATAAAGAAGCATTTTTCATTTTCGATGACAACTTAAACACATATAAGAGAAGGCTTCTCATATTAACTTTCTAACCACCAAGCAGTCAACCTTTAACTTCTAAGGAATAATATGATGTTATTATAGTAGACTATGCCAAACCTTCAACAATACTCTATGAACAAGGAACATAGTATACATCCAGTAGAGAGAATAAACATGCATAGTTCAATGACACTTTTGGAAAACATTCTAATGAGGACTATTCTATAGAGTAAATTTTCTTATATTGAGCAAAAATAGAACTACTAATTTATATACCATGTGATGGAAATGGAAAGTTGGCCGATGAGTCAAGAATTGCATTCTCAAGCACTTTACTATCATGGGCAGTACCCTCCCAGCCTGCTGCGATAAAGGTGAACCTCAAGTCAAAATCGCATGCACATAAAACATTTTGTGAAGTATTTCCTTTACGATTACGATATTCTTGTTGCTTATTTCTTGGGACTTCCCCTTGAATATATGTTCCATCAATTGCACCAATACAATCCTATCAAAAGGCAAACATAAATATTATCAACTGTAGCAACAACACCATTAAAGAATACACTCCTAATTTTATATTTTTAGTTGAAAAGAATGTTAGAAAAGTCAGTTTACCTTGAACCAAGGCTAAAAGCGATTATTGTGGTGAATTTTTTTTCATGTACACCGATCATATTTTTTGGATATACATATGTTGGCGCCAACTGACAAAGTGCTTCAGCAACTCTTCTAGCGTGGCGGTTTATTGTCTCGAGTGAATGTTGAAAACATTCTCTTGCTGATCGTTGACTATCATTACGTGCAACGACAGTAAGCAAAATAGCTACAGACTCCATTAATGGAACATGTGTGGTTCTACCATCAGATGATAACAAATTATTTTGTCTTATTACTTCGATAAGATGCTCAAATATTTCAGGATAAAAACACATAGATTCATACATACGCATACGATTTTCCCGAAGTAGATCAACAACCCATGCCATACAAGGTCTAGATGTATGCTGCGGTTGGCGAGATAATAGCCTACTTTCTCGTACGACCTGTTCTGTATGATCAACTATAGCACAAAACATAATGTAATCATCACTGTCACTGTCTGAACTAGTGGTATCACTACTGGAAATACTAATAATTTTTCAACTTAATATCACACTTGAATGGATGGTTCACTTACACTGGAAAATCAAATATGAATCATGATTATCCTTAATATGTCGTAACTCTCCAAAAGGTTCATCTACTGATCAACACTTAAACTTGAGAAAACCACAAAAACATATGTGAAAAGATGTATAAAAGACAAACATACACTGAAAAAAGATGTTATAGAATTAAGAAGCTTTTAATAAATGAAACTAAACATACATAGAAGATAACATATGTACATAGAAGTCATAACACAAATATTCATGTCTACATCACAACGAAGTGCAACATAAATAATTAACTTCGATGTTTTAATTTACGCATTAGACTATAACATAACACCATGAAAATAACGCAAGGCTTAGTCTTTTTGCAAGTCTTTAAACCATTCAACTTGATTTTTTTCAGTCATGTGAACAAATATCTTGCGAAAGCAGGGGCTAAGCAAGTAAGTCACTGCTGGTGAAAAACTTTTGTTAACTAAATCATGTTTTTCCAAAATAAAATGTAAGTGGGTGGTGACAGCTGCCTCAGAGTAGACGACAATTTCATTTTCTTTTGCTGCTCGTTCTTGTTCCTCTTCCTGCTTTTCTTTCTTTTGCTTCTGCTTTGTTTTTTCTTTTCCACTCCAAGGTTCTCTAAAGTAATCATGGGATTGTTTAAAATTTGTAGCACGACCTTTTTTACGACGCGTAGATGTTCCACCCTCAGAAGGTTCTAAAGTTCTCTTTACACTACCAGAACCACTACCACTATTTCGAGACATAGGAAGACATGTGTTTTCAGTAGCAACATGTTCATCATCACCATTAGAAGGTTCATACTCCTCGACAATAACTTCATTTGACTTTGGTGGAAGATTAGTATTTGTACTATACATGACATGGTCCCCTGTAGCAAATGAGTTTCCAAAAATTTCATCTAGCATATCATAATCTTTAAGACCATGATATCTGTACTTGGAAATATATATTTTCTTCTTTTTCTTTTGCAAAGAAAAAATATGAACATAATGTTAGATCGATATATGTAAAGGTAGAATATAAGTACTTTTGTTATCTCCCAAACTTACCGCTACATGCTTCGACCAAATATCAGATGGACATGTAATTGTGTTAGTTGTAGGGTTCCATCCATATCCAGAGCAACAACTAAGGAGATCCTTGAAGGTTTTTGTGTCTTTCCTTAATCGTTGAATCTTTGACTTAATTCTCTCATCATCAAACTTATCTCGATTTCAAATTTTCTCAAAAAAACTCAGTCCTAACTTCTATTAATCGTGGACCACTGATGGCATAACCTTTAAATCCGCACTTCCTCGCGTCATCATACAAGACACTTATAAGGATTGATGTTTCTTCATCAGTCCATTTATCAGTCGCTGAACCACGTGATTTATTCATTTTTTACGTTTCTACAATACAACATTAACATCACAACACATCATATGCATAACTTAATTTTTTTAGACTGCACAAAATCTGAAAGCATGTCTTTACTAGAAATGAAAGACGTACGAACACGATTGAAAGTATATTACCCTGTTAACCGGAAAATGTGAAGTCATAGAGTTCTCGTCGGATATCTCAAAACCAGCTTAAGGAATAATGGGCATTCCAAAACTTAACAAACAAGCTCGAAAAATTAGTTGCGCCATTCGAATGAAAAAATAAAACACAAGGAGAATTTTTTTTTATCATTCGTAACTCTTAAACCTAGACAAGAGAACATATTCATACAAATCAATTTAAGCAAGTTCAATCTAAACAAAATTCACTATAAGAAAAAATATGTAGATTTTTACAAATTACCTTCAATTTGTTTCTCCCGAGAGTACTGCCACAGAGCTTTTACTACGGTTGTTTAAATAATTTTTTGGATAAATATAGAACATGTATGTATATGCTCTATATAATAGAAAAGTGTATTAATTGAGTTAGTTGGCAGATGGGGAGCTAATTTAATTGAGTTAGTTGGCAGATGGGGAGCTAATTGAATTGGTTGGTGTCAATATATATATTATTTTTGTAAAATAAAAAGTTAAGGGTAAAAATTAAATTTCTAAAACTTTTTAAATAATGAAATTTGGCCCAAATACTATTTTTTTCTAGTATATGGGAATTTGAAAAATTTGCCAAAAAAATTTGCCATATAATAAAAAAGTGTATGGACAAACAAAATTTGCCAAGTTTTTTCCCAAGTGTTACTTGCAAAATTTATGGCCAAACAGGCCCTAAATATACCAAACTTTTTTCCAACAACTTCTCATTCTCATTGTGTAATGAAATTTCATAACCCCATATGTGATGTGTGTTAAATTGATATTTGAGCCAATTAATTAAAATCAAAATTTATAGATCAGAATTGTACATGGTATTAAAAATAATGACTTTAACTTTAGCAAAAATATAAATATAATTTGCAAAGAATATTGTTACCTGTTTAGCATACTTCTCTCTAGTTCAAACTTGCAAAATAAAATGATTTTCATTTAAATAAATATATATTCATAAAATAAAAGAATGCATATTTATCTATATAGAATTTTTTAGATTAAAGGGGATAATTGTGAACCACCTTTTTTTTAAAAAAAGAATGCATATAAAATTAAATTATTTATTGATAAATATAAAATATTTAAAGAATCTATTATCTATAAATCTATTAATAAGTAAAGATTACATGAAGTGATGGAGAGATGGAAGGACAGGTTATGTATAGATGTTTTGTAATTTTTTAGTATTGTTTTAATTAATAAGTTTAATATTTTGTGAAAAAATTTGCAAATTAATAATGGATAACTATTAATTATAAAATAAAATATCTATTACATTATATTATTTATAGAGATTTTTTTAGAAATAATATTTTTAAATTTTTATAAAGATGCACAAATCAAATGTATTAAGGTGAATTTATGCTTCTTTGTTATCAGGGAGTGATACACCCTGCGAGAAAAAAAAAGAACACGATTATTAATTAATAGCCTATCTTAAAAGATTAAATTTTGAATGAAAGAAAATAATTGTACACATGCATTATATATATTGTATTTTGATTCGTACGTTAATACAAGGAACGAAAAGTGCTAAAGAAAAAATTTACTAAAGTTTATTATTTTATTTGCTTGACCATATTATTTTATTAATTTATTAAATCATTTGATTTACAAATGTTTGTTAGTTGTTTGAAATAAGTAAAAAAAATAAAAACTTACAGTAAAGATATTAATGTTTTTGTTATTCAATTTACCAAATAAAAATAAATGTGAAAAGTTCAAATTCGCCTAAAGTAATGATTATAACTATCCTCTTAGCTTACTCAACAAAAGAGGAAATCATGACATCAATTTCAAAATGTTAATTTTTTTAAATTTAAAATATTTAAAGTATGTTCAATACAAATGATTGTCATAAAAAAGCGAGTAAAATTGAAACTTCACTGGCTAAGTTGCATGGGCTTTTTAAACATTTTACTAATAAATATTATATTTCTAATTAATAATGTATAAATTATAGGAACCACATATTATAAATATAAAATGACCATTTATCCCTTTAAGAATTGAAATTACTAAAAATCCCTTAAAAATCAAAGAAGCGGGATACATCACTCTGGCACGGGATACATAAGAACTGATACATCATATTAAAAAGCTGCTGCGATTAATTAAGATTAATTACCGTGATTTTTGTTATTCTTAACTGAAATCACGTAATTAAAGGTCATCAGATTGTGTAACTGATTAGTAAATTCAAATTTTAAATCAGATTAGCTTCATAATTCAAAAATATTCTTGTAAAGGTTGATCTGCATACTAAGAATTCAAAAAAAAAAAAGGTTTTGAAGATGAATATCTCAATTCTGCTACGGCATTCTGGAATTTGGGTAAGCGATATTAATTATGAAGGTTACAAAGTTGATGGAATTGTTGTTGGCCATTCTATTTCATTTGTGAATCTGAAAACGTTGATTTTAGCAGAGCTTGAGATCGACACTGTTACAAAGGATATTGAAATACGATACATTGTCGAGGGAAGCTCATGTCCGTTGAAAATCAAAAACGACATGGGTGTGAAACTTTATTTCGAAGTGAAAAAGAATGCAACTGGAATTGGCATGTATCCGCTTTGTATTGATACAACTGATAAAATTGTTGGGGATATACGTAATTTTGATTGTTCATCAGGTGAAGTCGTATGCGTGGAAGGTACCGAAAGAGATACTGAAGCTCTTGCTCTGGTCGAGTCGAGAATTTGTGACATTGATTATAATCCAGAATTAAATGCTACGAATTACATAACTGATTCCAATAGTACTGAAGTGAAGACTGGGTTGTTGTATAAGGACAAAGATACACTCGTTGTTGTAATGGCTAAATATAAAATAAAGAACAACTTCAATTTTCGAGTGAAAAGATCGAATAAGAAAAGGTATTTCAATGCTTACTCAATGATCTGTTTGTTTTTCTCTGTTTATATTTCTTTATATTGTATCTGATACATAATTCAAAACAGTCTATATCCTGTTGTTATATTTATAACAGTAATAAATTCATGTATCTGTTCACTTTGGACAGCTATGTGTTGGTTTGCTTCAGCGACCAATGTGGATGGACATTAAAATCATCTTGCAGAAAAAAATCTGATGTATTCAAAGTGAGATATTTCAATAGTGAACATACTTGTCCGATGCGGGATAGGATACTAACAAAAGTACAAGCAACAATTGGATTTATTAGTGGTGTGACTGCCCCTAAATTGGTAAATCATAAAAGAATCCATACACCTCGGGATGTAATTGAAGATATTAGAGAATTGTATGGGGTTGAGATATCGTACCAACAAGCATGGCGTGCTAGAGAACGTGCACTAGAAATGCTCAAGGGTAAGCCATCAGAAGGATATAAACAGATGCCGAGATACATATGGATGCTAAATAAAGTGTATCCAAATTCATATATAAGGATGCAAAAGACGGAAGATAATAAATTCATGTATCTGTTCATAGCCCTAAGACCGTTGATAAGAGGGTTCGACTACTGCAGGCCTGTAGTTGTAGTGGACGCTGCACATCTTGGCGGGGCTTACAAGGGTACTTTTGTATCAGCAAGCACACTCGATGGTGCAGGTATGAGTGTTATAATTCTGATGTAATGTATAACTTATATTATATTAGTGTAAACATTGTGTATCGTGAAATTAAATGTGATATTCTTTGTAATTAGGATGCATATTGCCATTGGCATATGGTGTTGTAGACACTGAAAATGACTGTTCATGGATATGGTTCTTCGAAAATTTCAAAAATGCATTTGGTGAGCGTGAAAACATGTGTATTGTATCGGATAAAAATGAAAGTATCATAAAGAGTGTAAGCATTGTATACCCAAACGTACCTCATTGTGCATGCATATGGCATCTTTGGAAGAATGTATGTTCAAGCTTCAAAAGGAGTAAAAAAACACTAAGTGATATATTTTACTCAATGACAAAAGCATACAGAAAGGAAGATTTTGATAAATTAATGGCTAAGGTTGTGAAGGTTGATCATAGGGTGAAGGATTACCTTGAAGAAGCTGGTTATGAGAAGTGGTCAAGAGTTCATTCAACCATAAACAGAGGTAGAATGATGACTTCGAACATCGCTGAGTGTATCAATGGAAACCTTGTCGATGCACTTAAGTTAACTATAATAGACTTCTTGGAGGAAGCTAGACTTTTATTTGGTAGTTGGAACTATAAAAATAGAGAAATAGCGTCATATACAAAGGACACATTGGGCCGAAGATTTGAGGAGATATTGATTGTAAACGCATCTAAAAGTTCAAAGATGAAGGTATTTATCAATTTCATTGACTTTCTGTTTTATGTATCAGATACAAACTAATTTTCAAATTTTAATTGTTTTTTTTAAAATGATATATAAATTTTATATTACGTAATGTATCACTAACTTCTTAAATTTTTAGGTTGTTCCATCATCTGAATATATTTTCATAGTTCATGAATCCGGAAAAAGATACATTGTATGCCTTGAGAGGAAAACTTGCACATGTGGAAGGTTTCAACATGATGAGATACCTTGCGCACACGCAATTGCAGTTTTGAAGCACAAGAATGTTACCAATTTGCATCCATATTGCTCTGATTACTACAAGCCGTATGCATTAGAAAAAACGTACGAGGTTGTAATGGTTCCAATGCCAGATAAGGAGGATTGGAACGTTCCAGAATATGTTTTAGATGAAATTGTCCGGCCACCTAGGTATAGAAGGTTGGCTGGACGACCAAGAAAGCGAAGAAAGAAAAATGCGGATGAGAAAATAACAGTGAACAATAATTGTTGTGGGCAGTGTGGACAAGAAGGACATAACAAGAGAACTTGTACTTTCTTCCCGAAAGAGAATTGAAAGAATATTTTAAAATAGGACATTAGTGTTCATGGTACTTCTATCCATTTTTTTCTTTATAATTTTGACTAAATAAAGTGTATTGGTTACACAACTTAAGTTGATGTTCAAATATATGACTTTGCAGTTTAATTATGTGCCAAATTTAAACTCCAAATTTTATAAATAAATAGATTCAACGGTGGTGCGTTTTCAATTTAACAGTAATGATGTAGGAGTTTGTTTGTGTATGTGATGTATCATATGCATGAATATTATTGAAAAGATGTTATATGTTCCGTGTATATTTTATTTTGAGATATTCAAGTGTACAAAAAAATTGATTTGTTGAATTGTTTACTATATGGTTCGTGTATATATACTTATGAGTTATAAATTTGATATATTATATTCAACAGTGTTTGGGTTTCAGTGTAACAGTAATTCAAGCTGAGTTTATTTGTGTAACTTATGTATCAGATAAATTCATTTGAGTGAAAAATATGTTATATTTTTCGTGTATACTCCATCATGAGTTATTCTAGTGTCCCAAAACATGACTTGTTCAAATGTGTACGACATGTTTAGTGTGTACAGCCTTATGAACTATAATTTTGATATAGCACATTCTAGTGGTGCGTTTCACTGTAATATTAATCAGGGTTAAGTTTGTTTATGTATATGATGTATCTTATACATTCATATAATTCAAGTTGCTAAATATATAACTGCAATATTTTTTCATGTATATATTATACTTATGTATCATATACATCATTTTTATAAGTGAAAAATACTTAATAATGTATCATACACATTTGAACTTAAGTGTCATATACTTCATTTTGTAAATTAGCTGTTAAAATTACTTAAACTGAAACACTAAAAAATTTGTAAAGCAACAACTGTTTCTAAAACAATAACTTGAAAAAACATAACATTCATAACTAACAAAAAATTGTAATACCAATAAGCTTTTAGAAAAACACAAAAGATAATTGTCTTCAACAAAAAACAACATATAAACTTGTTCATCCTGTCCCAGCTAATTACTAATGTATGTTAACAATGTCATCTTCAGTTGGTGTGTGAATTGACCCATAGGCTTTGGTGGATCGTCATTGTCACTTATGTATCCACCATTGACCTTTTCACTGCCGTATCTCCATAACAATGTAGCATATCTATTGCGTAGGTAATTTGCAAGATGTCCATCAATATCAGGTGGTATAACAAGTTGGTCACTCAAAAACTCTGCAAATGTAGCTACGTATAACCCGCAGTCCCTACAATAAGATAAGTAATATAAATTTGTAAAATAGCTTACACATATATTGTAGACCAGAATTGAAAATACTTACAGGCTATCGTCTTCTTGTTGCATGATACCTTCAGTATATTCAATGTTGAAAGGAATATGTGACTCTAAAGGTACACCTGTTTGTTTGTCCTTGTATGCATCAAGAACTGACCAGTTTGTCCGCTCATTGTTTTCAAAGAAACCATTGTCAATCAGGTAA
The DNA here is from genome assembly GCA_027704785.1 of Solanum chmielewskii. Taxonomy (NCBI): domain Eukaryota; kingdom Viridiplantae; phylum Streptophyta; class Magnoliopsida; order Solanales; family Solanaceae; genus Solanum; species Solanum chmielewskii. Next base: position 10,691,815 of record JAKWIX010000323.1, read on the forward strand.
GAAGGTAACATCCTTGACAATTTTTTTATCTCGTCAGAATATACACGTTTTCGTGTGCCCAGAGAAGAGTCATACACGTGTATTACCCTCTTATTCAATTCAACCACAGCCAATACCCAATGAAAATCTCCATCATAATTGATTGGAATATAAACATCATCCACCAGATGCCATGGTAACCCAGCTGGTATTGAAAAACCTTTCATGACATTGATTATTGACCTCTCATGTACTGATACAGCTCTTGCACGATCAATGTGTTCTTGGGTACTAATATCATCATCAGCCTCATTGTTATAATACCTATCATGGGTATTGTTGATATGTGTGCTGAACAAACAATTGACTGTTGTGTATCTGTATTGATCCATGCTTCGAAGTTTTGATTTTTTACGAAGGTAGTAAAAAATAACATCGATGTGCTGCAAATAAAAGATAAAAATAATTATGCATTTGAAAAACATTTACTTAAAAAAAATACTGGTTGCTGAAAGTGATATATGATTTTGATATGTATAGATAACAAACGAACACAATGTATCATATACGTCATTATAAAAGCATCTATTTACCTGATCAATCCAACAGTTCTTAGGCTGAGACATGGCATAAAACCAATTCTTATTTGTCGGAAAAGCAACGACATAATCTATCATTTCAAAACCCAATGAAGATGCTTTTGATTTGTATTTATCTTCTGATGGTTTCCTGTATCATTAAGCGTAATGAAAATATGTTATTCAAAATTGTAACAATAGCTGCAATTTGAAAATTTATCAGATTCAGTAAAATTATATAAAACTTACTTTTTTGAATGAGCTTTAAGAAGCCCTGCAGTAACCCACTCAATAAACTCATCAATCAGATATAAAGGGGCTTGGTTTGTAATCTCACATCCTTGAAATGGAAAATTTGGACGCATTACATTAGTCATGACCGCTTTTCCTTTTTCACTTGATCCAAATGAAGTTAAATAAGGAGATTTGCAGTTTCTCGAAGGCATCCGGATACGTGCATGAGGAGTATTTATTTCGCTTCGGACAACAATATCTGTGATTGGAATATCAATTGGTAATTGACTGTCCGAAAGCAAACTTTGATTTTCGGTAAACTCCTGTTGATTTGCATTAGTAGGCAGACTTCCTAGCTCAACAATAAGCGTATTCATGGCTTCTCGTGTATCCGGAGATATTGAACCAGATGGTGTAGAATCCTACATGGTTTACACTGATAAGTAAAAATATATTGATAGACATATGATATTGATATGATACATGAAGATTAAATTACCGATGTATCTTCGTTCATTGTTCCTTCAAATAAATGATGAGGCGTTTGTGCTGATGGAGCATCCTGAATAAAAAATGTACTGATCAATTTATGATACCTTAAACATCAAATAATTATACACAAAATGATTTTTAATGTATCAAGGACAGGTAACAGCAAACTACGAATTGTATAGATGAGACATACAAATTTAACTAGTCACATAGATATGTAACTTGCACTGGAATGTATCATGTACACACTAAATACAAAAGTTTAATACAATACACAGTAACTTGGAAAATACATATGTGAACATTACAATACATGTATCATATTAATCCAATTAAACTGCAATGTATCATAATTATGAAATAAAACAGCAATGTATCATAATAATATAATTAAAATTAAACGAATAATTACCTTGCTGTGTTCACATGTTTGATCTGTATGATGAGTATCTGAATTTGAGGATTGAAGTTCTGAAACGTCCTTCATTACTTGATGATTCTTCAACGTATCTTTAGTCTTTATTTTGTAAAGAAAATTAAGTTAATCATAAATTATAGAATTTTATGTACAAATTTAATAAAGTAAATTAAACCTGATTGTCAACATCAAGTTCCATTTGTATCGGAGAGGTAGCTTGGTGTCCATCATTGCCTTCTTCATCGGAAACTTCAACCATGTTTGGTGTAGACTTGCCGCCCATATCCTTTATTAAATGAATTTGTAACATAATGACCTATGAGATTTATAAAACACAACGAAAATACACATACAAAATACATTACCTTTGATTGTTGGCCATCATCCCTATTCTTAGAATTCATCACCTCAATGTGATTAGCCTTTATCAAATTCACAAGATACTCAAATTTGCTGTCAACCTATTCAAAAAAAATTACAGATTCAAATTTATATTTTAGGATTAACATTAAAAAATAAATATCGTTACTTACGTATTCCTTCATATGTTGTTTCAGTTCTTCAATATCAGGAAATACAGACTTATCTTTTGAGACTTGTGAAGATACATGGGCAGAAGATACATTAGCAGGCGGGGTATGTTCTTTAGCTGGCATTGAGAATGACTGATTTAATTGCGGCTTTGACAAATTTTTTGAACCCTTTGTTTTATGTGTATCAGTATTCTTTCTCCTCTTGGATGGTGGTGGAGATGATGTATCAGATACACGAGATGATCTTCTCAATAAATGATCAGGAGGGCTTGTTGAAAAATCCTCAAAACCTGACTTATCTTTAGTATGCACTTTTTCTGCACCAACAGGTGGCGTAGATACTTCATTTCTGTTGACATCTTGACTATCGGGTAAATGGGATTCCACCTCATCTTGCGTTGGTGCAATGTTTGAACAAGTATTCTGCAATTAAAATGTTTAAATGTTATAACAATGTTACGTATAACAAAAAAACAATTATTTACAACAAATATTATAAAGCTTATTGATACAATATTAAAAGATAATTTAAAATTAATGTTACCTCGGAGAAAATACTAGTCATTAACTTTTCATATTTTGGCTTTTCAGCCACCACTGTCCAATTACATAACCTCGGAATACCATTCGCCACTTTAACATCAATGTCTGGACTTAGAGTAGATGCACATTTGTAAATCCAAACGTTGAGTGCATAAAGAATACCAAATAAGCGATACATCTGTTTGATTTGGTTGAAGTCTTGCCTGAGTGATGTAATCAACTTATTAAATGCAATCTGACCCCAAGGATACATTTCATACCTACCATATTCGACCATTAGAAATTCTTCTATACGTATGAAGGTCTCACCAAGATGGCACAACAAGAAAGTATTGATGAAGTATATTATTGCCATTTCCACCGATTCTTGTGTGGTCTCCCAATTCCCCATTGCAAAACGCTGCATCAATCGACTCTTGGTTATACCATTGGGACAATCTGGGAAATATTTTTGTAATAACCGGCTCGGAGTGGAATTAGGATACAAAAATTCCTTAACATCTCCTTTGCATTTTAGGCCAGTTACAATGGCAAATTCCTTCATTCCAAACACCAATGCAATCCCATTTGTATGCCGAACATCTTTATTTTCATGTCCCACTTCCAACAACAGCAAACATTTGGTAATCTGACCCTGGAAATTACATTTTGGAATTTCCAAATATGGTCCAAAAATTGTTTTCTTAAACAGTGCAACGTCTTCGTCTTTTATAGATAATTTGATTTTATTCACCAAATCAAAATTGAAAGTAGCCCCAAACCTCAATGGATGCGTCGGAATTTTTTTAATAATCGAAATTTTACTGAAGAATCTTAAAATTTTACAAACACTGTGCTTTCAGTGATACACAACTCAAAATTATTGACAAAAATTATGAATCTGATACACACTATAAAATGTATAGAAACATGTTGGTTGCATTTTACTTTGAATGTATCAATCTTCATTGTTAATTTCAGTTTACAAACACATACAACAGTTTACAATTAGGGTATTATAAACAAAAACACAAAATTATGAATTTTAAACACATACCTTAGGAAGTGTGGGTCTTGAAACAGTTGATGTAACTTTTCTTGACCTTTTTTTCTTGATTTCTTCAGTCTTCTTCTTTGGCTCAAGTACATTGTTGTTCTTCACCAACAATGGGTCATGCAATCTCTTAGATCTATTTTCCGCCCACAGCTCATCATCAGAATCATAAACACGTTTGGAATTACCACACTCTTCCATGATATTTGTAAACTCACACGATGAAGAGAATGAAGGAGAAAATCTGGTTAGATGGAAAGAGAGTCCTACAAAATATCAAATAGATATGGATGACAATTTGAACTGGAATTCAAAATTTACCTGCAAACGTGTGGAATGGGGAATTAAAAGTAGACAATTATACACCTACAATGTAGGGAAATAAAAAGGAAAAGGAATAAAAATTAAACTCACACGATGAATAGAATGAAGGAGAAAATCTGGTTAGATGGAAAGAGAGTCCTACAAAATATCAAATAGATATGGATGAAAATTTGAACTGGAATTCAAAATTTACCTGCAAACGTGTGGAATGGGGAATTAAAAGTAGACAATTATACACCTACAATGTAGGGAAATAAAAAGGAAAAGGAATAAAAATTAATATGGTAAATTTTAATTGGGGATGTTAATGGAGAAGTGGGTAGCTTGAAAATAGGATTTAGTTTTTGGTAAAGTAAAACTTGCCAATTGGGTGAAAAAAAGGTGGGAAATCTTGATGTATCTTTTATATTTTTTTAAATTGGGGGAATAAGGGATTTTTGAAATTCTCAAAATCAGTTGGGATAAATGGTTATTAAGATAATTAAAGTAGTGTATTTAAGTAATTTTTCCTAAGAAAATGGAGGGAGTACTATATTTTAGAGATATTTTTTTTAAAAAAGAAAGTACAAGGCTACACTTATAAAGTGTTCGTTTATATAATTATAAAAATAGCACACTTTAAAATTATAGACATATGTCTAAATAAGTGTTACCAATTATATCATGATATGACAATGCTTATAAGTGTAGTCTATACCACTAAAGAGCATGTTTTAAAAGCGTACCCAAATATTTTTTAGGCAACACTTTACAGGTGTGGTCCAGATTTAGTGTTACCTTAGGCCTAAAATGGTATAGTGTCTCCTAAGTGAAGGGCTTGGATATATCTCCCAAGTTTAAGTAAAGGGACCCTTATGTTTCAAGGATTGCCTATTTCAAGATGCTCTTTGAGTTTATGTAATAGCTTAGACATATATTTTATGTTGTAAGGGTCTTGTCCCTATTCTATTCTATTCTATTGAGTTGTATCTTAAGATGGCAAAGAGACTTAGAGTTTAATTATGTATTATGATATTTTATATACATACATACATATATACATATATATATATATATATATATATATATATGAAGTGATATTCTAGCATATGATGTGCTATGAAATTTTTTTAATTTTCCGCTAATTTTATGACGATTATGCAATGAAAGATGGATAAGGGCTTGTACAAACCTCCGAGAGGTCAAATACGTCGTGTTACTTCTAGGGGGGTCTCCCTGCTCTTGACGATTTCTGCTGAGATCGATTGCTTCTAGGTAACATTGTGTCAAGTGAGGGTATATAGGTCGATGCAAAGAAAACGAAAGCGATGAAGAATTGGTTAGACCTTTTACTCCAACCAATATTCGAAGTTTCTTGGGTTTAGACGGGTATTAGGAGGTTTGTTGATGGGTTTGCATCTATCGTGTCTCCTTTGACATCCTTGACCGAAAAGAAAGTTATATTTGAGTGGTCAAAAGCTTGTAAAAGAAGTTTCAAAGAGTTGAAAGATAAGCATACCTCCACTCTAGTGTTGACCTTACTGGAGGGTAGCCAAGGGTATGTAGTGTATTGTGACGCTTTTCGAGGGGGTTTAGTTTGTGTCCTCACGCAACATAGTAAGGTGATAGCTTATGCCTCTAGACAACTCAAGGTGAACGAGAAGAATTATCCAACTTATGACCTTGAATAAGAAGTTATAGTGTTTGCCTTTAAAATATGGAGGCATTATCTTTATGGTGTCCATATGGATGTATTTACCGACTACAAAAGCCTTCAATATGTGTTCACTCAAAAAGAGTTGAATCTCCAACAAAGAATATGGTTGGAACTCTTGAAGGATTACGACATGAGTGTTCTATACCACCCCCGCAAGGACAATATGGTTGTGGACATTTTAAGTCGTATGATCATGGGTAGTATGTCTCATGTAGAGGAAGGTAAGATATCCCTAGTGAAGGATGTTCATAGATTGGCCTGGTTGGGTGTTCGGTTAGAAGATTCTCCGAAATGCGGTGTTATGGTTCATTATAACTCCGAATCATCTTTATTGATTTGGGTGAAGTCTAAACAACATCTTGATCCTCTATTGATGGAGTTGAAGAAATCAGTACTTACTAAGTTCAATGATCCAATCCCCCAAGGGGGGATGGTGTGCTTAGGTACCAAGGTAGATTGTGTGTATCGGATGTTGATAATTTGAGGGGGGAAATTTTGGAAGAAGCTCATGTCTCCCGATATTCTATTCATCCAGGTGCCACCAAAATGTATCGTGATCTCCAAGAGGCCTATTGGTGGGATGGTTTAAAAAGCGACATACCAGAGTTTGTGACTAGGTGTCCAAATTGCCAACGAGTTAAAGCTGAGAATCAAAGCCAGGAGGTCTAACCCAAGTAATGGATGTTTCTACTAGGAAGTGGGAAGAAATTAATATGGACTTTGTTGTTGGGTTGCCTCGAACAAGGAGGGAAAATGACTCATTTTGGGATATTATGGATAGATTTACCAAATCAGCTCACTTTATCCCCGTCGAGTCTACGTATTTGGCAGAGGATTATGCAAGAATGTACATAATGAGATTGTGAGCTTACATGGGACCCCTTTGTCAATCATATCGAATAGAATCTCAGAGCGTACCATTCATACCCTAGAACATATGTTAAGAGCTTGTGTAATAGACTTCAAAAGTAATTGGGATGATCACCTATCGTTGATTGAGTTCTTGTCTAATAATAGCTGCTATTCGAGTATTTCTATGGCACCTATAGAAGCACTCTATGGTAGGAGATGTAGGTCTCCGGTTGGGTGGTTTGAGTTTGGTGAGTCTTCACTCCTTGGTCCTAATGTAATCTCTAAGGCATTATAGAAGGTTCGGATGATAATGGATGGGTTAAAAACAATCTATAGCTAGCAAAAATATTATGCCAACAATCAAAGAAAAAACCTTTCATGGGGTAACCTTTGGTCAACAATCTCAGCTTTCTTTCGGGATTCCATGTGCCATGTTACATCCATGGGGTAACGTTTGGTCATGACAAACTTGGTAATCAGAGAAAAAGGTTTATAATAATTCTAAGGTGATGTCTCATAAGCTACGTCTAGTAGAGTCTTGTTGATCATTGTGAAGCGTGCCTCATTTATGTGTGAGAGGCTATGAGATGTAAGGAATATACCTTTATTTCATACTCTTAAGTAGTGCGATAGAGTTTAACTCTACAAAGACTTCCTTCTAATCCTTTTCTTGTGTCTTCGGGAAAGGAATGCACAAGGGCCGACGCTAGAAGGGTGGAAGAGGAAAATATGAATCAAGGAGTTCCTCAAGGGAATCAAGCTCCTCACGATTCGATAAATGTAACTCTAGTATAATTTAGGTAATGATGCAAATGATAACTCAAGCTATGATGGCCTAAACTCAAGCCATGACGACCCAATCTCAAGTTGTAACAACTCAAGCCCAAGCTATGACAGCTCAAACCACTAGGGATGTTGATCCTCGTGTGAATCCTAATGTAAGTTCTATGGCATCGAGATTAAGGGATTTTTCTAGGATGAACCCCCCCCCCCCCCCCCCCCCCCGAATTTCTTGGTTACAAGGTGGAAGAGGATCCCCAAAAGTTTATTCTTGAGGTTAGAAAGATACATGGTGTTATGGGGGTGTCTTCAGGGGAGAAAGCTGAGCTAGCTGCCTACCAATTAAAGGATGTAGCTCAAATTTAGTATGAACAATGGAATAATGAGAGGCATCGATAAGCGGGTCCCATAAATAAGGAGGTATTCAAATAAGCATTCCTTGATAGTTTTTCCCCAAAGATTTGACGGAACAAAAGTTTAAAGAATTCATGAACCTTCGTCAAGGGTATAGGTGTGAAGGAGTATTCTCACAAGTTCACCCAACTATCCAAGTACGCTCAAACCTTCATGTCAAAATCGAGGGTTAGAATGAATAAGTTTGTAATGGGAGTGTCTGATTTGTTTAATAAGAATGTCGTATGACAATTCTCTATCATCACATGGATATTTAAAGTCCAAGGGTATATGATTAATAAATCGAGGAGACAAAAGAAAATGAATAGAGAAGCATAGAGGGCTAGAACCGGTGAAGGGAACTTTTCAATACTAAGTCCAATTAGCAAAGCCGGAAAAGGTTCAAACAAAGATTCTCCAACCAAGGCTCTTCTAGTACTCCGAGGGTTGACAAAGATAGGGCTTACAACCCTAAACCTTAAGGAGGCAATGGTGGTGGTACATATTTTGATAGTCCATATTGTGCAAAACGTGGTAGAAACCATAAAGGAAAATGCTTAATTGGCTCAGTTTGGTGTTTATTTGCAGAAAGAGTGGCCACAAGATAAGGGATTGTCTAGAACATGCGAAAAGTCTAAGAGAGGGAAAATAATACCTTCCAACTGGTTCTGACTCCAATGCCCAAAAGCAAAATCACTTGTATGATCTTCAATCCTGAGGTGACAAAGAGAGCTCTCGAATATGGTGATGTTTATGTTATGTTAGATCCCGATGCCACTTTTTCCTTTGTTTCACCTCTTGTGGAAATGAATTTTGAAATACTCTGCAAAATATTAGTATTGCCTTTTCAAGTTTCCGCATCGGTTGGTGACTTAGTAGTCGGAAAAAAGAGTCTATAGAATTTAACCTATTCCCTTTTATCACAAAGTTACTTTGGTCGATTTGGTAAAATTAGACATGCTTGATTTTGATGTAATTTTTGTCCTGGATTGGTTGCATGGCTGTTATGCCTCAATAAATAGTTTGACCGAGTAGTCAAATTTCAATTTCCAAAAGATACAATTTTAGAGTGGAAAGGGAGGACTTCTATTTCTAGATGTTAGTTAGTTTCATGTCTAAAAGCTAGGAAGATGATCTCCAAGGGGTGCATTTATCATATTGTTAGGGCAATGGATGTTAATTCCAAGGTCCCTTCTTTAGAGTAGGACCCCGTGGTGAGTGAGTTTTCATAATATTTACCAATGAATTGATCGGCATTCTTCCGAATGGGAAATAGATTTTTATATTGATATTTTTATCGGATACAAAACTCATATCCATCCATCCATACAAATTGGATCCGAATGAATTGAAAGAATCAAAAGAACAACTAAAGGATTTGCTAGAGAAGGATTTTATCAAATTAAGTATATCTCCTTAGGGTTCTCCATTATTATTTGTAAAAAATAGAAGAAGGATGGGTCCCTTAGAATGTGTATTTATGACCGCCAATTAAACAAGGTAACTATATATAATAAGTATCCCCTTCCTAGACTATTTATTTGATCAACTCCAAGGGGATTGTTACTTCTAAAATATTGACCTTCATTCGAGCTACCATCAATTAGGGTGAGAGGCAATGATATACTCAAGATGACTTTTTGAACTAGGAATGGGCACTACAAGTTCCTTGTGATGTCGTTTTGTCTAACTACTTCCCCAGTGGTATTCATGGACCTAATGAATAGGGTATTTCAAAAACATCTTGATATATTTGTGATAGTGTTTATTGATTATATATTTACTAATTCAAGGAGTAAGGGTGAAGACATGCACCATTTGAGGATTGTATTGCAAGTCCTTAAACACCACCTATTATATGCAAAGTTTAGTAATGTGAGTTTTGGTTGATGTCGGTAGCTTTTCATTGCCATGTTGTGTCTAGTAAGGGTATTGAGGTAGATCACAAAATGACGGATGCGGTCAAGGATTGGTCTTGACCTTTAAATCCTACCAACATTAGAAGTTTTTTCGGTTAGGACGGTTATTATAGAATATTTGTTGAAGGTTTTTTCTCTATTGATTCTCCGTTGACTACCTTGACTCAAAAGAAAGCTAAGTTTGTGTGGTTGTAGGCTTATGACAAAAGTTTCCAAGAGTTGAAAAATAGTATTACTTTTGGTCCAATGTTGACCTTACCAAAAAGTAAAGATGGGTTTGTAAGTTTGTGTGGTTGTAGTCTTATGGAATGTGTATTAATGCAAAATGGTAATCTAGTTGCCTATGCTTCAAGAAAACTCAAGGTACATGAGAAGAACTGTTCTATTAAGATCTTAGAATTAGAGGCGGTGGCATTTTCATTAAGAATACAGAGACACTACTTGTATAGGGTCCATCTAGATGTTTTCAGCGATCAGAAAAGTCTTCAATATGTATATACCCAAAAAGGCTTGAATCTCCGTCAAAAAATATGGTTAGAACTTATAAAGGATTACGAGATGTATTCGTTACCACCCCAGCAAATCTAACGTTGTGGATGATGCATTCTGTAAACTATTCATGGGTAGTGTGACCCACATAGAGGATGAAAACAAAGAGTTAGTTTGTGATGTGCATAGGTTGGCCTAGTTAGGTGTCCAAATAGTAGATTCTCACAAAGGTGGTTTCACAATACATAAGGTCTCCGAATCATCTTTTGTTGTATATGTGAAGTCTTAGCAACACCATGATCCTATGTTGATGGAGTTGAAAGAATCAGTACACTTCAAACTCTAGAGACATGTTGAGGGTATATGTAATAGATTTTAAACGTAATTGGTAGTGACCACTTCCTCTAGGTAGAGTTTTACTAAAATAATAGTCACCACTCAAGTATAGGTATGGCTCCTTTTGAAGCTCTGTATGGTAGAAGATATAGGTCTCCAATTGGGTTCTTCGAAGTAGGTGACATTACTATTATTGGCCCCGAGAGGATATATGAAGCTATTAGATAATTTCAAATTATTAGGGAGAGTTTGAAAACGGCTCAAAGTAGGCAAAATTCTTATGTCGGTGTGAGGAGAAGAGAGCTAGAATTTGAAGTTGGTGATTGGGTCTATTTGAAAATCTCACCCATGAGGTGTGTGATGAGGTTTTGCAAAAAGGGAAACTTTGTTCCCGATTTGTAGGTCCTTACCAATTATTGGAGTGTGTTGGGAATGTTGCATATGAGTTGCACTTGCCAAATGAGTTGGCCCCAGTTCACCAGGTAGTTCATGTTTCTATGATTATAAAGTGTATTGGGAACTAGTGACCATTATTCCATTAAAAATGTTAGGTGTTGATGAAAGTCTTTCCTATTAAGAGGTTCTGGTAGAGATTCTTAACCATAAAATCAAGAATTAAGAAACAAGGAACTAGCTTCCGTTAAGGTTTTGTGGAGAAATCATCTAGTTGAAGGTGTTACTTGGGAGTCCAAGGGCGATATGAAGTCCTGATACCCTCATATCTTTCCCTCTACTCCTACTCAAGCTTGAGGCAAATAGTTCCTCTAGAATTTCCTTATTTTGGAAGTCACGTGTAAGTGATATATTTTCCTGGTTTCCTTAAATGATACATGTTCTTGCTGAAATTAATGTTTTATGATAAAATGAGTTTTCATTATTGATGTGTTCCCTCATGTGGTTGTGGATTTTAGTATGATGTTGCATAATTGAATTCATGAGATGTGTGGATGAACATGTTGTATTATGTATTTATGAGATGTAATATTGTCTCCATGATGTTGTGTTGGTCATGTTTTTGATGGAGAAGGCAGTTCCTCCAATGAAAATGAGAAATGTGATGTAGTTCCTACTTCCTTATGTTGCATTGATTATGTTTCCTTCTTGAGAGTAGTGCACCTTGTGAATAGTGTGTCTTTGAGTTGTGAATTATTTTAATGTTTCATGCATGATGGGCTGCTAGTCTTGAGTCTTTAACCTCCTTCGGTGTCTAAATCCTCATTCGAGGATGAATGTTCCTAAGGGGGATATGATGTTACACCAGGTAAAACTAGTAGGACTAAACTACAGTCTAATGTGAAACTAGTGGCCTATTAGGGGTTTAGTGTATTGATTAGAGTAAAAAAATAAACTTTGAGACTTGTTATAAGCATTTTTGGGTGTACACCTCAAGGTACGACCAACTAAGGACCTTTGAGAGGGACCTTGAGGTAGTCCCCAAAAAGATGTGAAAACAGTTTGCAAATACAAATGGGATGATTGATCTCCTTTACATCCTCCAACTCCCAAACCTAAACCACGACTTTCCAATACGGCTCGTGGACCCACCCACGGTCCTGGGCTGGTTTTGGTGAGTGAGGCCTGTAGGTTTAGTTGTTTATTTGAAGTTAGGGTTAAGGGAGCTGCTTAGGCTTAATTATTTAACTAAGTAGGGTCGTTTAATATTATTTAAGACATCTATAAGTACTTCAGAAGATCCATAAACTAAATAAACTAACTCATTCTTACAAGACCCAAATCAAATTTTCAAATACTAGGAGACAAGGCTCAAGAACTCAACATTCCTCTCCATTTTCGTGAAGGATTTCCAATCGAGGTATGGTAGTCTTGATTTATGGATATTTTCCTTCCACAAAGCCCTTCAAACTCTAATTTTCATAGTTGAATTCATAAAAACCTAGGGTATTCAATCTATGGCATGGATTCACTTTCAAAATGATTTCATTGTGTTTATTGTCTTAGATGATGATTAATTTGATTGATTACTGCTGTTTTCCTAAATAATTATCTAAAAATCTATGAATTTGTACATTTTCCTAAATTGGATCTTGAAGCATGAATATGGGCTTTGTTAGTATATTATATTTGAATTATGAATATGATGGATTCCTTACTTGAATTAGGCTATTATACATGTTCCATGAAGTAATTTCAAAGATTTTAATAAATCGTGATCTACATCTCCTGAAGGGAAAAACATATGAGAATTGACTATGTGTAAAAGATGTGTGTGTACAATTGGATTGCTTTGAGAGTGAAGTAACCAAATTATAATCTAATTGTTGTGTTGATTGGATGGCTATCCTCATGTACAAATTTAGGTATTAATATCATGCAATGTGAAAGGTTTTTCACATGTAATGTTTCTTAGGCTTGGAAATTAGTCTCACCTATTAAAATTAGGAGCTTTAATATGAGTTTGTGATTGACGTCATCAAACATACTTCATCTAATAATAAGAGTCGATGATCGTTAATTATCATACCCAACCAAGGGTTGGGATCGTTCCCACAAGGAATGGTTTCAAAAATATTTCAGCTAAGCAAAAATCAGCTCATGCTAGTCATAAATACAAGACATTATTGAATAAAAACATGGTAAATTATAGGGGTGGATATAAGTGTCAATTAACAATAAGGTGTTTTGCAATAGAACAATTAACTGAAAATAGTAACAACAATAAGAGAGACTAATAGGTAAACGGGATTCTTGGGATGTAACCGGAATATGACAAAATACACTAAAGGGTAATTGTTATTGATAGTACATCGTTAAATATATGTAACTAGGATTGACTTTAGGGAGGTAAATTCTCTCTTGAGAAACTTACCCTGAATCAACTCAGTTTCTCTTGAACACTGAGTTGCATCCTTTAAGCACAGCCTCCACCGTAGACCAATAACTCTCTCAAAGTGAAAGTGTGGTATAGGAACTAGGACTCACTCTCTTGAATTGAACCCATGACGACCCAATAACCACCGGCTATAAATTAGTAGTCTTAGTTTTAAAACCACTCTCTTGAGCAAGCCAAAACACTAAGGTGAAATTATATTTGCAACTACAACGTGAAATTATATTTGCAACTACAACCTTATTAAGTTTAAACACAACTACTAAATATAATCACATTCAAATAGAGAATATACAAACAATAAGCAACACCAAATAATATATTTATCTCATATCCACAAAATCACACCCCACGAATTGGAATTTTAACTAGACATAGAAAAAAGGAAGAAAACTATACCAAATAAAGATAAAAATAATTGTGTATGATTTATGTTCACTTAAAATAAGTCTAAGATGAAGAATTTCTAACACCCACTTCAAATTTCTTCAAGGTGAGAATCTTCAAGTCTCCAGGTTAAAGAGCAAAGTTTCCCAAAATCTCTCAAAAATTCAAAATTGAAGCTATGCCTTAAAATTACTGTTCAAAAATATGAAATTCGATACTAAGCTAAAAAAATTAATGAGTATTTATTATTTTCAAAAATTTGTGTTGCGATGGACCACTCGGCGTAGTTAGTCGGGATCGCTCATCAACTTGGTGATCCTCCCTTTGGTATATTTATCATCGTCATGTGTTAGCCTATAGAATATTCACGTTTGAAATCACAGGGTGACATAGTAATCCTTATCAGAACTGCTCGGCGATGCGCCAACTGCTTCTCTTCAATGCTGATTTGATCCTTTCCTTTAGGAAACAAATCACTAAAATAAAATGTGAGGATGTGACCTTTTTGGCGACACGCTGAATGGGTTCGTTTATCCATATATATTCATTTCTTCGTTCTTCTAGCTGCCTTTGATCCTTTTTTTCTTGATTATGTCCATGCCTTTGTATCGACTTCTAAATACCTGAAACTCAAGGGTTTTTATCATTTTCAGAGACAAAATATGCATTTGAGGACACTAAACATGTCAAAATACTAAATGATTCCAAATTGTGAACTCATCAAAACCACCAACTTAAACTTTTGTTTATCCTCAAGTAAAACTCATGTTCAACAGTTTAAGAAGGATGTCTCAAACAGTGCTACAAAAGACTCAATTATGAATGCACACAACAAGACTCAACTTACTCATGCAAGGATCAATTGTGCACTCAAATACTGAAGTTGTGACACACCATTATCAAAGATTTTCAAGCTCACGATCATGCTTCAATCCAAGTTCAAGCTCAGCCAAAGTGATCAAATTCCCTCACATAAAGAATGAGTCCATATTGACACAAATGTGTTACCAATTTAAAGTTCCTAAATCAATTTCTACACTCGCACTCACAAAGATGAACACAATGCATGAATTAATCCATAGTTTTGCCCGTATTTTCCAATCAACTTTGTTTCAGCTCACTGAAGATCAAAAAGGCCTTTTAATGATTTTAACGGGGCTGAGTGTATAGGTATAGTCATTTAGGCTCAGTGAATTTTATCCTCATGAGATGTGGTGCTCATAACACTTCATTTTTCCTTCCTTCAACATTTTCTCTTGTGTTCGTAAGTTATCCCTTTATTAACTTTCCATGGATTTTATGGAAGACTTGCATTTCTTTTTGTCTTTTCATAACTTTATTCCATGACTTTCTCTCTTTTTCATTATTCTCTTCTCTTTTCTCTTTTTTTCTTTTTTATCAATGGAGGGATTCAATTTTTCTCGACACCATTTGTTAACGGAGACTTTTCTTGCTCTTTATGACTTACCTTCTCTTTTTACCACACCCCCAACTTAGGTTTTTGGCCTAAGTTGGCTATTAAATTAACCACAAATCAAGAGATTTATGAGTACAGGGTAAAGATAAGTCATGCTTTCATTAAGTTTCATCCACAAAAAGGTAAGTCTCAAGGGGTATTCAGAAGAGGTTCACACACTCACAAGGAAAGCCACAAAAGAGGTATATGTCGAATTTGTTCACACTCTTTCACCACTGCCTAAGATTATAACACGAGTTCACATCACTTAGACAATCAGATTAAGGGGCAAATTCTAGGTTTCATCATGTATGGTTCATGGTAAGCTCATCACACAAGGAATTGACACTAAAGTCAATGAAGACTACACACTGCCAAGTGTGCAATATTCATTGCAAGAAGCTCAATTTGATAATTGGCTAATGACAGTGACATGCAAAGAGATCACATATTGTCTGTGTAACTTCATTTGGCCTCGTTGTAGCTGCGCATTCATGTTCGTTCGATGCAAGCATTATCCAAGTCATTCCTATTTATAAAAGTGAGACTTAAATTTGACTAAGAACAACTACATTCAAGTACATGCAAGAAGTGCAGAAAGAAGAAAAATATTTTAGACGGGTCAAATTATTTACAATTTAAAATATAAGGATCCGCAAGCTAAAAAAATCTACAAAATGCAGTATAAAGAACAAATTTAAATAGAATATCCCAAATGTATACATAAAAACACGAGCTAGGAATAGCACACAAAAGGTGACCTCACCTACCACAAATAAAAAGTATGCATCCTCAAATGCAAACGAGATAGAAATATTCAAAAAGTAAATCAAAATAAGACAGAGAGGGAGGTAAATATGGGATCATGTCACTCCATCTGATAGGTCATAGATTCCTAGTGCATCAGCCTAGACTTGGGCTTTAGTGGCCGGAGTCTCCTCAGAAATCTCAGCTCTGCTGAAGGAAGAAAAAGGTGTACCTTCCATGGTTGCTTGTACCGCAACATCTATCATGATCTCCTCAGTCACAGAAAGTCTCCCTTATCAAAATTGTGGTGAGGCACATATCTAAACATGCTCTCCTCCTATACCTTTATTTTCTCTTCATCAATCTCATCATCTGATTCATCAACTATGGCAGCCCTACTCTATCCTTCTCCAGTGGTATTCGGAGGAATCTCCAAAGTCTCAGGAGCATATAGGTTATTTTCAACCTGAATCAATGATGTCAAGTTGGTAGACTTCAAATAATTTGCATCCTTTCTCAGGTCTGCTACATCGACTTCCATAGCCAAAACTTCAGAGGTCTCCCCTGCCTGCTCTCACAGGATATGACTCTAGTATCAAGATAATCAATAGAAGCCCTAAAGGGGGTTAGTGTAGCTAATATAACTGCATCAATCATAATGGGGACATCTCTTTCCAGTCTAATAGCTTTCGTGTCAGCTGACTAAGAAAGGTGCCCCATGTTCAGGGTCACTACCCGAGTAATCTTGGGCTACTGGGAGGAACTGGAAGCTCATGGAGGATGTGAAGAAGAGGTAGAGGTAGAAACACCTCAACGCCCAGAGGCCAGAGTAGGAATGCCTTTGAAGGGATTACACCTACATCTACCTCAAGTGAATTGTCTATCGGAGTTTCCCTCCTCCTATCGGCATCCTCTTTGGTATATTCGGCCTTAATATGCCAAATGTCGGTAGAAGGATGGAGGGATCACTCCAAAAAATCTAGTAGTAACTGGAATACTCCAGCACATCCTCACAACTCTTTGACCATGTTGGGAATATTAGTGAAGTCTGACTCTTTATGGCCCTCATGGCTATTTCTTGTGAAATCAGAAGTTATGGGTCGATGCGCCTCTTAGATATGATGGACCCTAAGTATGCCTCCTTAGGATAGGGGAGGATAGACTTGTTCTAGGATGGCATAATGGTGTTATTGATACAGCCAAACAATAATCAAGCAATGATACTCAAATCCCTCTTCTCATTAGTAGAACCCACCTCGATCTACCTCATAGTGGTGTCCGAAATAAAAGGTGTCAACCACCTCTTCAAATTGTCCAAGGACTGAGCACGAAATGCATCATAAGGGTGTGTGAAAAGCAACCCTCTACCCATAACATTGTTTATACATTTAATGCTACACTCGACCTCTTTTCATCAAGTAATGACCGATCTCACTAGTCTGAACTCACTGGCCTTTTTCTTACTCTTTGGAAACCAATTCATCATAAGTTATATAAAACTCACGGACCCAAGAGGATATATAAAGACCTCAAGGCCTAGTGAATTTCTCAAACATGTATAATTTGAGAGTTTTCACCACATCGAAGTATTTTCCCTTCAAACCTTCTGTAGATAGAAGCTTTTATTCAAGGATGGTTCGTAAACAATCACCTTTTAATTTGTTCAAAAGTCTAGGAGTCGGGACGACTAGTAGCATAGGTGCCACAATTGGAGTAGACTCTAATACTATCGTAAGAGGAGTGACAACTAAGAGAACTCTAGTGGATGTGGGTTTAGATCTAGCTGGAATCTCATGCCTTCTGGAAATCAATGGTTGCTCATCTTCAGGCTTAGACAAATCAGCCCAGTTGTTAGCAGCTTCGTGTACTTCTTTCTTTTGCCTTTCTGTCTCGATGGGAGTTCTTGTCTTCTCTTCTTTGGAGGACCTGATCCCCCCCCCCCCCACTTATAGAAATGCCTTGTGCTTTCTTTAAGTGTAGCCTATCTAGATTTGTTCGCACCATCTCTTCAAAACATTGGAGAAAAGTTAAATAATAATGACCCTGAAGCACTGAAAAATTGATTTCAGACAGTCTCTTTGAGTAAGTCAATAGGACGCCAAATCTTTTTGGTAAGCTAAGTAGGGCTCTCCGAAAGTATTGGTTCAAATATTCTGGAAATTAGGCAAAGTGAAGATCCACTCAATGAATTGCCAACACCTTTCGGAGAGCTAGGCTAGCTCGCTGAAAGATACGATACAAAAAGGGTTAGGGGGAAACAAAGGGTGGTCAAATAGACTTTCGGCGAGTCACCGAGTGCCTTTGGTGAGACTAGGTTTTTTGCCGAAAGTACAAATTCTATCAAATAATTAAGCATAAAATTATAGGTGAGATGGGGACATAAGGCGAATGGCTAAGTGGTTCAGCGAGCTCTATCCAGCTCGCCAAACAACCTAACATGCCTATTTTCAACCTAACTTCCCAAGTTCAACCTCGCAACCCCCAAAAATAAAATAAAATCATACACTAATAAAATTAGCACCAGACCTAATATCCCAAAATACTCAAAATTCTCTCAATGTTGCAAAAATAAAATAATTTATGATTTTTACCCTTTAAAATAATGTCAACATCTCGTTAATTGGGTAAACTACACATTTAGGTACAAAATACAGGCTACTTAGGATTCACCCACAATACTATATGACAAACAAGAATATCCCCCACAATATTTAACCAAATTTAAACAATACAATACCGGGTTTCACACGATAAATGCAATACAAAAAGATTAAGTCCCTGCACATGTCAACACAATACGATCATTTGCAAAAAGGTTCAAAATTAGAAAACATAAACTCACGGTTCAGAATAACTAACATTTTATGCCGAATACACAATATTGAAATGCTAGGAGGCAAAGTAATCCCCTTTGGACACAACTTTGACTAAAATACGATGAGAAAGTATGAAATATGAAAAATACTACTTTGGTAAGAGTTTCAGAGGTTAAAAAGCAAGGGAAAAATGAAAGAAGTGGAAGTTTAAACTATTAGCTTTTAAATAAAACCATCCAGTTTGCCCATTTTGCAATGTCAGTCTAGATCGCCGAACCACTCGGTGACACACTGATATATCACTTACCTAGCCGAGTTCTATAGGGCCTTCATTTAAGTAGAGGTCCAAACAGTGGACAATAGCGGGATCACCAACTATTTCTGTGATCCGCCAACTGGATATTAAGCTCGCCAACTTGTGTTTTTCAATACTTTCCTCAATTTAACTTGCACAATCAACTTACCATTATTTTAACATAACAAAAAAAAAGAAATAAAACCTTGGGTTGCCTCCTAAGAATAGCTTTAGTTAACATCGTGGCACGATGCAAGTCGTTACTCACTCTACATTATTGGGGTTGTTCCTAGTATCACTTGCTAACCCCAATTGTGAATATTGGTGGAGATGAGGCACTACATGACTCATGAGTGTTCTGATCAGCTGGATAAATCTAGAGTGAGATTCAATCATATTATTTAACACTCAAATATTGTCCTTTATTTCTTCCTGCACTTTATCTTGCTTGGAGATCTTTGAGAGAATGATTTGCAGCGTATCTTCAACACGATTGTTCTTACTATATCTAGACTTTTTCTGCTCATGAGGGGGTATGTACCTTCCTTTTCTATTGCATTGGAATTCTACCTCTAAAATTTTGGTGACCAAGTCATCCAGTTGAGTTGCTAGTGTAGTTATTATGAAGGTTCTCTCAAATTCTTTGCTCATCTCTCTGATTTTGCACCATTTCTATTGGCCATACTCACAGTATTTGCTAACAATATCAAAATAAACCAAAACAAAACTGAAAGTAAAGTAAGAATCCTTATGACTAAGCAAGAACTAAGTTTCTACTTAACGAAAAATTCTCAAGTAACACCACTCCCTGTCAGCGGCCCTATTTTTTTATTGATATCATAAAAGACTCTTCATCCAATACTAAGAATTGAGGGTCGCTAATTAGTATATAACCTAACCAAAGATTGGGATCGCTCCCACAAGGAGTGGTTTCGAGAATATTTTAGCTAAGCACTAATTAACCCATATTTGTCATAGCTACAAGAAGTTATCGACTAAAAACATGATAAATTAGAAGGGATGACACAAGTGTCAGTTAACAATAAGGGGTTTTTCAATCGAATTATCAACTAAAACAGTAATAATAATAAGAGAGACTAATGGGGAAATGATATTCTTGGGATGTGACAGAAATATAAGATAAAAGACACCGAAGGCTGATTTCTGTTGATAGTATGACGTTGAATATATGTAACTAGGCTAGAGTTTAGTGGGGGTAAATTATCTCTTGAGAAACTTACCCTGAATTAACTTGGTTTCTCTCGATCACCGAGTTGCAGCCTTTAAGCGAAGCCTCTGCCTTAACCCAATCACTCGCTTGAGCTTAAAGTGTTGGAGAGTGATTAGTTCTCACCGTCTCGAGCTGAACCTATGACGACCCAATAACCACCAGCTATCAATTTAATAGTCTTAGTTTTAAAACCTCCCTCTCAAGCAAGCCAAAAAATACTAAGGTGAAATCGTATTTGCAACTACAAATTCATTTATTTTAAACATAACTAGAAAGTTAAATCACATTTAAACAGCAAATATATTAACAATTAACAACACCTAACAATAGATATAACTCATATCCATTAAATCACACCCCAAGAATTAGGGTTATAACTAGACATAAAAAAAGGAAGAAAATGATACCAAATCATGATAACACCAACTGTTATTATTTATTTTCACTTCAAAAATTTTAGGATGAAGAATTTCCAACACCCACTTCGAATTTCTTCAAGTTGAGAATCTTCGAGTCTCCAAGGTTCAAGAGCAAAGTTTATCAAAAGCTCTCAAAAACACAAAATAGAAGTTTAGTCTTAAAATTATTGTTCAAGACTATAAAATATTAAGCTAAAAATATTAATGAATATTTATAGTTTTTAAAAAGTTGTGATGCCAAGGACCACCCGGCGCAGTTGGTCCGGATCACCGATCAACTAGGTCATCCGCCCTCTGGTATAATTATCATCGTCTTGAGTTATCCTACAACATTTTGCGTTTTGGATCATTGGGCGATATAGTACTACTTCACAATAGTGCTCGTCGACAAGCCAATTGTTCCTCTTCACCGCCAATTTGATCCTTTCCTTTAGGGATCAGCTCACCATAACAAAAGGCAAGGATGAGACCTATTGATGATGAGCCGAACGGGTTAGGCGATCCTAAGATCTTCATTTCTTTGTTTTTTCAGCTGCCTTTGTTCTTTTTTGCTTGATTGTTTCCATATTTTTGTCTCCAAAACTAAGTACCTGAAACTCAAGGTATTTTAGTGACATGGCATATGGGCTTTATGGAGCGAGCTTGTCATCTTTGACACATGTCATGATTCTATTGGTATTCTATTTGACTCGGAATGCCACATCATTTGCCCCACGTGTCGCCAAGATGGTCTCTAGAATGAGATGGAATTGGGCTTAACAAATTGTATCCATCCAATGTAGCCCAAATCAATTAATTTAGACTTTAATTATGTCTATATATATCGGACTTAATGTTTTAACTCAATTATATCAATCCATAATTTATTCGGAGTAATATATTTATGAACTTAATATAATCCGAATCGTTTTATAAATTTTAAATATTTAGAAATGCCCCCTGCTTCAAGTCTTGTCGAAATATTTTTTCTTTTTTTGAGACTAGACTTGAAGCGTTAACTGGTTACTAAATTCACCTTGAGTCAAATTAAATAAACTAATCCATGTAATTTGTTTAATTAACACTTGACCGATTACTTGGAAGATTCCAATCAATATTAGAAGAATATATATACATATACTGCCATAATTTCCAACATAGGCATATACTTCATATGGTCTTTTGAATAGAGGAAGCTAATTTAAGGGCTCACATTTTACTTTTCCCAATTATTTTTTTAAGATAAGATTGTCAATGCTTCAAAATAAAAGATTTCGTCTTCTATCCATATTGTGATAGATATTGTTAAATGTCTCCAAATTTGTCAAGGATTAGGCTACAATTTATTTCAACGCCACAAACCTTTCCTTGTTTTATTTGAAGTGACCACACTTACCTTAGTTAAAAATGAATTATGATTTCATACTCATGTATATATATATATATATATATATATATATATATATTATTGTCTTAGTCAAAAAAGAATTGTAATTGAACTAGGAATTGTAATCCTACTCAATTTCATATTCATATATATGATTTATTGCCCAAGCAAAAAAGGAATTGAAATTGAACTAGAAATTGTAATCCTACTAAATTTCATATATATATATATATATATTTATGTTTTATTGTCCAAGCCAAAAAGAAATTTTAATTGAACAATGAGTTGTGATATTAATCAATTTCATATTCATATATATGTTTTATTTCTCAAACCAAAAAGGAACTGTAGTTGAACTAGGAGTAGGATTTTATTCCCATCACATGGCATCTATAAATAGACACATTGTCTCCACAATTTAATCTTCAATTACAAATTGTGAGCCTACGACGAAAAGAGCAAATTCAAGGTAATCTCCCTCTTTTCATTTTTTTTTTAATTTCGTCAATTTTCTACAGCTTGATACGTCTGAGGTATAAAATTCACATCTTATTGTAGAAAAATTAAAATCATGAAATGTTTGATTTCTTTGAAACTACACTTCTAAAGATTCAATATATCCAAAATTGAGAATTTAATACCTTCAGAATCTTTCTAGAGATTTTTTGAAGTTAGCTCTAGATTCTGTCATGCTGAAAATTTCATATTTGTGTGACTTAACTAAAACTCTCGTGCATTGACGTAGGAAAGACGAAATTACGATCCGCTTGATGAATCTGAATCTAGAAACAAAGTTATACAGCATATCCGAAATTCAAGATTTAATACCTTCTGAATTTTTTCTAGATGATTTCAGATCTTTGTTGCCTCACAAAATATTTTATATCTTGATGTTGGAGCGTCATCACCCAAAAGGGTTATGAGCAATGGAAAGTATACTTCAATGGTTATTATTACCAAGAAAAATATTGTCTCAAGTATAACTTAATTAGTATAGCATACCTTCCAAGTATCAAACATCTTGACGGGTAATAATCTCTCCTTTACTTGTATTTTATTTTCTTCTTTTTTTGTGTTTTTTTTGTAGACCAACACAAGCAATATTTATATTTCGCGTAGGCTACACAATGGAAAGATCTATCACACAAAAATTTGATGTTAAGTTATGAAGGGATATGTTTAACGTCCTTTCCTTGAAGATCACAAACTTGAGGTTTTACTAGAATATCGTATAACGTTTCCGTCATGAAAAAATTAATACTCTCAAGGTGTTACAAGGTCCCGAATGCTTAACCAATTTGAGAATTTACTAGAATACTGTGTAACGCTCCCGCCTTGAAAAAATCTCAAGGTGTTACAAGGTCCCAAATGCTTAACCAACTTGAAGATTTACTTGAATATCGTGTAACTCTCCCGCCTTAAAAAAACTCAAGGTGTTACTAGGTTTCGAATGCTTAATAAACTTGAAGCTTTACTAGAATACCGTGTAATGCTCCTGCTTTAAAAATCTCAAGGTGTTATAAGGTCCTGAATGCTTAACAAACTTGATTATTTTTACAATACCTTGTAACGCTCCCGCCTTGAAAAAAACTCAAGGTGCTACAAGGTACAAATACTTACCCAACTTGATTCTTTACTAGAATACCGTGTAATGCTCTCGCCTTGAAAAAACTCAAGGTATTACAAGGTTCCAAATGCTTAACCAACTTGAAGCTTTGCTAGAATGCCGTGTAACGCTCCCTCCTTGAAAAAAATACTCAAGGTGTTGCAAGGTCCCGAATGCTTAACAAACTTGAAGCTTTACTAGAACATCATGTAACGTTCCCACCTTAAAAATAATACTATCAAGGTGTTATAGGATATTGAATACTTAACCAACTTGAGGCTTAACTAGAATACCGTGTAACGTTCCCGCCTTGAAAAAAGCAATACTCTCAAGGTGTTACAAGGTATTGAATATTTAACTAACTTGAGGCAGGATAAACCCGTGAAAAGACCAGTTTAAGGTGCAAAGGGACAATTATTCTCCACCTGAAGGAATGAAAATTTAAAGACCCTTTTAAGGATAAATCTTTGGCAAGTTTAGTATAAGGTGAAAAGGGATAAGTTTGTCTACCTTAAGGCATAAAAATTTAAAGATTCGTTGAAGGATAAATTCGCGACAAGGCTAGCTTAAGGTGAAAAGGGACAAATATTATCCACCTTAACGCGTGGAAATTTAAAGATCCTTTTAAGTATAAATCCGTGAAAAGGGCAGCTTAAAGTGCAAAGGGACAAATATTTTCCTCCTTAAAGCATGGGAATTTAAAGATCATTTTAAGTATAAACCCATGAAAAAGCCAACTTAAGGTGTGAAAGAACAAATCTTGTCCACCTTAAGACATGAAAATTTAAAGATCCTTTTAAGGATAAGTCCATATGAAGTCTAGCTTAAGGTGCGTAAAAGGAAAAGTTTGTCCACCTTAAGGCATAGAAATATAAAGATCAATAGAAGGATAATCCGCAACAAGGAAAGATTAAGGTGCAAAGAGACAAATATCACCCACCTTAAGGCATGGAAATTTAAATATCCTTTTAAGTATAAACCCGTGAAAAAGGCCAACTTAAGGTGCAGAGGGACAAATCTTGTCCATCTTAAGACATGAAAATTTAAAGATCCTTTTAAGTATACACCCGTGAAAATGTCAACTTATGGTGAAAAAGAACAAATCTTTTCCACCATAAGGCATGAAGATTTAAGGATCCTTTTAAGTATAAGTCCGTGGAAAGTCTAGCTTAAGGTGCAAAGAAAAAAGTTTGTCCACCTTATGGAATAGAAATTTAAAGATCTATTGAAGGATAATCCACAACAAGGCTAGCTTAAAGTGCAACGGCACAAACCTCGCCCGCCTTAAGGTATGAAATCTAATGATATACGCATTTTGAGACTTTACTTACATACTTGAAGTCTTACTTTCATACTTAGAGGATTTGAATACTTCAACTTGTATACTTAGAGGATTTTGATACTTCAAATAATAAACTCGAAGAATCTAAAGACTTCAATTTGCATATTTGATCTAATTTAAAGACTTCAAGTGTATTGTTAAAAAAACTCATATTTTACAAGGGGGTTCCCCCTCCATTGTCCCATCAATACTTCGTACAAGTATAAAGTTTGATGAGACAAAAGATAAATAAAATATGTATTGCTTTGACTTTCATGCGACAAATCAAGTGGGAACATTTGATTTTTTGGCACTCATGCAACTGAAATTAGAATATAGTTCTAAGCACCTACGTACCTCAATAAAGAGGATCAAGTGACAACGTAGTTCTTGGGGATTGAGAAATTTTTTTTTTGGTTGTGTTGTACATAGTTTATACTCTTGCGGGCCAGGAGTGACATGTAGTTTAGGCTCATATCTTAAGGAGCATCATCTTACTTCAAGGGTAGTACCTCTTTAGGAATTTTGCATTAATAGAATCGATTTTACGCCATCTGCATCAACCAACTTGTATGAACCATGTGAATAGGCTTCTTGTACAACATAAGGTCCATCCCACTTAGAGGTAAACTTGTTCCTAGACTTGTGCAAACTAATGATGGGTCTTCTTACCGCGAGAACTTGGTCTCCAACTTAAAAGCACCTCAAGCGAACCTTCTTATTGAAATCACAAGATAGACGAGTTTGATAACATTCAAGATTTTGATGGGCTTCTAGCCTCTTTTCATCAAGTGCTTCTAACTAAGCAAGACACAGTCAAGCATTTTCTTTTTCAGTGATCCCTTCTTCAATAGCAAGTCTTAAGGAAGTTATTTGACGCTCGAGTGGTAGTACTGTTTCAACTCCAAAAGAAAGTGAATATGGTGTTGCTTAAGTTTGTGTACAATATGTTGTCCTATATTCCCACAAAGTTTATTCCATTCTTTCATGTCAATCCCGTTCGGACTTGGAGATAACTTTCTTTAGAAGGTTGCATAAGGTCTTATTGAATGCTTCAGCAAGACCATTGGCAGCATAATACATAGAAGATTTACGCTGCTTGAAACCAAAGAGATCACTAATCTTGTTCATTAACTTGTTATAAAATGGATTGACATTATTTGTTATTATAAAGTAAGGGATGCCAAAGTGATATATAACATTCTTTTTCTTCACTTCTTTAAGAGAGAGACAGCTTCAGCCCGTTTTGAAAAGTAATCAGTTGCTGCCAAGATGTATAGATGTCCACCAGAAGACTTCGGTAGTGCTCCCACAATATCCAATCCACAGGCGTCAAATGGTCAAGATGTGATACTTGGGTGCAATAATTCAGGAGGCTGATGTGTGAAATTCGCATGAAATTGACAAGCATTGCATCTCCGAGCATAATCTAAGCCATATTTCACCATGGTTGTCCAATAATATCCCATTATCTTTATGTGAAAGTGGAGTTTTGGTCCAGATTGATGTGATCCACACACTCCTGAATGTGCTTCTCGCAGATCTTGAATTGCTTCTTCCTCTCCCAAACATCATAACAGTACACCCTCAAATGACCTTCTAGATAATGTGTCCTTGTAGTAAAGGAAACGAGGTGCACAACGACGAATGTTAGTCCTTCTATTTGGATTTTCTAGAAGTATCCCGTAACAAATGTAGTAAATAAATGGTAATCTACAATATTCCTTTGCAACTTCTAAAATGGCAAAGATATGATAAAACTCATTTTCTATATATTCTTCCTCATTTGGCGGTGGTACTATCTATATTTGACAAATAGTAACTTTTGTTTGATCAGGAAGGGTTAGCATTGAAGCTAGGGCATCCTATGCATCAACTCTTTTATTTTTCGTTCTACACACATGTTGAAGGGTTACATCTCTAAGCCATCCTATCAACTTTTGAGAATAATCATGATAAGGACGCAATTTAGGTTTTTTTACCTCATAACTTCCCAAGAGTTGGTTGATCACCAACTTAAAGTCACCAAAGACTTGTAAGTCTAATTTTTTCATGTTGACAACCACCTCAAGTCCAAGTATCAATGTTTGGTATTAAGCGACATTATTAGACCAACATTGCTTCAAAGTAAAGAAGAATGGTAGAATCTTTTCGATATTGACCCTTAATTGTGTATGATTTAGTTTTCAGAAGTTGATTTCAAAGTGTGCACTGATCACAATGTCTAGACGTTATGGATGAGCATACTGAATAAGAATGAGAGTTTAACCACTATGTATAAGTGAGATATGAAAGAAGTTGGTTCGAGTCATCCATGTGGGTCAATCCGATCCATATTAATAAATATATAATATATAATTTTATATTTTATTTAGTAAGAAAAGGGATGAGACATTATTTTTTTTAGAAGTTGTTCCCGTTAGGATTAAAAAAGAATTTTTCTTTCAAAAAACAACTATATCGTTTAGAAAAAAGAGAAAAGACATTCCCTTTTCTTCTCCTTCTTCCTTTCTAAATTTAAGTAAAGTTCGTATGAAAATTCTTTGAACGTTTCTTCTTCTTAAGTGTCAGATTGAACCATAGTAACATGTATGATTTTAGTCTGACTTTATATGGTATAGTTCATGATTATATGCATGTAATTGCATTTTCTGACTAGTAAAATAATATTAAATGATCCTGCATATTAAGTGTTTGATTAGATTCTTCAGTAAATAAAAATAATCATGAAAAAGTTCTGCGAATAACTTGATGAATCATCCTAAACAGAAGTCATAAAAAACTATAAACATAATTAAAAAGTAAAAATAAACCACAAACAGTTACAACTCTCAAAGGACAAAGCAACTGCCACAAGAGTGATACTACTAATAGTATGACTAATAGCAAAGAAGAAAATGTGAGATAAAACTCAACTAACTAACTAATCTCCTTTAATTTCCTAGTATTTGAACTTTATAACCTTCTCATAAGGTCATGTCCTTGGTACACTGAAGTTGCTTCATGTCATGTCTAATCATCTCTCTCCAATATTTTCAGCCCACCTCTACCTCTATTGAAACTATCAATAGTCAACCTCTCACACCTTTGTATTAGAGTACCGGTGCATCTCCTTTGCACATGTTTGAACCATATTCCGCTATTAGGGCCCTATTTGTCTTGGTTATCGTGATTCTTAATTTTATCTCTCCTAGTATACCAACACATCCATCTCAGCATTCCACAATTTGCATTTTCTAAATGTGGGAGCGCTTGACTAGTCAGCAGTCCACTCCAACAACATTGGCACTCTAACCACTACCCTTGTAGAACATGCATTTAAGTTTTAAGTCTCGCCTTCTTTTCACAACAGATGCTAGGCTTCATTTCATCCATCTTGCACCTATACGATGTGTAACATAATTGTCAATCTCCACATTTCTTACATTTTTTGTATAATTGTTTCGAGGTTACTTTAAACTTCCTTTTTTCTTAATGATCTATGTATCAAACTTCATTTACACCAACCTTAGGTATCACATCACTGAATTGGACTTCAAGTACTCCATTTTGGTTCAACTTAACTTGAATCCATTAGAATCTAAGGTCTGCCTCCAAAACATTTTTAATAATTCACGACTATATATATATATATATATATACACACACACACATATATATATATACACACACATATATATATATAGCTTAAATTCATTATCAAATGCTTACAAATTTCATTTTGATCAGTAACTTTACTTATATTTAATCATAACCAGTATCCCTTTCAATAATTCTACCACAGTAGAAGTGTGAGATGAAAATTGGTATCAACATGTCTGATTTTTGCCTTTAAAATTTAAGTTGAGGATATTTTAGTCATTATATGTTAGTAGCTCTACTTACGTGTCTAAATTTGCTCCTCACTATTATAGGTTTCATTAGTTTATGTTGGTAACACCTAATTTTAATTGTAAAGTTCTCTCATTTCACATTCTTCTCTGATTTATTTGGTCTAATTTTCCCTTTCTCCTTTGTAATTTCTTCGTTTGTTCTTAATAATTGTTTGGGTTACCTAAAGAGTTTTAGAACTTAAGAGATGAGAAATTCTCCTCAATTCACAATTCACCTCAAAAGTTGATAAGGATCGACTTTCAGATGACAAAGAGAGGGCAGATTTTAGGAAAAGTGACATGAATTTCTAAAAGCTCAACAAATCGCCATAACAACAATGAATCAGTTGGTTTTTCCTCTCTGTATGATTTTTTTTCTATTTGGATCTGAATTCATCACTGACATTCGTTTAGTTTCTTAATTTTGGTGAATATTCCCTTCTCTGTGATGTTTACATGTCTGCTTACTAACAATATTTTTTTTTGCTTTTAGTTTCAATGTGGTAATTTCATTGGAATGAGTTGTTTGGAAAGTATTGTGAAATATCTACCGCTTGTTTCACAAAATACATGAACAAAACCTCTACATCAACACATATGTATTAATGTGTAGAGAACTCTACCTTTTGGGTTGATTTATTTTAATTCGTTTCTGTGTCTCGTGATATTTGTACTGGCGTCGAGAATTTTTTGAATTTAGGAGCAACGTTTGATGTGTACGTACATTTGAAATAGAAGAAAATGTAGGTTCAAAATTTTCTAATGGATATGTAAGTAGTTAAAATTGTAATAA
Source organism: Solanum chmielewskii (assembly GCA_027704785.1). Classification (NCBI taxonomy): domain Eukaryota; kingdom Viridiplantae; phylum Streptophyta; class Magnoliopsida; order Solanales; family Solanaceae; genus Solanum; species Solanum chmielewskii. Next base: position 10,721,571 of record JAKWIX010000323.1, read on the forward strand.
ATGCTAAAGCCATCTCCCCAATTCCTCTTCTCAATGCCCAAATTAAGGATTACACTTCAACAAACTATTGAGTTTTCCCCAATTTCAGTATGTTTCAGTTCATATCTTTTTATTTCTATTTTGAGTTAATGGTCAAAAATACATTTATTTTTAGTACCCAATGTCATGAACTTAAAGTATTATTAGATCTCCGTGCGGCACTAGACAACTTACTCACGAATCTTTCACAATCTTGTAAGCTTAAGTAAACTCTTTTAAACTAATATCGTTAAGAGAATGAAAGGAAAGACTTAGAAAGATTTGGAAAAAGGTTTTATATTGCTTAGAAGATTGCTTATAAGTCGTTGGATGATTTACAAATGAGAGCCCTCTATTTATACTAAATCCTAGGGGGATAAAGTGTAATTTAATATTGTTTATAAGTCTCTAAGTTATTTACACTTTGGTCCATGTTCTATAAAAGTCTACACATTCTAGGATTCTCCAATGCTTTTCAAGAAAGAGTCTAAGTTATTCTAGAGTTTTCTATAAACCTCTCCACAATACTAGACTCTTCCGACCCTATCCATTTGCAAAATTTGACTGTGAAGTGACGGGACGTGGCACTCCCCCCTACCTATTGATGCGACGACCGTGTCGCATTGCCGCTGCATAGGCATCAAATTCTTGTGCATGCATGACCAATAGTCCATTGACTAGATCAAGGTCCTCGTGCAACTTCCTCAGTTGTTTCTTTACCTCTTTCAGCTCAGTTTTATGATACACCTCTTTCCTAGGAGGCAAGCACCTTGGCGGCTTCTTTGGCATCACAACATTGTTCCCTCTTGGAACCTTCTTCGTGCATGGTGACAAGGACTTCTTAGAACCATTGTCTTCTTTTAAAATTGTAATGGTAGCTAGAAATGTTGACTTCTCCTTCTTATGATATTTCTTGAGTTGCATGGCCGTTAGTCAGACCTGTCCTTCTTTCTCCAGTGCCTCAACCATGGGAACCTTGCATGTTCCTCCTCGCTCCATGACCAGAAGTCCTTGGAGGTAAGGATCGATCACAGTGATGCTTACTCTATGTTAGACTCCACTAACTGGAGTCGGTGGTGCATTGACCGTCCTGAGTTAGGCGTTACTTTGACTATAGCGCAGCCCCAACCTTGTCGCTGCCCTTTTGTTCATGATGTTAGCCTCTACACCCGTGTCGACCATAGCACAAACGGATCTTCCATTGATCTTGATGTCGACATACTTTGCGTCATATTCTTTTGACTTTCGTAGTTTCTTCATGATGGATTTTCATAGTCCTATCAAGCCCAACTGCGTCGTCTCGGTGCCTTGTTCTTGCTCATGTGTATTCTTCTCTTTCCGCTCTCGCAGAATAGCACCAAGGTTCTTCCATTCAAGGCACCTCGAATAGCTATGTGGGCCACTGTATATGTAGCAACCACCTCTTTTGGCAACCTCTGTCTTTCTCTCTGTGTCTCCATTATGTCCGGACTTCTTGCCATCAGACAAATAAGTATCATGTTTCTGAAGATGTGGTCTCTACTCCTCGCCTTTGACACAATATCCCCACCATGGTCATGACTACCTCTCATATTTTCTTGGCTCTGTCGGGCTTCTCGTGCCTAAAGTTTGTCAAAGCTTTAGCCTGCATGATTGTTTCATCAACAGTCCTGACCTATCGACGTTCCGACTCTATCCTGGCCCAATTCTGCAGCCCATCCATGAAGTGGAACAACATATCTTCATCCGTGAGGTTCGGAATATGAAGCATAAGGGTGGTGAACTCCTTCATGTATGCCAGAATGCTTCCCGTTTGCTTTAATTCCGTAAACTTTTTCTTGACTTCATAGATGGTGTTGTTAGGGAATAAGGTTTCTTGAAATCCTCGCGGAATCGCTCCAACGTGTTAATGGAGCACGTGTTGAAGAAAAAGGAAGCCGACAATTGGAACATGTCAAAGGAACAGGTCCAATGCAGCTGACTGACCTGTCTACAACAAGTATTAGTGAAGAAGGAAGCAGAGGATTGGAACATGTTGAAGGATCAAGTTCACCTAATCTGACTGACTAGCTTACAACACTGCTAAAGAATTAGAGTAGCACTAGATTAGACTGCCTATGTTAATTAGGATTATATTTCGTCTAGAATTATATGGTGATTTTGATTATATTACGACTAGAATTACTATTAGAATTATAGTACAATTAGAATTTAGATTATTTATAATTGTATTATTATTATTATTATTATTATTATATTAGTAATAGATATTATAGTAGGCATTATTATGTATATTACTAGTATCCATAAATTATATGTAAATCAATTGGTAATTCATATAAAATGGTATAGCTGGATAAAAACATATGATATTATAAATCATGAAATACTTAAACATAAACAAAATATTTAAAAGTTAAAGTAAAAAATCATGTAGTTCTAAAAATTATAAGGTACAAATAACCCTGGTCTTATACCAATTTAGTAATTCATTCAATACACACATTTGATCGAAACTCATACTAAAGTTTAATACAATATTCATAAAAATCAACAAATCAAAATGTGAATTGATCAGATTTCATACACATTCCACCCAATAATGGCAGATTGAAACCTTAAAATGTTGAATCCATATGGTACGAACTCTGTATATTAATATTATACTGAAATTAAAAATAACCAACAAGTGCAGAGAGACTGCTATATTGAAATATTGAATCCAAGTGATATAATTTTCGTATATTACTAGTATCCTTAACTTATAAAAACCAATAAGTAATTCTTAGTAGACGATATACATGAAAGAAAACATATGATTTTATAAAAAAGTAGAAGGTACAAGTAACTATTTTCTTGTCTGTGGGATTGCTGTAGGATAATTGGTGGTATCTAGAGCATGTTCTTTAGCTATGGGAAGTCCATTATATTTACTAGCAACCGTATCAGTAACTTCACTGTCACTTATCGCGCCCTCTTCATTCTTTATAATTTCATAATGCCATTAGATTGTGGCATACCTTTGACGGTGGTACGTTGCATCGATATCAACAAAAGACATATCCAAAACACCATTACTGATGTATTCATCAAACAGAGATGTGTACATAGAAAAATCACCGTAAAAAATTTAAATGAAAAAAATTAATAACTAAATAAAGTGAACATTTATAATGAAATTAGTATAGTATAGAAAATATGTACTTGGAACTATCTTCTTGTTGGAACATGCATCCTGTGCTCGATATCAAGTGGGTTGGACTGACTTGTGTTCATATGCAGGTAATTTATTAGCATACAAGTCAAGCCTTTTGTCATAAAATCATGTGCTTTGCAAAAATAGTGATAACATTGTTGCAAGTTTATCAACAACTTCATTGATTTTGTTGGTGTGAACAGATCCTTCCCTCCTCGAATCATCAGACATCTAGGCTTGATTTGGAATACAACCAACAATAAATGAAACTTCTCATAATGTTGAAACGAAAAATGACTTTGTCAACTCTATCCCAATGAATATTAGCAAGTAGTTTGAAACCTCTAATGCACTGTCCAACATCGTGGTCGGTAGAAATGCATCTCATGTCGTAATTTGAATATCTCCGCTGTTCTCAATGTTATTAATACACGCCATAAATCAACATTTAACTGTACTATATGATATTGTTTTTGGAGAGTATTTTGCGTTCTTTCGCAGATAATACATAATAATATTAACATACTGTTATAAAAAAAAGATATTAAACATGTTTCAATATTCTGTATAAGACGCATTCAAATATCATACATATAGCACTACACAAAAAATTTAGACCAATGTTATACAACATTCATTCAATATGCATACATTCAAGAACAGTAGTTATAATTACAAAATTTTGAAAATACTTGTTTTGAATTAACTGTTTAAAAAGTTGATAGATATGACTTACCTCGTCTTCCCAAAGTCTGCCTGTTTTAACCATTATGTTGAGAAAATCCTTTTCACCAATTTTGACAACACCAAATTCCATTAGAGGTTGAATAGTATTTTTCACCTTTCAATAAGCAGATTTTCTGGGAACATTGAAAATATATTTTAAACAATTGTATACAATTTGGTTGTTTGATATATGAATGAATTTTTTTTGTATACACGTATACCTGCGACGCCTAGAATAAAAATCTTTGAAAATCGATTTTTTATACTCATTGATCAACTCGCTGCAACCCCAAACTGATTAGACTTTCAAATGGTTATTTGATTTGAAATAAAATAGAAACTCTTTTTGAACTATTTTCGCCTTTCAACAATTGAATGTACGGTATGTGTCATATTTTTTGGGGTTCCTATTTCTTGCTTGCATAGCTGAAGTTATATTAGCCTTAAGAATTAGATCAAGTTCAAAAATCTGTGTCATAGTCAAATCAGGACAATCATTCAATGATGGTGGTTTTGAATTCGATGATGCATGTCTGTCAGCATTGAAAACAATATAAATATTTTTGTCAGTTGACTTCTGAGCCTCATTTATATGTCAAAATATCATAATGTTAAAAAAACTTTGTAAATGAAAGTAATATCATAATAAGATTTAAACTCATACCATCCGTATTTGAAATATGAATGTATTCACACATTGAAATGGAAGGCTGATCCATTAGAGCTTTATCAGATTGTTCAACATTTTGACGTGCATCATCCTATTGTATGATATAGTATAAAATTTAATTATAAAGTAGTGTGAAAAGTATATCATACAAATTTTATGCAGAAAATAATATAAGATTTAACACAAGATCAGTAAAACGCATTAATGTTGTCTTTCACAGATTTAATAACTAAATTGAACCAACAAAAAAATTGAACCAACTATTTCATACATTTTTAATACATGTTGAGTAATTCAACATTTACACAATTTTATTACATATATCAAACAAACAAACTAGAAAAAACATGCAAAAAATTTAGTCATACAAAGTTCATACACAAAAACTATGATAAAATAACTATTTTTATTTTTAACTTGTAAAACCCTTTAATTTCATATAATACATGTTGGTTTTTTCACATATAATAAAATTGAACCAAAATAAAAGTGGAACCAAATTGTTTCATTCAAAATTTATACAATTTCAATACCTATATCTAACAAAAAAACTGCAAAAATATTTATAATATCTACTCATACACATTTCATACAGAAAACACATATTGATACAATTGTTGTTTTTAATTTTTACTTTGTAAAACCCTTTAATTTTTCATAATACCTATTGGTGTGTAGTTGATGTTGGTTGACCTCTTGACGACCTAATCTTTTTAATTATTAGCTTTGTCGAATAATTGACATATGTTTTCATTTCGTCCATGTGCATGTCAACCTTATGAATAGATGTAAAAATTTATGTTAAAGCATTAAAATTTTATACAAAAAGAATTATTAGTAATTAATTTAAAAGGGATGAATAATAACATTATCTTAATTGTTTCAACTCCACCCTAACCTATCATTGAACAATAGCATATTGGATAAGTAATTTGTAATATGTTAAAAAAATGTATTAGATCAATGATTTTCTATTGTATAACTACGAAATTTCTTCCTTCAACTCTAAATACTTTTTGTCGACATCAACACCATGTTCTTATGATGTTCCTTGATCTTCCGTATCATGATTGCTTGAAGATTGATTTAAAATATACTGATCTATGGCATTTAACTCTTTATCAGTAAACACTATGTTTCTGAATTTGTGTTGCAATTAAAAAAATTATTTAAGAATTATAATATATAAAAGAAAGGTTAATAATTTATATTTACTAAAATAACAGTAACAAAAATATGACCTGATCGTCATGTGTTCTGAAAATTGTATTCTTCAAGTCATCGAAAAAGATAATGTCATTCGTTGTCTTCCAGTTCAAAATATGTGCTGTGCGATTTGAAGCACGAACAACAATTGTATTGTCAAAAGGATGACAACACTCATAAAAGATAACTCTATAGCTATATGGAACAGACTGAATTTGAATGGCGTAGGATTATTCATCAACTTATGACTGCAAGCTTTAAGAGTTGGTTTAAAATATTCATTACCCCATGAAAAGTTGAAATAATTACCAGACTCAACCAAATCCAAATACAACTTGGTAATGGTTATTTTAGATGATTTCGAATCAGTCAAAAATGAGGCAATGAAATACAAAATGTCGATTTTGAAGAGATCATCATCCTCAAAAAATTTATTCAGTTTAAACTTGTGAAAAAGTCTCAGTTAGAGACTTTGTTTATTTCCCCAAAATATTCTAAGATAAGTCTATTAGAAATAGACGGATCAGAAAAAATTCAAAAGGTGGATCACATTTGAGCCCAGTAATCGCTGTGAATTCCTTTATTCCAAATTATAATTTTGTACTGTTTATTTTAACAACAAACATGTCATCTCGGACATTTTCAGATTCAAGAAGAAACAAATATCGCAAGTGTTGACATTGAATCTTTATATTATGCAATTCATAAGATATACCACAAGGAGTTTGTACAATAAATTATTGAAATCTTTCTTGCCCAAAGAAATTCAATAGATCAGCGAACACATTCATATTTGTACATGAAGACAAATATGTTGATACCTTCTTTACCTATGAAAATTCAACACTCATTCACGTATTATTCATGTTTCATACACATGGATATCAAAACAAATTATATTCAAAATTTATACAAAAAAGATTAGTTGAACATTTCATACATTTTGCATACCAAATAAATAATTCATCAAATGGACACAATTAATTAAAATACAAACACAACAAAATGTTTATACATAATTCATACCAATATTATTCGAAATTTATATTGTAGTTATATAATTCATACAATTTAAATATCAAATTAATATTCATCGTATACAAACAAGTAAGATACAAAGTCACTAATGTTGATATACAAATTATATCAATAATATTCAAAATTTATACAAACATACTAGTTAAACAACCCATGTCATTTGCATATCAATATAATAAGACTTCATATACTGATGAATATGATAGAAGTCATTTTAATTACTTTTGATGATGAAAAATCATGATTCTAATGAACCAGGTTCATCTACTTATAAATAAGTCATGACTCTCATGAATCAGGTTCATCCCCCTGTAAATGAAAGCACAATTACAGAATAAAAGAGGTTATTTATGGAAATAACAAGAAAAAAAGAGGTATATTTATAAAAATGAATAGAAAAGACAATACCTTTCTTAAGACGTTATCAACTTTACGCAGAAAAATAAAAGAGACATATTTATGAAAAAAAATAGAGAAGGCAAAAGTTTTTCTCAAAAGGTATTCAACTGTACGCGTATATGTCAGCAAATACACAAATATTTTCCATATCAACTTCGTAGAGAGGCGGTGATTCTTGATCATAGAATATCTATATAAACAGAGATATCAAGCAAAAGAAAATTGTCTTTGCTATCGAGGAAAAAGTGAATAAAGGTGAGAAGAAGAGAGAGGCAGCGAAGATCGTTTATGAATTTTGTGAGTTTTTTGTTAGCTTGTGAGTTTTATGAGTTTTTTGTAAGTTTGTGAGCTTGTGTGATTGTAAACAAGTGGGTTTGGCTTCTTGTGGAAAGAGAGAGTATTTGCGAGTGAGTTTGGCTTCCTATGGAGAGAGAGAGAGAGAGAGTATTTGTGAGTGAGCTTGCAAGAAATGAGTTTGTCTTCTTGTGAGTTTTAAGAGTTCGATTAAAGTTAATTGAAAATTGTAATTCAGCAAGAAAAGTTAATAAAACAGAGTTTGAGTTTTTCCTTCCTTGAGATAGGAAAGTTTTAGTTAAAGTATATTGTTTTACTTAACTTGTTTACTAGGCAAATAATCAAGAACCTGGTTCTCGATATAGAGGTGTAAGGTTTCTTCATATACATATAACTAAAGGACAAATACACAAATGTTAATGCACAATTCATACAATTTGAATACATAAACTAACTTTCAACATTCATACACTACTAATCATATACACATGATTAAAGGACAAATATACCAATGTTAGTACACAATTCATAAAATTTTAATACATAAACTGACTATCAATATTCATAAACTACCAATCATATGCACAATTAAAGGCCAAATAACTAATGTTAATACACGATTCATACAATTTTAATACATAAACTGATTATCAACATTCATACACTACCAATCATATACACATAATTAAAGGACAAATACACTAATGTTAATACACGATTCATACAATTTTAATACATAAATGACTATCAAAATATCCATATTTCGATTTTCAATTAATTTTTGACTAATGTAATCATAAATTAATTATATGACTTACCCTAGAAACTTTTTTGTCTTTTTTGACTATTGGTATCTCTGATTTCTTGTTTTTCTGCTAAGTTCCTTGTTGATGGTCTTGAAAGATTAGAAGATTAAGCAACATCGACATTTGTCGATTTTTTGTTTTACTCTTTTTTGTAACATTAACAAAATCAGAATCAACATTAGAAGGGGTTTCAATGATTTTCCCCTTCTTCTTCTTTCCCTTCTGATTTACCGGAGTACCTCTTTTGTTTGCTTAGTATTTTTTCTCTTTTTGAACATTGGATTATGCAAAACCATCCATCGTTTGCGTCGGGCTTTCAACAGTTTTACGCGATGGGGTTTGAGTTAAAATATTGAACGATGGGACATGAACTTCATCAGATGAAGTTCTTTCAACAAATCTGGAACTTTTACGAGACATGGATTTATTGGACATGGGTTATGAGGAAGAGGGGATGACAATTTTTGAATGTTTGGTAGTGGGATGTTGGGGAATATTGTAGTGGGTGGTGGCGTGTGGCGTGTGAGAATGTGAGTGTATGCTATGACTGGCGTGTGAGGGAGGGGGATGTGATTGGGGTATGGGGTGATTTCATTGTAACGGTAAAGAAGGAAAGATAATCAATAGAAATCCTTAAAAATAAGTGACCGATAATATTGTAACTATAAATAATTAAAAAAATAAAACTAAAAATTAAAAGAGGCTGTTTTAAAAAGGGAATCGTTTTGAAAAATGGAACTGTAATTAAACTAATTAACTTTAAACATTAATAATTAATAAAATAAAAATTTTAATTGATTAAACATTTTTCAGATTAAATTATAATTGATTTTCAAATAAATTTAATTTTAAGTATTATGTTATAACACGTAAATGATATGTCATAAGTGAAAATATTTTAAAAGTATATTTATAACCTGTAATATATAACCTTAAATGTGTATATGTGTGACTTTTACAAAAAGAATATGAGATATGTGACTAATTGCACTTTATATGATCTTGTGTATAAAGTATGCATGTACATGCAAAGCAAGTAAATATACTTAGGTATTAAATTTGATGGCTTGTAATGCCTATTGTGCTATACTTAAAATTTTGTTGGTGCTGATGAGAAAACTTGGTGTTATTTGATGTAAGTGAGAAAAATAATTATATTGCTTGCTAACTCTACTTTGGAGGTTGAAGTAAAAAAAAATTAAGCTTCAACTAGTGAAAAAAGTGAATCCATTTTACTATATTAAACACAAGTTTATTTTGAAAAAATAATTTTTCTAGTTTTGATTTAATTGTGATAGCTCCAATGTAATGGTAGAATAAAAAATCGTTATTAGACGATAAATTCAGACTCATGATAAGAAAAACTATATTGTGAGATTATATTAATAATTGGTATACAATCAATATTAATTGTGGTAAAATTATTTGTGTTAATCTCGTATACTCTTTAAATAAGACCTTAGCAAGATATAGGGTATGAAGCACATCGAGGTGCGTGAAAGGATATATCAAATTTTTTTTGTCAGATATGAGAAAACTCAACCTGGAACTAGAAATCTTAGAACAAGATTCAAACAGGAGAATGAATCATATGATGACTAGTTGTGAAATGCACTATTGTTAATTTAATTCAATCCCCATCATGTAAGTGTATTTATCGTATAATAATTTATGGAGGTTGAGTATTTGAACATTTAATGAAATTTTGTATCTCGTATAAGTGGGCTGTCAAATTATAGGAGCTCTCTTGACAGATTTCACTTTTGTAAGTGTAAAAGTAGGCCGCTTTATATGAGAATGAGCTTTATCTAAAAAACACTCATCCAAAACTAGGATATCACAAGGTTGTAATGTATTGGCTAAAAATGTTTATGTCAATACCTTGATTTTGGTGTCTAAGAAGTGATATTGCATTTTTCTTGAGCAATCATAGTTTAAGCCTGCAACCATTGCTGATTAGGAGTAAAGATCATTGTTTTGCTAAGTGAAGGTTCAATGCAACCACACCTCTTTATGAATAATAGTCTACCTTCAACTGAATTATGAAGTACTCTCTTATTTTAATATCAAAATGAATGGGGAACATTGATGCATATTATTTTTTTATTAAATTAAAATACTAAGCGCATATGTTAGTGATGAAAGTTAACAAGGATGTGGCCATTATTTTGGAATAACTCTTGTAATCACTTTTGCCATGATCTACCACTAATTTCACCTATTATTCTACCTCTTTATTCTTGTAACTTATATAACCTTTGGGCTATATTCATTTAGCCAATTTACTATCAATATATTCTTACTCTTTATTAAGGAAGAATTCATTACCTATAAATAGTGATGACCTTATTTTAATTTTCAGAACAACAAATATACAAGAGAAAGAGTGTAAGAGAAGACAGAAGTGGTATATAGTGTATATATTGAACTAGTGTACTGAAAGAGAGAGTTGAGACAAAAAATAATATTCTTAGTCTACAACTAATTCACTATACAAAAGAGAGTATTTTTATGTTGAAGGAATGTATTCTTTTTGTGGAGCTTTGGACTCTTCAAGTAAATGCAGAGTTATTTGAGTTGTTGGGCCTTTGTATCATGAGGGAGACAAATCAAGAGTAACATTGCTGAGTCGGTGTGTATTATGTTGCAGTGTACTTGAATCTCTTTAAAGAGAGATATCTATACTTCTGCCTAAAAAAATAATTTATTCATTTTTAGTTCAACTATAATTTATTATATTTGTCGTATATTACACCAACATGACTCACATTATCTTAATGACAAGTCGTCCACAACTTAATCAAGTTATATCAATCAAATAATTTGTACTACTATAATCCAAAATTTATGTAAAAGAAAATATTGTTACGGCTAATGACGGTCTTAGCCCCGGCCCTAACAAGTCGCAAAGCCTATTCGGTATTCCAAGAATTGAGGAAGAACTTGTGGATGGTTGACGACACATAATTGACTTGTTGGAAAAAACATGACTTTTAATATATTTTCTTCCATTTTTCTTTTCGAGAGAGAGCACACAGAATTTAAATATCTCTCCCTTTTCAAGGAATTTGTTCATGAAAATTTATCATGTTACCAATCTTCTGAAAAAAACATTAGGATTTGAGACTTCTCATTGGCATCTCTCTCCTTCTCCTTTTTCTTTCTTTATTTATTTAGTTAACAAGAATAAAGGTTAGTAGTTTCTTGTCATATGTTCATATTTGAAGAGTGTTTTTACACAAATTTTCAAATGCAATATAGTTTTACATATCAAACCAGAAGAAGAATCAATTGCATTATATTGTTTTTTTTAATTTATTTTGTTAATTGTTGGCACCATTGTTCTATCAAAATTTATTTGTTGGATATTGTTATTGTACATTATTTTTAGTTTATATGACATGACATGACATAATTTTTGGTTTGAAGGCATGAACCCAGTTTGTTCGCCTTATTTTGATCCAGATTTTGATAGCCTAGCTGAGAGGATAAATGGCCCAAAGTAAGTCATCAAAATTAAATTGGCTTCTAAAAATAAATAAAATTAAATAGGTTTAACTTATTTTTCCTTATTTGTAGATGTCGAGTTACTATTGACAATGAGAGTCTAGAGAATTGTACAGTAGTTAAGGTAACACAATCTTTTTATTTATAACAACTATGAATTATTAATCTAGAATAAAAATGTATTTTAGTTGTGATAAACGTATCCATTTGTGTTATATGCAGATTGATAGTGTAAATAAACAAGGTCTCCTGCTGGAAGTAGTGCAAGTGCTAACAGATATGAATCTCATTATATTGAAAGGCTATATATCTTCAGATGCTGGATGGTTCATGGATGGTATAATATTCACACCATTCCTATCGTTATTAATATATACTCCGTGTCACATAAATTGGGATAGAGGCAGTAATAATTATCCCAATTAATTGTAAATAGAATCTAATATGTTCCTTCTAAATGCTTGTTTTAAACAGTGTTCCATGTCAAAGATGAGCTAGGTAACAAAGTTACCAATCAAAGAGTTGTCAACTATATTCAAAAGGTAACAATCATATAAGTTATAACAAGCTTAGTATAGCAAATTTAATTAAATCTTAGAATATGTGATACTCCGTTTCAATTTGTTAGTTTTTACTAAGTTGATATAAAAGAACAGAAAATTCAAAATTTTATAAGGAAAAAGGACAAATATACTCACGAACTATTGAAAATGGTATGCAGATACCGTCTGACATATATTTGGGACATTGATGCCCCTGCCGTCAAAAAACTAGAACATATATGTCCTTCACTCTAATAGAGGACCAAATAAGGACACGTGGTGCAATTTTATCCGTCGATCCAATATTTAATAAATGTCGGGTTGGTAGATAAGATTAATATAAAGGGTATATACGCACTAATTTTTAGAGGATAGGGGCACCAATGTCCCAAAAGTATGGCAGAAGGTATATCTGCATACCATTTACGATAGTTGAGAAGTATATTTATCTTTTTCCGAATCTTATATTATTAATTCCCTCCTACTCTTATATATATGGGAGTGATGAAAAGATGAAATAAAACATGCAGGCGATTGGGGCAAATAGGGAGGGAATACAGAAATCAATGACAGGAAGTAGAAAACATTTGAAATGTGATGAACCAAGAGCAATTGAAATGACTGGAAGAGACAGGCCAGGACTATTTTCAGAGATATCAGCTGCCCTAGCTGATCTCCATTGCAACGTTGTGGAAGCACATGCATGGAGCCATAATGCACGTTTAGCTTGTGTTGTATACATATCAGAAGAGTCTACTGACAAACCTATTGACCATAATCGCTTGGCAGCAATCGAAGATCACCTCACGACAGTGCTCCGAGCAACAACATCTCCTAGGAGCACAAATGAAGAAAATGTGAAACAACAAGAAGTGAAAACGGCTTATGGACTAATTAACCCTGAAGGAGATCAAGGCACGGTGACTGATGTGGAACGTAGACTACATCAGCTTATGCTATCAGTTCGTGATTTTGAAAGCCCTATAAGAATGGGATTAATTGAGAGTAATAAAGAAGACAAAATGTTGAGTGTGTGTATTGAGAATTGTCACGAAAAGGGATATTCAATTGTGTCCATACAGTGCAAGGATCGTAAGAGGCTCATGTTTGATACGGTCTGCACTCTTACAGATATGCAATATGTCATCTTCCATGCTTCTGTTGATTCCCGTGGTGGTTATGCATTTCAGGTATTCAAAAGTTATTAGTACAGTATTTGGATATATTGATAAAAGTTGGTCCGAATTAGAAAAGTAAAAAAGTTGTTATTTTTTCACGTGACAGGAATATTTCATCAGGCATGTTGATGGATATGCAATGAGCACACAGGGTGAGAAAGAACGAGTAATAAAGTGCTTGGAAGCTGCTATAGAACGAAGAGTTTGCGAGGTCTTTTCTTCAATGGGCTGGTTGTTTTTACCTTAAATTTCATTCATTTCATTCTAATATATATATGTGATTAATTTTATTTTACAGGGAATCCGGTTAGAACTATGTGCAAATAATAGAATAGGATTGCTATCAGATATTACACGGGTTCTACGAGAGAATGGTCTAGCTGTTGTTAGAGCAGATATAGCAACAGAAGGAGGGAGAGCAAGAAATACATTCTACTTAAGAGATATTTCAGGTAATAATATTGACATGAAATTTGTGAAATCAATGAAGACTGAGATGGGAGAAATAGATGTTGCTGTCAATAATGAGACAGCCACTACTCCTACAACAACAACCAACACAAATAACTCATCATCCATGACACGTCCAAGCTCTTTTCGCTCTCTTGGAGATTTAATGAAATATCAGTTCGAAAAACTCTCCCACAACTTCGTTGCCATCTAGTAAATTCCTAGCAATTAGATCTAGCATGTAAATTCCTAGCAATTACATCATCTTCTTTCTTTCTTCATATAGCTAGCCTGTCTCAAAACTAGACATTATTATTATTGTTATTATTATTATTATTATTATTATTATTATTATTATTATTATTATTATTATTGTACATATGTAAAACTTGTAAATTTTCTACAAGGATATTATCTGTGAACAAAACCTAGTAATTTTCTTATTTTATTTCTCGAAATAATGCTTACTTGGGGCCACCAATTAACCAAACGCAACTATATATGACTCTACACTAGCCAAGGCCCTGCACACACAAGTATATGTGTGAAAATAATACTTTCAACCTACAACAAGAGGGAGTTACCTGATTTAGGTTGTGACTTCGAATCACTAAGAGAGCAAAAAAGATTAAAAGCTAAAACGTGAGAGGGTTTTTTAAAAAACAACGATATGTTGACCTACTTTGTCTTGTTTTGGAAGTTTTGTCAGCCTAGAAGAAGATAGATCATTATGAGTCAAAGACTTTGACTATCACTTTCGAGATTAGTTGCGTTAGGCCCATGAGTAGACATGAAACTGTATTGTGATTTTTTGCCTCTGAGATTAGATAGAGAAAATGATCAAAATAGTCCTTAATGTTGGAATTTGATTGATTTGGTCACTCATATGTGCAACTTACGGAAAAGGTCCTTTATATATGTTAAAAACTTATCAGTTTAGTTTTTCACCCTAAAATGCTAACTATATCAAAATATTCTGTCAAATTTAACAGAGATGTGCAACTCAAATGACACACAAAAATCTAAAACAAAACTCTGTCTTCTTGGATCAATTCCAAAGGATGAGAGCTCTCGCCTTTCAAACAAAAATCATTTTCTTGTAAATCAATGAGCACAAATTTTTCCATTGTTAGTGTTTGAGTAGGTTTCGACAAAGGTGAAAAAGACGGATAGTGACACACTCATCAAAATTGTTGCTTATGAATGACAGGAGTAGAACAACAAAAACTATAAATTGTCAGATTGTAGAAACTGGAATCAGGCACCAGATGCATTCCGATAAGAAGATGAGAATCAAATTTGACATTTTAAAGTTACTGAGTAAAATTGTGCAATCGAAGAAAATATGGAAACATATGAAACTGCTAACAATCAATGAAGCGAAAAAATGATTGACTCGAAGAAACTATGAAAATAGTAGCGCTATAACAAATATGATATATAGCTACGAAATTATTAGCAACGACATCAAAATTCCTCACTAATTATTTGCTTTTAGTGACAAAATTTATTTTTCGTGCTTAAATATATGAGACACGTAATTTTAGTGAGAAAACATAGAAATTCGTAGCAAAGTTTTGTCCACTAAAGTTTACCACAAAAAAATTAATTCGCGTCATTTTGTTAAGTAGTTTTAGTCATGAATAAAAAGTTATCGGTGACACATTATTTCGTCACTAATAGTGTATATAAAACATGACAAACTACGACATCAACTTCGTCACTAATTATTCGCTTTTAGTGACAAAATTTTTTTTCGTGCTTAAATATATGAGACACATACTTTTAGTGACGAAACATATAAATCCATAGAAAAATTTTGTCCTAAAGTTTTCCACACAAAAATTAATTGGCGTCATTTGTTAAGTAGTGTTAGTCACGAGTTCAAAGTTATCGGTGACACATTATTCCGTTACTAATATTGTATCTAATTCATAAAAAAAAATTATCGTATAATTTATTAAATTTTGGGAACAAAAAAAATTCATAAAGAAAATGTTGTTACAATATCGATAGATTAAAGTCGTAGTTATTTATTATAAATTTTAGCTCTGAAAATTTAGATTTAATTATGACATTTATTTCGTCACTAATAATATAAATAATTGGTGACAAATATATTATTATTTCTAGTCAATTTGTGATGTAGAACAAAATAGTCAATCTGTGATGTAGAACAAAATACACAAAATATGTAATGTGTTAAATAGTGACAACTTAAAATTTATAGTGAATAATTCAACTATTTGCTACATAAAAGATTCATAGCTAAATACAAT
Source organism: Solanum chmielewskii (assembly GCA_027704785.1). Lineage (NCBI taxonomy): Eukaryota > Viridiplantae > Streptophyta > Magnoliopsida > Solanales > Solanaceae > Solanum > Solanum chmielewskii. The sequence continues at coordinate 10,737,859 of JAKWIX010000323.1, forward strand.
TTTTTTGCTACAATTGTTCATAATTACAAGTGACAAAATACAAAAAGAATAACACAAGTACTTTAGAAGAAATAGACAAAGTCCACTAGTTAATTTGCAAATAAAAATATTAAAATCAACAAATTCAGTCGATTTTGTAAAAACTAAAAAGTTCAATAAATTATAAAATGCATTATTTGAAAAATACAATCCACGTTATAAGTATCGTGAGTAGGGCAGTGTTCTACCACTAGATCATTAATATTTGTTGGTTTAGCTTTTTTGTTTTTTATTTTATACAGTTTTATTGATAAGCACGATAAAAAAATAATTTCTCAAGTCTTTGTGTTAATTTTTGTGCATGTCTATTGATTTGTGATTGGTAAACGACGTAGATCTATTTGCTTCTATCTATAAATATGTACATAAGTAATAGTAATTTCACATACGTATGTGAAGTAACTACATAGAGATAACATCGACTTACAAACTTAGACTTTGCAAAGGTGCGATATATTTCTGATACACTCAAACTATACTTCCCTAAAGAAGTATAAGCGGTCGTATCAAGTAAAGAACCCAAATGTTAGGTTGGGGTCGATCCCACGAGGAAAATAGTTTAGACTTAACTTTAATCTACGATTAATTCTATTCAGTCAAGTGTTTTTCGAAAACAAACAATTAAAGGGGGTATTTTGTGTAACAAAAGTAATTAATTAAGTCTAAGTAAATAAGTAGCTAGTTCAAATATTTGATGTTTATCAAATGATGAGAGAAACTACGGTGTAAGTGTTTCTCATTGGTTCATAACGCAGTAACCCTAGCTATAACAACTTTTTCTAGTATTTTGCATGCAAAGTAGTAAATTATGTATCCCTAATTTCTTGATTTGACAACTAGTGAATTTCACTCCGCACCTTGGTCCGGCTACGCGTGTGTACTTTACTAAACTTACCTTTTACCTCATATTAAGCATCATAATCGATGTATGACTTAGTTATTACTTCGTACCAATCAACAATAGCCTATTAGATAGTATAGACTAAATCTATGTTGATAATTATTTTCTTATTATCTACCTCCTTGGTCCGACAAGTAGCAACAAAGCGAGTTCTAACGCGTGCACTCATTAAAAAGACTTCTAAAAAAAATTTATCAATATATGTAAGAAACTATTCGAGAATTGTTATTTTAGCTAGTTTTACTTTGTTAATGACCCATGGTTCCCACAATCCTAGTTATGGATTTAGTTACCCATGTTCATAATTACACAATTCATATTAATTAGACAAGAATTCATTTACTTACTTTGATGAGATTGAAGAAAATCTAGAAAATCACTTGAATTCGAGAAAATAGTTCAACAAACGATTCTAAAAAAATGAAGTATTTTCGAAACCCAATACTCAACAACCAATATTACAAATCAGAAAAATAACCAAGAGTCTACCCCCAAAATGAGGTTTTTGATCCTATTTATAATAAAAGAATCCTAAACATAAAGGGAAACCTAAATAAGAAAAATCTATCAAAAAACGCATCTCGCGTCGATGACTTGACCGACGTACTTTCGAGGTAATGACAGATCGTCGACACCTCTGTCGGTCCATACTTCAACTCTATTTTCAGCAGCTTTCTTCTCCAACTCTCTGTTACCATCGACGGACCAAGACAACGGTCCATTGACACGACGACGGTCCGTCGATAGACTTTGTTGCTCCACACTTAGAATCTTTTCAAATCCGGTACTGAGGCTACATTCTGTTAACACCAACGGATCACCGTCCTCCCTTCCGTAGCCTCACACTTAGTAAGAATTTCTCAATTTTTTCTTGGCAGCATAAGATCTTCGTGGCAACGGTTTCCACCTATGGACTGCCGATGGGTAGACGAACCGTCGATGGCGCCATAGGTCATCTTTTCTACAATTTTCAGCACATATTCAGCTTTTTCATTTTGGACAGTTTTTCCTACAAACACAAAGAAAAATACATTAAAACTATTTCAAAGAGGCCTTAGACATACACTAAACTTAAGGGAAAAATATTGAAAGTAACGAGATAACACGGTACATCAACACCCTGAACTTAAATTCGTTATTTGTCCTCAAGCGACGCACTATGACTCACCACAAAAACCTTTGTACAAAAGTATCCTTATTTTAGCTTTCGCAATCATCTGGCTATCAATCCCTATTTTTTTAATATGTTCATGCATTATATCACTATTAGGCTCGCTCATATGGATCAGACCATGACACAGACTCACCACGTACTGACACCTCTCCTCTTTTACTTCTCACCAAGGTGCCAACTTTCCAGTATTGCAACTAGTTTCCTTTGTTTAAAAACAATATCCTCTTTTTTCACACAGTTATTTGAGTTTGAATATAATGATTATTTCTTTCAATACTCACTCTCTGAACAACTTCTCACATCATTGGCACTTATCGCCATAGGCTTGCCTTTATTTTCACTGCTTTAAGTTCTACGTATTAGACTCTTAGGATCATGATAGGACTTTCTTAGCTTGTAACGTAGGCTCAAGGTCAGGTAGGGTACATTTTGATGTATTTTAGTGACTTGTTGTCCTCCTTGACATAACAACTAAGCATCCTACCTTTTCATCGTTTATTCCGCCCTATTTCTTAATTTTCTTATATTCTTTTACCTTGATTTTCTCCTTTCTTTCTCCTTTTTTGTAAGTGACTCTTATTTTATTTTTTTATTTTATTTTACTTTCAAATTTTACAATTTTTCACTTGATTTCAACTTTGCTTGAGTCATTTTTCTTTTCTTCTTTCTCTCTCTTTATTCTTTCATCCCCACTTTTCGAAGCATTCCTCATAATATCCACCATCAAATCATGGATTTGCCATGATTCAAGGTACAAAATACCCAAGGTTGGGTCAGGGCCACCACAAGGTTGTTTTCTGCATTAACCATCCTCAACTTATACTTTTGGCATAAGCTGATGTGCACATGTCCAAAGAGGGACCAGGACTAACACGTTGTTCCCAGAAGATAAGTTGGGGTAGAAAAGAAAGGTTCATTTTAAGCTCAAATCATTTGGATCAAGAAGGGATTAATTTCATTCGGTTTTATTTTATCTAGGCTAAAGGTTTACTATCTTGAACAAGGGCCTATGATCCTTTCCTAATTGTCTATTATAGATTACTTTTAGCAGGACTAACTGGGCAAGTTCTAGCTCAGTACCAACGGTGGTCTATTCTTTATCACACTCACTTAACACCTCATTACCCTACCATATTATTAGACACTTAGTCAGAGCTTAAGATTGAGGGTCATGCAGGGGTGTATCTCTATGTCATGCTTAGAGCCACGCATTCATCATTCACTATGCCTAATCATGAAAGCATTTTCTTTAAATTAGGATATCATTTTATTTAGTCATCATGCTTCATATTTCATATCAATACTATGTACAAGATACTAATGTGCCGGTTCAACAGTAAAGTAAACAGTCTCTTGGGGAAAAAGAACACAGGCAAGAAAACCCCAAGAGAGGATAGTGAGTTGGGCTATTCAAACTTCACCCTAGCACTCACTTTTCATATACCCCACCCCCACCAAAAGAGAATGCATATGTCCCCAATGCATATGGTAGGTTAAGTAAACCTGAGGAGCATCGCGCCGATGATCAACAAGATGGCAGGTTTGGTTTTTCGGAACCCGTTCCCTCTGTAGTAGGGACACCATCAGTAGTGTCTGCAGCAATAACAACACCCTCAATAGTGTTCCTCTCAACGTCAGCAATCCTTGAGCTAGACGCCCCAGGAGCCACCTCTTAATCCCTCCTCTACCGGGCATCCTCATCAATTAGCGAGGCTCTCTTCGCAGCCTGCAACTCAAGACGCTCTCTCTTCCTAGATCGAGTCTCATCATCCTCTCAAGATCGGTGCCTCTTTGTATGCTCACAGGGCTGAGGTGATGTCTCAGCAGTGGTGGAGAACAGTGCAACCATCACCGTATCCTCAACAGGCTCCGCATATGGGGCCTCAAACTCTGGCACTCGGGCCTCCAGTATGGCATCCATATCTGCTCTCAGACTCACCACAGAAACCTGGAGAGTCATCAAATCTACAGTATGGGATGGTCGGGCGAGAACCCTCAATTCAAATGCGTCAAGGCGCTGGTGGACCTCTATAAACTGCCTCTCAATCCGCTGGGCCATCTTCTTCTCGATTCGCTCTTAAGCCTCAGAAATGGAATTCAAAATCCAAGGCCCTTAAAGGCCCTCTCATGAATGACCGCCTGTAACAGCCACACGAAATCCACTTCGAACCCAGCAACCATGGCAGCTATCAGCACTGCTCTATCCCATGTAACAATATTATCAGCAGCAGGTGGGGAGAGGCAATGACGGACCATGATCCATAAGAATTTGGCCGTGAATGTAAGGTTAGCCTTCTTTATACCTTCTTTGGGATCAAGCACCCAATCAGCACCCTCGACATCCACTAAGATGTTTTAGGCTATCCACGTCTTGGAGGTCTCTCTCAGCACTCTTTCACACTGGAAACGATAGTCCTTTGCCAGATTCCACCGATAAGTAAACTCGGGAGTGAGGGGGGTCCTGGTGGCATCAGTGTCAGCACCATATAAAAATATGCGAATGGCAGACAAAGAAATATCCACCCTCTTGCCACGGACACGAACATGCTCAAGTGGTGCGTGTTTGGCGGGGTTAGTCCGCCTATCCAAACTAGCCCTGAGAGTTGACACATAAGCGGCGTAGAACTCCTGCACCATCTTCTCGCAATAACGACCCAAACTCCCAGACATCCACTTTAGCCGATGACGGGTGAAAAGGTCATGTATAGCTAGCTCATTGTGGGAAGAATCTCGGTAAAAACTAGCCGCTCGACTGTCAGAGTCCGAGTCATGACCCCCTTGTCGTTAAGCAGCTTTCCATCCTTGTATATCTGATATTGGCCCTCGACACACCACTGGTTGGGCTGATCAACAACCGGTGGGGAGACGTCAGTCAGGGGTGCTGGAGTAGAATCCACACTGTCAGCCTCCTAAGACGAGGCAGAGTGGACCGATGTAGATGGAGTAGTGGCCCCCTGTAAAGATGAAGCTTCCTCAGACCCGAAAGCCTCCGCAGATCCAGATGATACCTCAGAAACTGTAGCAGACCCAGACGGTGTGCAGGTCAGAGTGCGCTCCTCATTAGACTGTGAGGTAGTGACTACGCTGGACGCCACCCTCATGGGCATGCTACGAGAGGTCCTAGAAGCACTATACGGTGTCTGGGTGCCTGGGGGAACGTATTTGAAGTTGCGTTCATCATCAAAACCCAATAACCAACCGGCGGAAAGGGGCGACAAAACTTGGAACGTCCTCGAGAGTAGAGTAAGTCTTGATTGGGTTCCATGTGTACCTGCAAGGATGGTTTATTAGTATCATTAAAAGCATGCAACACACTCAAAAGAATCAAACATAGAGGATGAAAGACAAACAGAGTGGTGATGCAGAACTGATTGATGAACCACATCGACGGTCCGTCAATGTGGGTCTGTCGGTTGAAACTTAGAGAATTTATTTAGATATTGCAGAAACAAAGATTCTGTTAGAGACGATCAAAGTGTAGGACGGACCATAGATGGAATGACGGTCTGTCAGTGGGGTTCGTCGATGGACCCTTAGAAATTTTTTTGGATTCTTAAAAAACATAGTTTTTGTTAAGGACGACAGACCTGCAAGACGGACCGTTACAAAAGTTTTGAGGAACTTCAGAAATAAGGGTTCTGATAGAGTCTACGGTCATGCAGGACGGTCCATCGACAGGTTAAGGGACCGTCGTCTACCTCCATGGGTAGACACTTAGACAAATTAGGGGAGGTGTTGTTGACGGACCCCAACGATGGTCCATCGAAGAACCGACGGTCCGTCGACGAGGTCTCGTTCTGTCTTTTAGAGACAGAATTTTGGCAGCCATTGTTACCCCCAAAGAACAATCTCAGATAAATCTAAGAAACATTAAATTCCTCTAGCGTTTAACAAAGCATTTCATCATTCCTAGGTCATGAATTATCGTAGTCTTAAAAATAGAGTCTCACAGACTATCAAGCCCTTAGTCGGAAACAACAACACTCAAAACACATCAATTATTAGACAATACATCCCCATCCCATTCACTTTCATTGTTCTAAAAGACTAGGAATTCAGTTTGAAGATTTTAAGCATGCAACGGTGGCCCAAATTCAAGACCCATTATCGTATTCCAACAATTTAGCATGTAAAGTAACGAGAGTAAATAGAGCTGATCAGAAAGACATACCTGTATACTGTAGTGTAAGGAATGAGGAGATGAATTCTTGCAGGTATGAAACACCAAAAAACGTCCTCGAACACCGACCGGATAGAAGACATATGAAGATGGAAAATTTGGTAAGAGAAGGGATTTGGGAAACAGATGGAGATTCGGGGATAAAAAGAATTTGAGTGATAGAAATGAGAGTTAATGGGTGAGGAAGTGGAGAAGCTTAAGGGAAATGAGGAGGGAAACGGTTTTGGGGAAGGTTTTGAAAGGGTGGTTAACTGAAAAGTTTAAAAATTTAATATATAGTCGGTCTGGTCTGGTCGGGTTATTGGGTCAGAGGAGCCACGGTTCCCCATCGACGGATCGTAAGTAAGTCGACAATCCGTCGACTGCTCCATTGAATGCGCCCTAACTTAGAAAAAACTTAAAGAATCAAACCTGGGATCTACAGACCCTACAGATGTTCCGTCGACAGGATGACGGTCCGTCGATCAGCTTACCAGACCAATTTTCTGCAGATTTTTGGTGATTTGGTCCCTTCACATTGAACACCCAATAAGCTAATCTTTTTGTATTTTCTGGACACTTTTTAGACACGGACCCTAGTTTTCTCTCTAGACAACATTTCTAAAACAAAATAAAAGAAAATTAATATGTGACATTAAGTAAGAAAAACCGAAATAATGCAACTACGCCTATGAAATCACGAAAAAAATAAAACTATTGTTGGCTAGAGGATATATATTGGGTTTCCTCCTAATCAACGCTTGATTTAACGTCACGGCGCGATGCAAGACTCTTGATTACTTAGACTTCATCAAGATTGTATTCCTCGACCACTTCATTCACCTTTTCAGCATGCCCAAGGTAGATTTTGATTCGTTGCCCGTTCACCTTGAACCTTACACCCTCCTTATTCTCCAACTCAACGATCCATGAAGGAAAACTTGGGTGATCAAGAATAGACCAGTTCATTTGGATTTGAGTTTGAATAAAAGCACCAAATCCTCAACCACAAAATCGCGCTTCTCAATCTTCTGGTCATGGTACTTCTTCATCTTTTCTTTGTAAAGTGATGAACTTTCATTTGCCTTTAAGCGAAATTCATGAAGCTCATTTAACCCATTTAACCTCTGTTTCACAGTCTCATTCCAATCTATTTCCAGTTTCTTCATTGCCCACATGGCCTTATGCTCTAACTCAATCGACAAGTGACAAGCTTTCCCATATACAAGTTGGTATGGGGACATGTCTATGGGAGTCTTGTATGCTGTCCGGTAGGCCCAAAGAGCATCATCAAGCTTCCTTGGCCAATCCGTTCTATTCGTACTCACCATTTTTGCCAGAATCTGCTTGATTTCTCTGTTTGACACCTCAACTCGCCCACTAGTCTGAGGATGGTATGGCGTGGCCACATTGTGGCGAACCCCATATTTCTCCAACAACCTTTTGAACAATTTGTTGCAAAAGTGGGATCCCCCATCACTAATAATTGTCCTTGGGGTGCCAAATTTAGAAAATTTGTTCTTTTTCAAGAAGGCGGTGATACTCTTCCTTTCATTATTTGCAAGTGCTATGGCTTCCACCCATTTTGACACATAATCAACCGCCACAAGAATATACTTCATCCCGTGAGGACTCATAAGGGGTCCCATAAAGTCAATACCCCACACGTCAAACAACTCAATTACAAGAATGGGATTTAAAGGGAGTTCTTGTTGTCTAGAAACACCTCCATCTCTTTGACACCTATCACATGCTTTGGCAAACTCATGAGCATCTTGGTGGATGGTTGGCCAATAGTAGACACATCGCAAGATTTTATGGGCTGTTTGGATACCACCATGATGCCCACCTACAGGCGAGGAGTGCCATGCCTCCAAAACACTCAACACCTCGACTTCCGGCACCCAATGTCGAATAATACGATCGACACAATTCCTATATAAATATGTCTCATTCTAAAATAACTTTTTCACATCATGCATGAACTTTTTCCTTTGATCAAAGACAAGTCCGATGGGACGATATCACTAGCCAAGTAATTCGCAAATGGAATCAAGTCATCAAAAGCGGCCAATATATGTTCATTAGGGAAAGTATCATCAATTTTAGCCTTTTCACCCAATTCTTGCATAGCTCCATCCTCTAGTTGGGACAAGTAATCGGCAACTTGATTTTCAATCCCCTTTCTATCTTTCAGTTCAAAGTCAAATTCTTTCAACGATAATACCCAACGAATCAACCTCGGTTTTGCATCCTTCTTTTCCATCAAATATCTCAAGGCAGAATGATGAGTATGCACTATAACTCTTGTGCCAAGAAAATAGGATCGAAATTTCTCGAAAGCAAAGACCACCGCAAGGAGCTCTTGTTCAGTCATAGTGTAGTTCTTTTGGGCTTCATTAAGGGCTTTACTGGCATAGTAAATGAAGTGAAGGTTTTTATCCCTTCTTTGACCCAAAAATACACCAAGCGTAACCCCACTAGCATCACACATCACCTCAAATGGATTACTCAAGTAACTTGCACAAAGGATATCCAATTTTGAAAAATCCTTGATGAACCTCCGGTAGAAACCCGCATGCCCAAGAACTCCTCACACCTTTTATAGAGATGGGTGAAGGAAGTCTCTCTATCACCTCGACTTAAGCTCGATCAACATATATACCCTTCTCTGAGATGCGATAGCCCAATACAATACCCTTTTTCACCATAAAGTGACATTTCCCCCAATTTAGCACAAGGTTGCAATCTTCAAATCTTTTGAAAACTTCGAACAAGTAATTCAAACAATGATCAAACGAGTCACCAACAACAAAAAAATCATTTATAAATACCTCAATGGTGTCCTCCACCATATCGGAGAATATGGACATCATACATCTCTGAAAAGTAGTCGGTGCATTTCACAACCCGAAGGGCATCCTCTTGAACGCGAAAGTTCCATAAGGACAAGTAAAAGTGGATTTCTCTTGATCTTCTAGTGCAATAGAGATTTGATTGTAACTTGAATAACCATCAAGAAAACAATATCACCCCTTTCCTGCAGCCTATCTAACATCTGATCCATGAATGGCATAGAAAAATGGTCCTTCTCAGCCCATGCATTTAATTTTTGTAATCCATACATACTCACCATCCGGTCACCGGCTGCATTGGAACAAGATCATTTTTGTCATTAGGGACCATAACCATTCCCCCTTTCTTGGGAACACATTGAATAAGGCATACCCAACTACTATCAGCGATCGAATATATGACTCCGACATCCAACCACTTAAAAAATTTCATTCTTCACTACCTCTTGCATAGGTGGATTTCAACATATCTGGTGCTCAATACTGGGCTTATGATCGGGCATGAGTTGGATTTTATGTGAACAAATACCGCGAAGGATCTCAATAATATCAGCAATAGTCCACCCAATAGCTCTCTTGAACCTCTTCAACACTTCAACCAAACATTTTACTTGTTGCATATTCAAAATCTGATACAATAATTACCGGCAAAGTGTCACCTTTCCCCAAGAATACATACCTCAGATGAGGTGGTACAACCTCAAGCTCCAATTTTGGAGCCTCCTCAATATATGGTTTCACAGGTGGAGACTCGCGATGCTTCATATCTAAATTCAATTTCTTTGGTTTGAACCGAACATCACCTCGATCAAGTGCCGCGACCAATGATCCATACTCGTCGATACAGTCACTCTCAAAATTCATAATCACTGCATTAGTGCCTCAACACCAAGACACTCTTCTATTTTGTACCTCGGACAAATTCTCAACCTTGTAGGATATCGTAGATACCGATTGGAGTTCATTATTCTACCTCATGGACCTACAAATATTGAAAGTCACTTCTTCATTTTTCAACCGAAACTTCATCTGCCCTTTCTCCATATCAACTAAGGCATGACCGGTAGCAAGGAAAGGTCTCCAAGAATAATAGGCACCTCAAAGTCCACCACACAATTAAGAATCACAAAATCAATCGGAAAAATAAATGTCTCCACTTTTACTAGCACATCATGGAGTATCCCAATAGGCCTCTTCACTGTTCGATCCGCCATTAGTAGCCATATCGCAGTGGGCTTTGGGTCACCCAGACCCAACTTACTGTAAATAGAGAGAGGCATGAGATTCATGCTTGCCCCAACATCACAGAATGACAAAGTGTAATAACCCAATTGTACATTGAATAATGAAACCACCCGGATCTGCTTTATTTTGCACAAGAGACCTTGTAGAAATAGCACTACAATGTTGCATCCGATCATCATCCTCAAAACTAACAGATATCTTCTTACTGATCATATGTTTCATGAACTTGGCGTAATCGGGAATTTGTTCAAGAGCTTCTATCAAAGGGACATTGATGGAAAGCTGTTTCAACATAGTAATAAAATGTCAGTATTTACAATATTCGGTCTTTTTCACCAATCTTTGCGGAAATAGGGGTGGTGGCTAGGAATGTGGGTCACATTTTGGGGTGTCTCAACTTCTTTCCCCTTTTTATCTACCAACTCACCACTAACTTCCTCTACCTCATCATCTCCTCTCTTCTCATCTTTGACGGCATAGGTGCATCCATGGTCTACTTACCCCCTCAAGTAGTGTCTTCCATACAATGTCCATCATTTTTCAGATTCTGTACACTATTGCTAGGAAGAGTTCCCGGTTGGCGTGGGTTCACAGTAGAAGACAATTGGGCCATTTACAACTCAAGATGCTTGATTGAGATTGCATGTGCATGCACTTTTTGCCCAATATTTGATAAATCACCTCTTAAATCTTGTGCATGATCATCACTAGCATCAAACCTCCTCATCATCTTCTGCAACATATCCTCAACTCGCGCCATACTACCTCCGCCATTCCTAGGATCAACTTCCATATTGTTAGGTGGAACATAGGGCCCACTCTGATTATTTATGTTACCATAGTTACCTCGGTTGAAGTTTTTGTCGCAGTAGTTTCCATCTCGAACATAGTGACCCTATCGGTTGTAATTTCCATAATTCTGACCTTGATTTCCTTTACCTTGGTGCCAATTATTCTGATTGGAGCCTTGGGCGTTCAGCCGGAAACCTGTGTCTGCTCATTCACTACATAAATTTTTTTTTCATAGTAGTACTCATCAACCGGTGGTGGTGGTTTAGCCATATATTTCACGACATTTTCCTTTTCTGCACCCCCGTTGACATGCTTTAACACCAACCCAAACTCAGTTCTCATTTGAGCTATCCCTTCACGAATCTCATCTGCAGCTGGGTTAGGTGAAGCATGCACTGCAAAAGTGTTCTCCCAGTATTCGACTTCCTAGTTCTCCAAGCTTTATTATTTTGGGAGATTTTCTCTAACTTCTCAGCGATCTCTGCATAAGTACACTCCCCTTAAGAACCACCCGCAATCATATCAAGCACTGCTTTATTATTATCATCTTGACCCCGATAGAAGTACTCTTTCAGTGACTCATCATCAATGCGGTGGTTTGGGACGCTTCTCAAGAATGAGGTGAACCTATCCCAAGAATTACTTATTGACTCCCCTAGTAATGGCACAAAGTTGTTCACCCTATCTTGGTAAGTTAGTTTTTTAGAAACCGGGTAATATCTTGCTAGGAATACATCCCTCAATTGCTCAGAAGTATAGATTGAATTGTAGGACAACTCAATAAATAAAATCGCGGCCTCCCCCGTCAGTGAGAGAGGGAACACTCTTAATACAATTACATCCATGTTTAATTCTGGCCTCCCTACACAACTCTGATACACCGACTTTAGTTTGACAATGTGAGCATGTGGATCCTCATATGGTAGCCCCGAAAACAAACCTCTAGCGGTGAGCATCTGCATCAAGCTACTAGTTACCACCAAAGTATGACCATGTGGTAGAGGAGGTAGGACAAGTGGCCCATCAGAGTCAGTGATGTTAAATTTCCCCTATAGTACTCTTGAGGGCGTGAGGCGGGAGGTTGCCTACTCGGATTAGCTTCACAAGGGTTATCAACAACCACTCGATTATGAGCATCAACCGGCGGGGGAAATTAAGGGTTGATATCATCATCAATATAAGTAGGATTGTTTTGAATATTCATTCTGTGAAGTGTGCGGTTTAGTACTGGATCAAGTGGAAGTATTGGTTCTCGTCGACTCCGTGTACTTTGCATACACTTAAGCTAGACCTGCGAGAGACAAAAAAAAGTAAAATCAGAAAATTACTGACTAAAATTCGGTAATGTGCTTAAAGCTAATCTAAAAGCCACTTTCCCCGGTAGCGGCGCCAAAACTTGATACGCTCAAACTATACTTCACTAAATATGTATAAGTGGTCGTATCAAGTATAGAACCCAAATGTTAGGTTGGGATCGATCTCACGAGAAAAATAGTTTAGACTTAACTTTAATCTACGATTACTTCTATTTAGTCAAGTCTTTTTCGGACACAAATAATTAAAGGGGAGATTTTGTGTAACAAAAGTAATTAATTAAGTCTAAGTAAACAAGTAGCTAGTTCAAATATTTGATGTTTATCAAATGTTGAGAGAAACTAGGGTGTAAGTGTTTCCCATTGGTTCATAACGCAGTAACCCTAGCTATAACAACTCTTCCCCAGTATCTTGTATGCGAAGTGGTAAGTTATGTATCCCTAATTCCTTGATCCGGCAACTAGTGAATTTCACTCCGCACCTTGGTCCAGCTACGCATGTGTACTTTACTAAACCTTACTTTTTACCTCATATTAAGCATCATAATTGATGTATGGCTTAGCTATTACTTTGCACCAAACGACACTAGCATATTAGATAGTATATACTAAATCTACGTTGATAATTCTTTTTTATTATCTACCTCCTTTGTCCGGCAAGTAGCAACAAATTATATTCTAACGCTTGCACTCGGTAAAAAGACATCTAAACGAAAGAATTATCAATACACGCAAGAAACTATTCGAGAATTGTTATTTTAGTTAGTTTTACTTTGTTAATGACCCGTGGTTTCTACAAACCTACCTATGGATTTAGTTACCCATGTTCATAATTACAAAAAAATTATATTAATTAGACAAACATTCATGTACTTACTTTGATGAGATTGAAGAAATACAAAAAATCACTTGAATTCGAGAAAATAGTTTAATAAATGATTATGAAAAAATGTAGTATTTTCCAAAACCCAATATTCAACAACCAATATTACAAATCAGAAAAATAACCAAGAGTCTAACTCCATAAATGAGGTTTTTTATTCTATTTATAAAAAAAAAAGAATCATAAACATAAAGGGAAGCCTAAATAAGGAAACTCTGTCCAAAAACGTGTCTCGCGTTGACGACTTGACCGACGGACCGTCAAGGTAATGACGGATCGCCGAGACCTACGTCGGTCCATACTTCATCTCTGTTTTCAATTGCTTTCTTCTCCAACTCTCTGTTACCATCGACGGACCAAGACGACAGTCCATCGATGGACTTCGTTGCTCCACACTTAGATCTTTTCAAATTGGGTACTAAGGCTACATTCTGTTAACACCAATGAATCACCAGGGCGGTCCGTCGATGTCACCGATGGACCGTCGATGGGTAGACGGACCGTCGATGGCTCCGTAGGTCATCATTGCTACAATTTTCAGCACATCTTCAGCGTTTTCATTTTGGACAGTTTTTCCTGCAAACACAGAAAAATACATTAAAACTACTTCAAAGAGGCCTTAGACACACACTAAACTTAAAGAAAAAGCATTGAAAGTACCGTGAAACCACGGTACATCAATTTCATGAATTTCTATTAACTTTTTTCAAAATTGTCAAAATTGAAATAAACTAAAAAATGAAAGCACAGATAAAAGAAATGAACTAACTAAGATTTCAAATATATTATGATGAAGTACTATAGTTATGGGTATGGATGTTCAACTTGAATCGATTATTCATTTTTTTATAAAAAAGTTGAGATTTTAATTTTAAATAAATTTATAATTTTATTGAATAATTTTTAAAATTTACAAAAATAAATAAATAAATGAAATGACAAAATTGTACTGAATATATTTAAAGACATTTGTAAAAATACACAGTTTAATTAAAATATAATCTACATTTGAATGAATTGTGGGTGGTAAATATCATGCATTTGTGCATGATTATAAATAATCATATAATATATTGTTTCTACAAAAGTTAAATTTGGAAGAAGTGAATGAGTACAAAATAAAATAAAATTGAAAGACAAAGAGAGAGTTGATATGATGGTAAGCACTCTTCACTTCCAACCTTAAGGTTGTGAGTTTGATTCCCCAAGACAACATAATGTGTGAGCTGCGAATCAGGGGTTTCACAAAATTGAGATAGGATATGTCATAGGAAATTAAACTATTTATATAATGATAAATTTTATCCCTAATGCATTTAAGAACAAAATAATTTTTTGTATGTAAAAAATTATAATATATTTTATCCCTAATGATTTAAGAAAAAAATATTTTCATATACAAAATATAGTCATTAGTCACAAAATTAGATTTTGTTCAACTATGAAATACATATAAATTTAGAGACAATTGATTTCGTCACTAATTGAAGTAAAATAATTAGCACCGGTATAGTTTATCGGTAGTAGTAACATTTTTAGTGACAAAGCATACTATTAACTATAAATACTTTTTACAACAAATAAATTTGTCACAAATGTTTAAGCATTTGGGAATGACTTTTCTTTTTGTAGTTAATACTTTTAGAGACGAAACACTAAATAGTCTTTGTATACTTTTAGAGACACACATTTATTGACGACTAAGTGACCAAATTATTTTTCGTAACACAAAATTTTTAGTGACGAAATATGATTTATAACTGACGAAATTATTTATAACTAATTATCAAATTTATTGTAGTGTAGCTACTTACTATTGACAATAACCTTCTTATTAAACTAAAAATCCAAGAATATGTATACTTCCTCATTGATCTACAAACCTTAGTAGAAAATTCTCTCGCCTAATGGAAAGATGGGAGTTTCATCGTTTGGAACTGATCCATGAAGACAGAGGTTTTATTTAAGATTTTTGTATGTCACGTGAGTTGTATATCTTAAAAATGAATGGAAGAAGCCATTTGTTAGGTCATCCCATGCTAAAGGGCTTGAGTAGATAGGTATTGAGGCTAAGCAGCCAAACAATGCTATTTGTAAATGGGAAGAAGATCGTTGTATTCGTTCCTAATGATGGTTGTTTGAACTACATTGAAGAAAACGATGAGGTGTTGATTGCTGGATTTGGTCGAAAAGGTCATGCCTATGAGATATTCCTTGTGTTAGGTTCAAAGTTATGAAGGTTTATGGTGTTACTATCTTGGCTCTCTTTAATGAGAGGGAGGAGAAACCATGATCTTAGTTTTTCCATTTTGCCAAGATACTGTTGCCATGAACTTTTTAGTTTTCTTGAGTATATACTTTGTGAGCAACTATCTTTAATGTAGGCACATCGCACTGAAATTTTGGTTAAAAAAAAACATGAGTAGCACATTCCGGTTAAATTTGACAGAATTGTTTTCTGTAGTTAGGATTTTTGGGTGAAAGATTAAATTGATAGTTTTTGACATAAATAGAGGACTTTTTCCATAAGTTGCATATATAAAGGACTAAATCAATCTTAAATCCATACATCAAGAACTATTTTGATCATTTTCTCAGATTCATCACGACAACCATGGGAATGATTTTATTTTTGTATTAATATTAATAGTCTTACATGATTACTTAGCATAATGAAGTTAAAATTGACTATTTCTTGATTGACGACTTTTTTTTGAAATTTTAGGAATTATTTTGGTGAGCTCACATTTTTTTCGTGGGGTTCCAGTGAATCCTTTACTGCTTTATTAAATATTCGTGTTCAGAATTAGTCTTATTCTTTCATAGAGGCTCCATAAATAAATATGGCATAATACATATATTTGCCCTTAAACTTGGCTTCAAATTTTAAGTATGACCTCAAACTTTCACAGTGCACAAATAGGCACTTTACCTATCCTATTTTTTTATAAATACACACGCGATTTTTGGACCCAAAGAGCGTGAAATACAATCGCGCCCATGTGTATTAGTTAGCCACTCAATAATTGCCAACTAATTAAATATTTTACATGTCATTATTTTAAAAAAAGTTACACGTCATTTAAGAAGTAAAAAAAATTAAAATTGATTTTAAATTACATAGTGGGTAACGTTTAAGGCAACTTTCTAGAAGTTGCATTATCCAAGATTCAAAAAATTCACCCGTTTATTCATATCAGTAACTCAGCTCCAAACCGAAAACCCTAGGTTATCTTGGAATCAAAGGCGAAAATCATTCAAGATTGCAACTGAAGTTGATGTTCATCTGTTCATCTTCCTCAATTTAGTTCAGGTATGCCTCGATTTTGCTCTTTTGAATGTTTATCTTTGATTACAAAGTAGAATCTTTCTGTCACCATTAGTGTAAAATTGTTATTTTCTTATAGATTTAACCATATGGGTCATATTATAGCTATTTTTCACCATGGAGGTCGCTTTTATAAAGGTCAATATGTGTCGAAATTAGGAAACATCGTTTTCAGCATACATAAGGACCACTTCTCTTTGACCGAACTGAAATCGTATGCCAAAGATATTGAGTATGATGAAGTTGATGCTTTTTTTACTGAAGACCCTATAACCCATAATTTTGTTAAGTTAGAAAGTGACAGCCAACTATATAACTTTGTTAAAGATTTGTGGAGTGGGTCATCTATTAAGTTGTTTTTGAAGCATGTGACTGATAAAGAAGGGGGGTCCACTACTTTGGGACAATTTTCTATTGAAAAAAATAATCAAGAATTGGGAAATTGCTCTAGGGTTTCACACAGGGTAGGTGAAGTTGAACAACCATTAGAAGAAGGAAATGGTGATTCTCTTGACTTTGAAGAGAATGACTTAGATGATGTTCCAGATAAGGATGATAGTGAAATTGATGAAGAACTGAGAGCTTTTAGAGAAAAACTTAGGGAAGACAAAAAGAATGAATCTGCAAAGAAAAAAGAGAGAACTAAAAAACCCTTAAAGGATCAAAGTGTTGAGCTTGGAGAAGTTGACATAGATAAGGGATTTGAAAATATCTTCAACAATAAGGCAGCTAAATATAATGAAAAATTGGGAGGTGATGAAGTGTTTATTGATTCATCATATTAACCAAGTGAAGATAGTGATCAGGATCTAGATGTATTAGCACAACCGGGTGTTGATTTACCTTCAAGAAGAAAAAGCAACAAACTGAGGTATGATTCTTCTTTTTCCATTTCTTTCTTTGAGTTGGGTATGATATTTGAGAGTGCAACTCAATTTAGAAAGGTTGTTGCTGATTATGTTGTTCAACATAAGGTTCAGTTAAGGCTTAAACCCAATGAACCTCATAGAGTTAGGGTAAAATGTGAAGGGAAGTGTAAATGGGAAATCTTTGCAAGCTTGGATAAAGATTCTGGAAATTTTTTTGTAAAGAAATACTATCCTGCTCATATATGTATTTCAAAGAATAGGAACAAGTTGTGCACAACCAAATATGTGGAAATGAAGATGAGGGATAGAATAATATCTCAGCCTGACATGAGAGTTCATAAGCTTCAAGAGACACTAAGAAAAGAATGGGGATTAAAAGTGGGACACAAATCTGTGATTAGTATGCTTGAAGATATTAGGCATAAAATGATGGATAGGCATGGACATATGAATAAGTTTGCAGATACTTGGATCAGTGACATTTCACCTATGGCAAGCCCTGAATTTAGAAGAAAATAAAGAGATTGGCAGGGCACTAAGGGTGAATTGGAATCATGACATTGGATTTGAAATCCAAGAAGGAGAGTATAGACACATAATTGACATGACTAAAAAGACATGTAGCTGTAGGTTGTGGCAGTTGAGGGGCATACCTTGCCAACATGTAGTTTGTGCCTTGTATCATATTGGGCAAGAACCGGAAGATTATGTGGAACATTGGTACAAAAAAGATACATTTTTAAGTGCATATAAGTACTTTTTACAACCCATTTCCAATATGGTAATGTGGCCTGACACCAATAACCCACCAGTTGAGCCTCCTGAAGTGAAGCCAATGCCTGGAAGACCAGGTATATATAGAATAAAAGATAAAGATGAACCAAGAAAAAAGAAGTGGGGAAAAACATCAAAGAATGGAGTGAAGATGTCATGTTCAAGATG
Organism: Solanum chmielewskii; assembly: GCA_027704785.1. NCBI lineage: Eukaryota > Viridiplantae > Streptophyta > Magnoliopsida > Solanales > Solanaceae > Solanum > Solanum chmielewskii. The sequence continues at coordinate 10,756,359 of JAKWIX010000323.1, forward strand.
CCATCAAGTTGGGCATAACAAAAGAACTTGTATATCAGTGGTAATTACTTTTGTCTTTCTTTTAAATTTTAATAAGTATTATACTTCTAATTGTGTGTCTTTACAGCCTTTTGATCAACCCACACAACAGCCTGCAAGGCCCTTTCAACAACCACCAGTGAGGCAGCCTTCACAACCACCAATGAGGCAGCCTAGCACTGGAAATGTATCTTCTTTATGTGCAGATACTTCAAAGGTTAAAGGAAGGAAAAAGAAGAAGTCAACTGCAAGGGCATCATCTTCTTCAGTTGTATGGACATCATCTTCTTCAGTTGGAATGCCACCACCTTCTTCAGTTGGAAGGCCACCAACTTTTTTAGTTGGAATGCAACCAGCTGCTTAAGTTGGAAGGAAAAGAACATGATATGTGGGATTTGGTGTTTACACAGACATACAATCTTGAAGGCAAGTGATTAACGTATGTATATTGCCTTCTTTAATTGGTTTCCTTTCCTTACATCTTTATTTAGGTATACTAAATAATGCCCTATGAATTATGCAGCCAGGAAGATCAAGTGAAAGACTTATCTCAAGTGGAACAGGGGTGGAATTTAAAGATGCATCACAAACAAATGTTGATCTTGGATTCAAGCCACCTAGTTTAAAATGTAAAGGAAAAACTGCAATGACTCGAAATCAACTTCAACAATTGTCAAAGAAAAAGGTGCAAAGCAAATCCAAGGGAAAGTGGGTTCCATAAGAGCTCAAAGTCTTACTGATGTGCTTAAATGTTGATCTAGGAGGTCTTTGTTTTTGTTTATTTTGGTAATTGTTTGTAAAGGCATATTCAAATTACTGATCATTTTGATGTATTTTGGGTTATTTTGATGTATGTTTGCATAGACAAATATTTGGAGTGTGTTAAGTTGTGTTTAATTAATATTAAGTTGTGTTTAATTAATATTAAGTTGTGTTTTGTGAAGCCTTTTAGTGTTTGTTATGATTGATATTATGGCTGCCTTGATGTTAGGTGTTTACTATGTATAAAAGTGTGTGAATCATGCTAGTATGAAAGTGTGTGAATAATGCTATTCGATTGTAAAAGTGGTAAATATTGAAGCCAATGTTGGAGACAAACTGTCAACTCTAAAATAGTGCATTTCAATCCATTACTTTGATTGCTTAAAATACATATTGACAGCCCCTAACCCATAAAGAAAGCTATACATAACAATTCTGGCATAATTTATTCAACCAGTATACATAACAGCTTAACATTTACTACATAAAGAACTCTCTATAAATCCAAGATAGTATCACAATGATCAGCAAAAGTCGATATTTTCTCCTAATCTTTTCCTTTTCTTCATCATGTTTTTTTATCCTCTTTTGTAATCCCAAAATAGCAATTTTAGCGTGTTCAGTATAATCAAGTTCACCACCTAAAAAACTTGCAACCAACCTGCTTAAGAAGAACAAATTCACTATCAAAATTAAATCTTGAGAACTAGAATTTAAACAAAAAATATGTTTTAAACGGAACCATACCTGACCATCTTCACATCCAAGAAACTAACGACCTGGATTGTTTGCAGACCAAGAAATCTTCATTATAGCTCCTTTTCCACAATGACAAAAAAAATTAGAAGCCATTTACACAAAATACGAGCACAAATCGTTCTAAAAAGAGGGAAAAAAATTTTGATTTGAAAGAGGAGGAAAGAGAAATTAGATTTTAGGTAAATTTTAATTTGGAAATATAAATATATATATATATATATATATAAATGGAATTCATTAAGGGTATATTTGTCATTTCCGCTTTTTTTTTACCGTTGCGGGCCTTTAAAATAGTCATAACTCGTGCAAAAAACGTGCATAACACGCGTTTTTCATGTAGGATTCGCGTGTGTATTTATTAAAAAAAAAGGATAGTTAAAGTGCCTATTTGTGCACTGTGAAAGTTTGAGGTCATACTTAAAATTTGAAACCAAGTTTAAGGGCAAATATATGTATTATGCCAATAAATATTGTGTTGTGTATACTAAATAAGTTAATTTCTCGACATATTAGTTCACTTTGCCTTGTTTAATTAATAGATAGATTTTCACATTGTTTATATATTATCATTTATTTTCTTTAATAGATTTATGGCTTTAATTATGCATAATCGACTTATAAATGTATTATTATCTTTCTTGGGTGCTTTAGATGTTCTTTAATAACATTGGATATTGCTACGTCAATGTCCAATTTGGGGTTTTACAAATTTGATATGAAAGGAATAGGTTTAGGATTTGTTTGTGGAGTTTTTCTCATGCATCCTGGTAGCTTATGTTACTTGAAATTTCTCAAACTTCCCAGTTTCTAAGGAAGTGTAGCAATCATCTTTAATTCTTCCTGATGTGGGTTACATTATGCCGATTCATTACACTCCACTTGAGATTTTAATTATAGAGATAAATAAAAAATACTCCAATAATTAGGTACACACACACAAAAAAAAAACTTTTTCACTTTATTGATAACTAGGTAAATTGTTCGCGTTTTGCGCGGTGATAAACTATGTCAATAATTTACTTGCGATTATTTAATAATATAAGTATTTTCGAGATGGTACACACCTGCGATAAATTGTCAAGAATATTTTATCCAAAAAAGAAATGAATATTTTTTTAATCTTAAAATCAAAAAGATTTGATTCTAAGTGTTTATGAATTTTGTTATTAATTCTTCATCTTAATATTATTGTTCATCACCAAAGTCTTTAGAAAAGATATTTATTTGTTTCAGTGTCAATATTTGTATTTTAAAAAAGTGTAGAAACATTTTATTCATCAATTGCAAGAGTTTTCTCCTATTCAAGGCCTCTACATACATAAATTTAAAAAGTATTCATCTTATAGAATTAGTTGTGTACCTTATAAGTTAATTAAAATTAAAGAGAAAATGCATAAGTTTTTCCCAACCTATGTTCGAAATCTGAGAGAGACACTCATACTATACTAAGGTCCTATTACCCCCCTCCCCCGAACTTATTTTATAAATAATTATTTCTTTAATATTTGACCAGCATAGATTCATCCTACTTTGACAGGAAATTCATTGACTCCAGCCCAACATTTGAACCTCAAACGTTTGATTAAGGTTGAGTAATATATACTTGCCATTCCACTACGTTTCTATTTTTTTAATGTCACTAATCGATTGAATGCCTCGATAAGATGGAAAATTGAATAAATAAAACTTCAAGGTAGTCTGGAACAGCCATAACTTTTGAACACTCAAATCCCTTCTTGGACATCCCATGAATCTTTTAGCCACTGAAAACTCTATGAAGATTAAAGACATTTATTTTATATGTTTAAGAATTCTAATCTACATGACATCAATAGTGCAATGATTACATAGAACTCTTGATCGATATATCTTTACTTCAACTTAATGATCAAAAGTATAAGAATAAACAGTAAAGTTTAAATCGTGCACTCAAAAACAAAAAATAATAACATAAGCATAAATTAAAGACTGTTAAAAATATAACAGGATCTGTAATAATAAAATGAAACATGTATGAAAAATCGAGCCAGCTGAATGCACATTTTCCCCTTAAAGAAATTATCCAATTCTAGTACCGGAGGTTTAAAGAAATAGACCTCTCAGGATATAGCGATTTTATTCACAAGTGTGTTGATACAAAAATAATGGTGTCAGTGAGCCACTCAACAGGAGCAAACTACACGAATATTATATTATAAAAAAGAAATGGAGAAAAGAAGAAGAAGAAGAAGAAGAGGAAGAAGATGTAGTAGTTCCAAATTTTCATTGTTTTAAAAGGAGAGGAAATTTCTCTATTTATAGACAACAAAGGGTTACTGTAAATAAATGTTTATTGTGCCTTATCCGAAAGGTCACAACTCTTTGGAGAAGTCACAATAATTCATAAAAGTCACAATTTTTCATAAAAATCGCAACTCTTCATAAAAATCGCAAATCTTCATTAAAATTGCAACTCTTCATAAAAGTCGCAACTCTTCGTAATAGTCGCAACTTTTCATAATAGTCACAATTTTTCATGAAAGGGAAGGGTAATTTTGAAAATAAATAACTTAAAAGGAAATCTTGCTTTGTGATGGCGCCACATAGACGAGCCTAGGATTCTGTTTTATATAAATATATGATTTTATATTTATAGGAAATGTTTGTCAGATGAAAGATAAAAATAATCTATTGTTGGAAAATGAAACAAAAAAAGGGGGAGAGTTCGTTGTTAAAGAATTGAATAGTCACTGACGTATGCAGAAAGAAGAAATATTTCGTCATCAGATAATAAAGTGGCTATAAGAAACACAAGTGTACTTCAGAGGAATAAAAAATATGGGATGGTATTAACCTATTACATGAAAAGATTTGCTTTTGTCAATGCGAAGCTATACTTTACGGTGATTGGTGTTGCTTATTTCTTGGTGGCAAATGGATTTGTTAAGTTGGCAATTTACCAGTAAGTTAGGGGCTGCATCAATCAAAGTGTATACAATTGCGCGATATCCCAAAACATGTGTACGAAATATTTTCATGCAATTTCTTATGCCTTGAATCATCTTTCTTAGGATCTTTTTTGATATTTATCACAACTCAATTGGCTTTTGATCGGTATTAAGTAGTTTTAAACTTCTTACGTGCTTCGTTCATTAAAATTCTATTCAGATTTGTAATTTGTGATGATGGTTTTTGGAGTACCAAAATGACAAATGATGTTAAAATGTACAAAACTTACCATTGCTTTCTTAGTGACTATTGTTTTACTTGAAAATAAAATAAATGAAAAGGATTTGTTTAGAAAAATCAACTTAACTTATATTTTGAAGAAAAACCGTTATTTCAAAGAGAGTCTCCACTTAAATTTTTTTCAAAGAAATTAAGAAAACTTACTTTTTTCAAAAGATTTTAAATAGACAAAAATTCAATTGAAATAAGAAAAAGGGTTCGGGGTTCAATTTACATGCCGAGAAAATGTTATGCCTTAAAAATATTCACTAACTTACGGTTGATCAACAATTTGACTAAAATAACTTTGGACCAACTTTTGAAATTTTTTGAATTAAGTATAGATATGATAAATTATAAATTTAAAGAGAATCAGTTTGTTGAGAAGATAATTTTTTAACCACAAACAACGAAATATAACTAAAATAAGAAGTTAAACATTCTAAACAACATAAAAGGGGAAATACGATTCTTGGGGATTTAATCAAGTCAAACCAAAAGATAACAATGTTATAGAGTTAATACAAAATAAAAAATAACAATGAATTTTTTTTAAAATGTCAATATTTTTGCATTTAATCGGATTCATTAGACCCATTTTTAATATTTATTAAAAGGGTCAATATTTTAGATTGTGTTATGAAACTATATAAATTAAGAAAAAGAAAACAGTAGAGAAAAAAGAGAAGACTTCTTATTCCTCTTAATATATATTTACAATTCAGATCTTCTTTACAATGAAGGAGAATCCCTTTATTTATAGGGGAAATTTGACTTGGTCCCCAAGTAGGATTCTTAACTATATCCTAAAAGGACTATACACAATTAAACATTCACTATAATACGAATTGTTTATAATACTCCCCCTTGAAGGTCGATAGATTATGTGCCTTGTTAAAACCTTACTAGATAAAACCCAATGGAAAAAAATCCAGTGAAGGAAAAAAAAACATATATCTAATAATAGGCATTATGGATGCCTCATTAAAAATCTTTCAAGGAAAATCTAATGAGAAAAACCATGCGAGGAAAAAAGTGTACATCGCGTATTAAATCACCTTAATGACAACATCAATTCAGAGACTAGAATCTTCGTTTTCCAAGCTTGTATATCATCTTCTTGAAAGTTGTAGTTGGTAGAGACATGATGAATAAATCAACTATAGTATTACTTGAACAAACCTCTTGCATGTTGATATCACCATTCTTAGGAGCTCATGAGTGTAGAAAAACCTTGACGAAATATATTTTCTTCTATCTACTTTTATGAATCTTCCCTTCAAGATTAAAGATTTCTGCAAGTTCATTACTTCAATTTCTTTAAGTAAAATAATCTATTGCCCTTTAAAACTCTTCAAGATTTTCAATTTTAGTCATCAACTTGCATAATAATACTTGTATATGCTCTATGCATTTTGAATCTATTTAATACTTATGAGGATGATAATAATTTTTCTAAAAACTTGTACATACTTTAGATTTTGAATCTTTCATGACTTTTCATATTAATTTTGTCAAGTGATTGAAAAAATTTAATATTAAATGTATGACGTCTTTTAGTGCCTAGATTGCAAGTCAAAAAAGTTTTACGCTTACCAAAGTGTAGCATTACAGTTTTCACTTGATAACTATTTCTACATCAGCATGCTTTAATAGACGTAGAATTCATATTCTCATAATCTTTTACAATATTGCACGTTACTGTAGCAAGATATCGTCAACGATTTATCATTTTTTATTGATTCTCAATACGACATAACTTAGTGAGATCTCATCACTTTATTATTTTTAGGTAGCTATCTGTAACACCCCGTAGCCAAAACAAACCAAAAATTAGTTTTTCAGAAAAATCTGCAGGTGCTACCAACGGTGGCATCGACCCATCGTAGCCTGAATCACGGTCCGTCCTGCACAACCGTCAATGGTATCAGAAACTCCCAAAAATTCTAGCCTAGAAAAATTGGTTAAGTCTTGGACGAAGGACAGACTTACAGTCCGTAGGTCAAATGACGTCCGTAGTTCGTGACCGTCGATCAAGACTCTCTTCAAACACTCTCTGACAAGAGCTGTGGATGACCAACATGGTTCGTAGGTGGACCTACGGTCCGTAGGTGGAAAATTTGCAGCCAGTTAAGAGGAAATGCAGTTAGGACAACTTAAAATGATCATAACTATTAACAAAAAATGAATTAGCTCTCCCATTACCTACCTATATATAGATAATTGAATTATCTTTCCATAGCCATCGACCTTGCTAAAATCAGACCTCCGATAAAAAAAGTTACGCCCATTTTAGTAAAGGCCTGTCGAACAGGCCCTCACGACGGGGCGTTGGGCACACGACGGACCGTCAGTCTTGGCGGTCGTGAGGCCCGACAGCAACCTTCCCAGGGGTCTTTTTGACCTCTTCCACTTCGTTTAAACCCTAAGTTACGGCATTTTTACCCTAAATCATCAGATTTTAGTCAGTTTAAGCCTAGAAACATGATCAAATCATATCCAAGTCAAATCGTTAAATCAAAACTTAGAAAATTAGAAGCAAGAGAGGAGAAAAAAACTAAAGAACTCTAGTTCAAGAATGCCACAATCTCCAGCAATTCCAGCCCCAAAACTTAAGTATTTTTCTGTGGATTTCATCACCATGTATACGGGTTTTCACTAGTGGGTTTCTTTCACTCATTGGGTCCTAATTTTCAGTCAGTTGTTGATTCTCTTATCATGATTAAACCTAGGGTTTCTAGAACTTTGACATAACTTCATGAATTATTAAATATATGCTCCAAATCAGATTATCACATAAATTTCAGAACCCTAGCTTTGTATTTCTTTAGTTCTTGAATTACACATGCTAGGTCATATGTTTGAGACACTTCAGATATACATGCCTCAATTATAAATGCATAATTACCAGATTAATTGTTGCATTCTCAATTTGCATGTTTAGTTTCGAGCTTTCCAGTATTTACAGAAATTCAGATATAATCAGTTAATTTACAGAATTCATTAGGAGTAGCATAATACCAAGTTGGACTAGCGTTTAGCGTTCCCAATAGTCCCAGAACTACTAGCCATGTATGTTGTAAGTCCCCTCTGTGGGCAATCGGTTTAGTGATCACGCCAACATGCCTTTATACCTTTGGCAGGGTATATTGGGTTCTCCCGATGGGGCGTATACATCGGACTCCACATTTAGCACATGTGGTTTTATTATCGGTTATTAGTAGCTTCCACAGTTCAGTCAGACTCTCTGCATTGACCATTTATCAGTATATTCAGTATTCAGTTTCAGCATGTTATAAATTGGTCATTGAATCCAGTCAGCTCAGAAATCAACACATCACGTTCAGATTAATATACTTATTTTTGTGCTTGTTCAGTTATGTTTTATTTCATCTTTACTCTATCCTACATGCTCAGTACCTTTCAAGTACTGACGCATATGTGCGCTACATCTTCTCGTGATGTAGGTTCAGGTTCTCAGCATCCAAATTACGCATAGATCGATTTCCTGCTCTCCAGTTCAACAGATTCAGTGGTGAGTACTCATTCTCTGAGGACAACAGTCATGAGTTTCATTTCAGTATGTAGTCATTTAGTTTCAGTTTTTGCTAGATTTAGCTGGGGCTTGTCCCAGTATTTCTTGTTTAGTTTAGAGGCTATTTTCAGACATAGTTAGACTCAGCTTAGTCATTCTTTTCAACTATCTCACTTATAGATTATGGGTATTACCCATCATTTTATTTTAAGAATGATTTAGCTTCCGCAACAGTTTATTATCTTTAGTATGCTGATGATTAAGCCAGCAGGGTTAGCTTGAGATCACTTGTGGTACTAGGTTCCGTGTCCGCGTCCCGGGGGTAGCTCGGGGCGTGACACTCTCCCTCTAATGAGGTTTCATAAAGTGTTATGCGTAAGATCTTCAACAACATATTGTCTCCTTATACTGATAATTTGGGATCTTTGATCCTTTACCTTTTTCAAGGATTATTTTATTAGAATTGATTAGTCTATCATGCTTCATGCATCTAGTAGACTCTATCCTTAAGGGACATTTAATAGGAGTATTTACAACTCTAGTGTTTGCTTTTAATCTCCCCCTTATGTTAGTGTTAGACAAACTAACATATATCGCAATCTTTTGAGGAATCTATCTTTGTGCATCATTGTATATTCATCGATTATATACTGTACATCAAAATGATCAGATGAAAAATATCTTGTCCCTGACCATAAATCAATCGAAATAAAATTTGATCATAATTTATTGATCTAATGCATACAACTACATTATATTTCAGACCATGAAACGTTGTTTTCATAAGCAATGATTGACTATTAATTTAAGGAATTCAATGTCACATCAGCTTGAAAATATATCAAATTATCAAGATGAATTATCTTGATTTCCTATTCTGAAAGTTGTGCTAACTCAATTATCTTGCACAAATAATTTTGTGAATGTTAAACTGCAAGTTGACAACAAGCGCACATGTGATTATATTATAGATGAATCTCTTTATCATATCACATGATAAGTGAATGAGACCATATTCACCTTTTATACTTTTCAGAATTTAGAGATTTAGTCCAAATTTAGTTGATCCAATCAACTTATCACTAGAACAAGCAACATAAACAATTTTTAAATAATCTTCTAGTTCTTTAATGTATGACTATTACTCGGTATGCACATTTTTGGGATAACAAATTAGTCATGTCAACTAATAAATTTTTCGTACTCGTAAACTCCAAGTTTAGTATCTCATATGCCTTTTTGCTTTAGTAAATTCTCAATGTATTAGTATTATATGAGAAAAATTCAATTTTTATACTCTGTAACTTTTGGATTTATTTTTTTCTCAATTACTCTACCTCTTCTAAAGGTGAGTCGTGATCCAATCACTAAAAATTCATCATCTGGAATATTAACATTTATCAAAGGTTTTTATTCTTCATGAATGGCACACACTCATCTAAGTTTGTCAAATTATGATAACTTATTACCTCATTCTCCATCTATGTGCATTATTAAATCACTTGTCTTCTCTCAGACATATTATATATGATACCACATTCACTTTATAGAATGGAGTAATTTCAATGAGAAAATTTTCATGAGTAATTTTTATCAAAAGCGCATTTTTTTCTTTAATAATCAAAATATCATCAATATAGTGCATTGCTACCCAAACCGAATGTCTTATTCATTCAAAAAGATCTTAAGTCATAAATTCGTGAGACTTGAACTCAACATCTTTAATATATCATGGTGAATCAAGACTTGAACTTGTTGTCTTACCCCCTCTTGGTGCGATTAGACATGAATCCATCGTCTTACTTCTTTATGCAATTGGACATTAATCCATCGTATTACCCTCTTTATACGATTGGATATTAATCAATTATCTTACCCTTTTAATGCGATGAAAATTGAATCCATCATCTTATTCTCAATTGAGACTCATCCAAGTCTTTAATAATGTTATATCACACCGACTCCAATAATATTGCTCATACATATAGTTATGATAATAATAATAATCTTCTAATTAAAAATAAACATGTACAAATGCTCGCATAGAAAAATGTTCAATCACTGCCACCGTTTCTTTGGAGTTTACATGCAATCATCCTGCATTTTTTTCTCAATTAATTTGTAGAATATTAAAATTGACAATACATGTTAATTAAAGACTTTCTTAAACAAAACCTACTTGCAGCATACATAAAAGTCATAAAGTCATAAACCAACAAATATTATATTTTAAAATTTAGATAATGAAAAGGGCTTAAAATAGACAACCATATTGACGCATAATTACAAGCAAAATATAAATATAAAAGAATGCATTGTAGTGTGTGCCGAAGAAAGGTGAGATTGCTGTTGTACCTAATGTGAGAAACGAGCTTGCTCCGATGCGGCCCGTGACTGGATGGAGAATATACATGGACTACCAGAAATTGAATGCTTGGACAAAAAAGGACCATTCTCTATGTTGTTCATGGATCAGATGTTGTCCCCCTTGCTAGTGTGGGTTGGTATTGCTTTGACATTGTTATTCAGGGTATAATCAGATCTCCATAGCTCTGGAAGACCAAGAGAAGACCACACTGACTTGCCCTTATGTGACTTTCGCATTCAAACATATGAAATTTGTGCTGTGTAATGCTCCAGTGACCTTCCAGCGTTGCATGATCTCGATCTTTTCTGATTTGGTGGAGGATACTATTGAGGTATTTCAGGATGATTTTTCTGTTGTTGGTGAATCATTTGATGGCTGCTCTGATCATTTGGAAGGTACTGAAACAGTGTGAAGAGTGCAATTTGTGCTCAATTAGGAAAAGTGCCACTTCATAGTGAAAGAGTGGATTGTTTTGGGTCATGTAATTTCTTAGTAGGGTATTGAGGTTGATAGAGAAAAATTTGAGGTAATAGAAGAGCGTGCACCACCTATCACTGTTAAAGGTGTTAGAAGTTTTCTTGGACATGTAGGTTTTTATAGGAGGTTTATCAAGGATTTCTCCCAAATTGCGCACCCATTGTAAAAATTGCTTGAAAAGGAGTATAAGTATGATTCTAATGATGCTTGTGTGAGAGCATTTGGAAAGTTGAAGGAAAAGCTTGTTTCTGCACATATCATTATTTCACCAGATCAGGGACAATCTTTTAAAATAACGCGTGATGCGAGTGAAGTGGCGCTTAGTGTAGTATTGGGACTGAAGAAAGAAAAGATTCTTCATCCTATTTACTATGCCAACAAAGCTCTAAATATGGCTCAAATTAACTATATAGTGCATGTACATGAACTCTTTGCTGGGGATTTCACATTCAATAAATTTTGATCGTAATTGCTTGGTACTAATGTCATATTGATTACTGACCATTTTGTATTAAGTTATTTGATGTCTAAGAAGGATGAAAAGTTGAGGTTGATTAGTTGGGTATTGATGATGCATGAGTTCAATCTTGAGGTGAATGACAGAAATGAGACAGAAATCAAGTTGCTGATCATTTATCCATATTAGAGGAGGAAGATATGTTCAAGCTAGGAGGTTAGGATGAAATTACTGATGTGTTTCCAGATGAACAGGCATTGGCGGCTTCTAATGATCTTATTCCTTGGTTTGTAAACTATTCTAGTTAATTGGAAAGTGATCTAGTTCCATCAAATTTTTCTTTTCACCAAAGGAAAAAGTTTATGCATGGTGTGAAGAAGTTCTTTTGGGATTAGCCTTACTTGTTCCATGTTTGTGTTGATGGAACTATTCATCGATGTGTGCCCGAGGTTGAGATGATGAGTACACTAGAGTAGTGTCATTCTTATCCTGTTGGTGGGCACCATAGTGGTATTCAAATTCGCATAAAATTTTGCAGTATGGTTATTATATCTGTACCATCTACAAAGATGCTCATGATTTCACAAAGTCTTCTAAACGTTGCCAAAGAGAAGGAGGAATTTCAAAGAGGCAAGAGATACATGTAACGACCCCCATGTACACAAGGCATGCTTGACCATTTGGAGGTCTTGTAAAAGCTTCTTAAATATCATTCATTACATAAGATAAGAAAAGTAGTGCGAAATTAAAACTTTTCACAAGAATAATAATAAGAAACTCTTTTATAAAATACTAAGTAATAAGTCTCAAGACACAACTTAAATATCTTAGGATCACGACCCTTTACATTAAAAGAAAATACATATTAAGACTTCAAGAAAACATAGACTATGTCCTGAAATATATGAGGACATACCAAATCTTTGGAGAGTCAACTTCCTAGTGTTTGCCTTCTAGGAACCTTCACTTGCCTTCAGCCTATACTTATAGAGTATAGAAAAGTATGGGGTTAGTACAAACATTGTACTAAGTATGACATTATGCAAAAACATGCAAATGTGGAAATTTTAGTTGAAATTAAGATTTCATGCTATTTAAATGAAACCTTAAAGAATAAAGTCACAAAACATCAAATAGATCATCGGTTAACACGTAGAACAAAACTTCCATAATTTCAACATAAGGATGCACTTTACACTAAATCCATTTCCCTTGAAGTTTCCTAATCCAAAGTTATCCTAACACTAACTAAGGTAAGACATGAAAAAACCACCCATACAATCTCTTTAATACATACCTAAGTGATTCCTAAGACTACCAAATATAGGAATACTCACCACACTTAACAAACTAACATTCAATATCAAAGACAAAAGAGGAACATGCTTGCATTGAAGGACTTCACATAAGAACCATCCTCCAAGACAACCGTCAAGTTACACTTAGTAAAACGTGAAGGTAGCATCCCATACTACTACTTCCACATTAGTGCTCCTTCGGGATTCTTTTAGGCTAGGCACATCACATTCATCATTTGCATAATCTTCAAAAATCTTGCACATAAATCAACATACTTCATAAATCTTAGACATAGAACCAACATGCTTCACTTTCCTTAGAAATTAAGTCACATTACTTCAAATATATAGCATAATGACCCATTCATTCATTTTCACATAAGGACACACCAAGACTCCCTCCAAATGCCTACTTATGCAATGGATAGATAGCGTCTCATACCACTACCTAACCTAAGTAGTGCTCCCTTTAGAAGGCTTAGTTCATTACATTTTTTTTGGGGCTAGCTTTAACCCACATAAACCATGATATCTAGAAACGGAATCCCCATATTAACCCCTACCAGATGAGGTATCCCAACTTGCCTAAGGTAGGTTCATTCTTGAGCCTTTACATGGGATTTCCAATAGCTACTCCTATGAGGGCGCATAGTTAAGGGATGAGGAGAATACTTTAAGTAACTCATTCTCAACTAACGAAGATTACTTATATCAAGAGGTACATTGGATACAAATTCTCAACTCACGAAATGTATCCATACCTTCTTCAAATCCTCTTGGTGCTAAGCATAACTTCCCCATGGAGTCTTTAACATTCATTAACTATAGGTTAAGGTTTAGCTATTTAGGATCACATCTAAACTCTCGAAGGGTACTTATTCCTAAAGGTTACTTTTGAACACCACATCTCAACTCACGAAGGGTATTCAACCTCAAACCTATCTTAGAAAACCATTGGGAATAGAGAGGTTGATACTAAACACTTCATCTCAACTCACGAAGAGTGTTCACCCCCAAATTCTCCTTTTCATACTATAGGAATAGTAGGTATAGTCGAGACACTTCATCTCCACTCACGAAGAGTGTCTACCCTACAATCCCCCATAGCCCAAGCTGCAAGACCTTGACCTTCAATGGAGGGTTGAGAGAATTTCGGAAGAAAAGAACTTTTGAGTGTTTTGGGAAATTTTGATTTCTAATTGAGGGTTTGGGGTTTTTTATGGGAAAATTAGTGTATAATGACCTAAAATTAATATATAATAACACCCAAAAATACCATAAACAACCCTACATCAATTGGAACTTTTTAGACAAGTCAAACTTGACTTAAATTTTTGGAGTTATCGTCGGGTAACAAGTCCGCAACGCGGAGCTGTTCTCACAAGATTTTTGAAAATAAATTCCGAGACAGCAGAGTCCGTATTGTGTGCATGATGCGAACCAAGAATTTTACCCAAGGTGCACCAAGTCCGCGACGCAGACTAGTTTCACTAAGGAACAACATTGGCTGCCTTGGGCAGCTTGTTGGCCCAAGGTTTGGGTCCTCCTCAAGGACCCCTTGGGCAGTATTTGGAGAGTCGTAACCGGACTTTTTGACCCTAAACATGTCCCTATATGTGTTAGAGTTATCCCCACTGATTTTAGACTCCAAACAACGCATAGAAACACATATAACATCCAAGGACACACTAGCACATTCATAAGGCTAGTTTCCGAACGTCTTGGTTGTTTTTTAACATTTGACCCAAACTTACAAAACTGACTTCAAACATTAAAATTCACTATTTTAACACATTATTAACTCATGAGACACTTGAGAAGATCTAGTTCAACGTAGTTCATCATGAGGGTCGTTACATTCTCCTCCACTAAGAAAAACATTCGTCCTCGAATGACACTAAACACTCTCAAGGACATCAAGGACTCGAGTAAAAGCATATAACACATAAACTCATGAGCATAACTTTCATATTCAATACACAACTTACAAAGAACACCAACTACACATCATTAAGCATTTTAAGCAACACAAGCAAATTTGGAACTATTTCCACATTTCAAAGCATACCCTCACTTCTCCATTTCTCATTTTATTTATGGAGGAACTACCTTCTACAACATTAGACATTCTCATAACATCATTTAAAATCTCAACATGCAATAACCTTCAAATCACACATTAACACATAAAAATAAAAATTTTGAAGCAATTAAGCAAATAACATTAGCTACACATTGATATGAGAAATAGATATTAACAACCAATGTACTCACATGGCTATGATATCATCAAGAGCATGCAAAACATCACATTATCAATGAAACTCATAACATAAGGAGACATGCAACTCATACTCAAATCTAGGACTCCAAAACGTAACCAACCTACTAAGGATTTTGGTCTCAAGCTTGATTAATAATACAAGGAAAAAAAGGGCATCTAACACCTTACTACTCAACTCATTCTCCCCCACTTAGGGTAAATCCATATAAGACAAATAAAAAAACCCATAAGGAATTATGACTTACCGAGGTATTCACTATGTATTAGCTCCTTTAGCCTATTCTACACAATTCTTGTTAAGACCATTACCAAACATCTTCAAGGTCTCATACTTCAAAATCCCACTATACCACTCATAAGGTTGAAACTCATACTAACCTTAATTTATGAACATCAAGACTAACAATTAACCTTACTAGTCAAGCATAACACTCTCCTCTAGAATTCAAGCTTATACAAACTCTCTTAAATATCACCTTATTCAACTCTTAGGTACCACATAACTCAAAATCATGGAATAAAACTCCCTTTTTCTCTTTCCACCCATTGAGGTAGATTCATTTGGAACCAACAATCTTGACATATAGATTCCTTCATTTGCTAGCATAACCTCTTAACTACCTTTCTAGGTAAACATACTATCTTTCTACTTAGAGTAAACCTATACAATAACTCCAATACAACACAATGAACACTATGAAACATTACCCACACAAGAGGGAAGCCCTCAACTCTTACAATTTACCACATTCCTTCAACACTCCTCAAATCTACACCTTACTTTTCTATTATCATTGCACATAGCCATAAGATAACTCAGTTTCCCAAAAAGAACTTCATTCAACCATTATAACTCTTATCATACTAACTACATCATAATAAAACTTCACATCATAAGACCTCCAATCTCATAGATCACATGCAGCCATATATGGCATCACATCACAATTATCCAAATCCACCTCCCTTATATTCATCTAGTCACCAAAACCACAATAAGCATCAAAATTCACCTTTTTGTTCCTCCATCCTATTAACATCACCCCTTCCAAGCAATCACATCTAGAAGTACACGAAACAAGGGAAATAATTGAGAGATCCTATGGATTTAATCTCTATGGCATGACACAAGAGTAATGAAGAAAGTAAAAATTTTATCGCCTTATAGCCTCTTACTCATGTCGTGCAAGATTAATGAAGAAAGTGAAACTTTTATTGCCTTATAGCCTCTAACTCATGGATATGTCACGACTCACACCGATGAACAAGACTCTACTAGACGTTGCTTGTGGGCCTTTGGACCCTAAACGATTTCCCAAAACCTTATGCCCTGATACTAAGTTTGTAACGACCTCAAGTACACCCTAGAAGAAAAGAGCAGTCTTGAGTCTTCATAAGGCGTACTTGAACCTTCAGAGTTATTGTACAAGCCTTTTAAATAATACTCATTACACAAGATATGAAAAGTAGTGCGAAATTAAAACTTTTACAAGAAAAATAATAAGAAACTCTATTATAAAATACTAAGGAATAAGTCTCATCATTACAAGCCAACTTAAAGACACAACTTAAATATATTAGGATCACGACCCTTTACATTGAAAGAAAATTCATAATAAGTCCTAAAGAAGAACTAAAGAATGAGGACATGCCAAATCTTGAGAGAGTCAACTTCCCAAGCATTGCCTTCTAGAAACCTTCCCGTCTTTTAGCCTATACTTAGAAAGTATAGAAAAGTATGGGGTTAGTACAAACATTGTACTAAGTATGTCATTATGCAAAAACATGCAAAAAAGGGAATTTTAGTTGGAATAAAGCTTTCATTCTATTTAAGTAAAACCATCATGAATATAGTCATAAAACATCAAATAGATTTTCGTTTAACAGGTAGAACAAATCTCCCATAATTTCAACATAAGAATGCACTTTACAGTAAATTCATTTCCCTTGAAGTTTACCTATCCAAAGTCATCCTAGCACTAACTAAGGTAAGAGGTGAGAAACCACCCATACAAACTCTTAAATACAGTCCTAAGTGATTCTTAAGACTACCAAATATAGGCATACTTCACCAAACTTAACAAACTAACATTCGATATCAAAGACACTAGAGGAACATGCTTGCATTAAAGTACTTCAGATAAAAACCATCCTCCAAGACAACCCTCAAGTTACACTTAGTGCAACGTGAAGGTAGCATCCCATACTAATACTTCCACCTTAGTATTCCTGGGGATTCCATTAGGCTAGGACATCACATTCATCACTTAAATAATATTCAAAAATCTTGCACACAAATCATCATACTTCATAAATCTTACACATTGAATCAACATGCTTCACTTTCCTTATACATCTAGTAACATTACTTCACTTTCATCACATAATGACCCGTTCATTCATTTTCACTTAAGGACACACCATGACTCCCTCCAAATTCCAACTTGTGCAACGGATAGATAGAGTCCCATACCACCATCTACCCTAAGTAATGCATTCTTTAAAAGACTTAGTTCGTTAGATTCTTTTGTGGTGGCTAGCTTTAACACACATAGACCATGAGAGATAGACATGGAATCCCAATATTAACCCCTACTGTATGAGGGATCCCTACTTGCCTAAGGTAGGGTAATTCTTGAGCCTTTACAGATGTTTCCAATAGCTACTCCTATGTGGGCGCATAATTAAGGGATAAGGAGATTACTTTAAATAACTAATTCTCTACTAACAAGGAGTACTTATCTCAAAAGGTACATTGGATACAAAATATCAACTCATGAAGTGTGTCCATCCATTCTTCAAATCCTCTTGGTGCTAAGCATAACTCCCCACGAAGTCTTAAACATTCATTAACTATAGGTTAAGGTTTAGATATTTAGGACCACATCTGAACTCACGAAGGGTACTTATTCCTAAAGGTTACTTTTGAACAGCACATCTCAACTCACAAAGGGTATTCAACCTCCAACCTGTCTTAGAAAGCTCTTGGGAATAGTGAGGTTGCAACTAAACACTTCATCTCAACTCACGAAGAGTGTTCACCCCCAAATCCCCTTTTCAAACTATAGGAATAGTAGGGATGGTCTAGACACTTCATCTCCATTCACGAAGAGTGTCTACCCTACAATCCCCCATTTCATTCATTAACTTTATTCATGCATTCAAAGTGCGTATGTGAGTGCATGTGAGCACACATTTTACATAATCACCACATTCATATATTGACTTCTAAAAATGTTCATACCTTCATTTATCATAATTCACACAGTAGTACTATTTATCATAATTCACACAGTAGTATGTTTCACACATTATCATGCTTCACATATATATAACTTCATTTAGACATGATATGTTCAAGTCAGACATTAACAACTTCATAAGAGCACCACATTCATATCATTCAAAATCATCACTTCACTTCATATGTTATGCCTTCAAGGTCATAAGAACAATACACACATTAATAAATATATTCATATACTTCAAAAAACACCGCCACTGAAGGTGGACCATACTACTCGAGATCATATCACAATAAGAACTAAACAATGTAACCAACTTACCATTCATCCAATCTTTCACCACCTTTCCTCAATTTCTCCAATGATTCATAATAAAATAGCATTTAAGTCAATATCTAATCACAATATAACATATATAAATACAACTCTAACATTATCTAGATATATACACTAAACCCACTTTCTAAGCTAAAAGTTGGGAATACGCATGAGCATGGGTTCATTAAGGTTTTGACATTAAAATTATATTAAAATAACATATTTCAATCTTTCAAATATTTTCATACAAAGACCCACGCTTAGAGTCAAAAATAGAAGAAGTTGGATTTTTAAAGCCATTTTGAAATCTCTTTGGAATGGATCCTTAAATGAAAGAAGGTTCAAGGATGAACTACCATATCTTAATATGAATAAAACCCACCAGAATTGAAGACGAAATCCGTTGGCATCCATATCATAAGCTGCAAGACCTTGACCTTCAATGGAGGCTTGAGAGAACATTGGAGAAGAAGAACTTTTGAGTGTTTTGGGAAATTGTGATTTCTAATTGAGGGTTTGGGGTTTTTGATGGGGGAATGAGTGCATAATGACCTAAAATTAATATATAATAACACCCAAAAATACCATAAACAACCCTACATCAATTGGACCTTTTTAGACAAGTCATTCTTGACTTAAATTTTTGGAGTTATCGTCGGGTAACAAGTCCGCAACGCGGAGCTGTTCTCACAAGATTTTTGAAACAAAATTTTGAGACAGCAGAGTCCGCATTATGTCCGCGACACAAACTAGTTTCACCATGGAACAACATTGGCTGCCTTGGGCATTTTGTTGGCCCAAGGTTTAGGTCCTCCTCAAGGACCCCAGGGCAGTCCTCGGGGAGTGGTAACCAAACGTTTTGACCCTAAAAATGTCCCTATAGGTGTTATGGTCATACCCACTACTTTTAGACTCCAAATAACACATAAAAACACGTATGACATACAAGGACACACTAGCACATTCACAAGGCTAGATTCCGAACTTCTTGGTCGTCTCTCGACGTTTGACTTCCAAACTTACCAAACTGACTTCAAACATTAAAATTTACTATTTTAACACATTATTAACTCTTGCAACACTTGCGAATCGCTAGTTTAACCTAGTTCATTATGAGGGTCGTTACACTACCTATGAATTCAATTATGGTGATTGAGTTTTTTATGTTTGAGACATTGATTTATGGGTCTATTTGTGAGTAAACATCGGATGAAGTATATTCTTTTGGCAGTTGATTATGTGTCGAAATGGGTGAAAGAAATTACACTATCAAACAATGAAGGTAAAAGTGTAAGTGCATTCCTAAAAAAAGAATATCTTCTCCAGATTTGGTACACCTAGGTTGATTATTAGCGATGGAGGTTCCCGCTTTTGCAATAAGGTATTCAAGGACTTGTTATAAAATATGTCACAGTTGAGCCATCCTTATCGTCCGCAGTCTGGTGGGGAAGTTAAAGTGTTAAACAGAAAGATCAAACAGATTGTTGCTAAAACTGTGAATGGTAATAGAACTGACCGACTTAGGAGGCGTGATGATGCTCTATGTGCCTATCACACCTCATTAAAGACTCCCATAGGTATGTGATGTTTGTCTATCGTGTTAAATCATGCTACTTCCAATACAAGTGTCTACAAATTCATGATAGTATAGTAACCCAACAAAGGGTTGGGGTCTTGTCCAAGAGAGCGGTAGTAAAAACTAGAAGATAATTAGAATTTCATTCTAATAAGTCGTAACTAAAAAAATTAATACTTAAGGACATTATAAATTCAATGGGTGACACAAAAGTGTAAATTATCAAAGGTTTTTTCTTAATCACAAGTAATAAAAATAGCGAAAAATAACAAGAAATATAAGCAATGAGAGGGACAATTATTGGGATGTCAACGCAATACTGGTTAATCTAGATTATTGGGTACGTGCTTTAGATAGAAGATTTTTATAATAATAGTGACTAGGTTAAGCATTACATGAGAATACTCCATTTCAAATGTGTTCCTCTCGGACACCCATTTGCCGAATGAAGACCAGCCTACTCTTTACCCCAGTAACTCTCTAGAGCTAAGTTTTAGGATATGAGACTTGGTCTCACTCTTTTGCGATAAGCCTCAGGTCGGACCACTCCTTAAGACATCAATCTAGTTGTCACACCCCTTTTTTGCGCAACGGCGTAAGTGTTTTTCAAATGTAAGAGACATTATAAATTAAGGGATTATTTTAATTTTTTTAGAGTCGCCACTTGGAATTGAATGATGGTGTTCCAAGTCACCTTTTTTTTAAAATCCTAACCAAAAGGAAATTACTTTTTTAGTTTTGGTCTGTGAACCAATTCGGGTAAGGAATTCTGTTGACCGAGGGGAAGGTATTAGGCATCACTCGAGTCCCGTGGTTCTAGCACGGTCGTTTTATGGACTTCTATGACTTAAACTAATTTTTTGAAAATTCTATTGTTAAAACAAATGTATTTACCCTCATTCTTTGATTTATTAAAATATATTAAAAACTACCTTATTTTATTAATCTATGCCCTTTAATTAAAGATATATATATACACATATAAATTAAATAAACCAAAGTAGAATAAAATAAGATATTCTTTATTTTACTTTTTCTTTTGTTATTATTATTTTTTGTTATGTTTCTTTTTTTTCTTCTTTTTTTTCCTTCTCATCTTTTACTATTATTATTATTATTATTTTTATTATTATTATTATTTATACTTTCAAGTTTTTTTTATTTAACCTAATTCTTTTTCTATTTTGACAAAGAAACTTTCAATTTTTTTTCTTTCCTCTTCAATTGCATGTTTTTTAATATTATTTTTATACTTCTTTTGCTTTTATTTTTTCCTTTTGTTTTCTCTTTTCCCCCTTTTAATTATATTCTTTCTCACATTTTATTTTTAACTCTTCATTTTTCTTTTTATTATTATTATTATTTCCTTTTTTTTTGTTTTTTCTTCCATTTTTATTCGATTTTTTTTACGTCACTAACATTAAACGAACATCCTATTAACTAAAATTAATATATTTACAAAATAGGTACACATGTTATCATTATAAAACTAAATATGATAAATTAAAATGACTTGGACAATAATTTTACTTAAATATAAAATAAACTATGGGTTATTTAAAAATGAAATAAATCACGATTTGTTATAACAATTTCACACTAAATATAACAATACAAAGGATCTAAACATAAAGTTGATATGAAATATTTGAACATACTTCATATAATTACATCAATAAATATTAATGGTTTAAACACATGCAAAATTTTACAACTTCAATATATTGCAATCCATTCTCGCATTATCATGACATAAAACCAATACAAAATAAATTAAGTATTACCTCTTGTGAAAATTATTTCACGAAAAGAAAGAATTTAGGAACCACGAACTCGAAACCTCACACTCCACTATTTTTTAGTTGTGTTTTTTTTGTGGGTGTGTTCTTTAGGAAAAAATGAAAAGTTTCTTTTGTTGTTTCTTTTTTCCCCCTCTTTTCCCTTTTTGTTTTCTTTTTGCTCTTTTCCGTTTGCTGATTTTTCTTTTTCCTCCCCCTTTGTTGCTGATTTTTTTTTCTCCCTTTGTTGCTGATTCCCCCCCCCCTCCTTTTATTAATTTATATATAGTTATGTATATGTGAGTATCTGTGTATGGAAGAGTTGTATTAGTGGAGTGGGGTGTGGGGTGAGTGGAGAGAAATTGTGAAGTGTGGGTGGGATAATGGGTAGGTTAATTTCATTTAATTACTTTTTTGTTATAAAATAATAATAATAATATTAATTAAGAAAAATTAAATAGCTAGATTAAATAAATATAAAAAATTAAAATCACTAATTTATTAAAACATTGAATGAATAAATAAAAGTATACCTTAAAGTGTGATTATATTTTTTTGTGGTTTTCATATCTTTTAAAAATAAACTTAATAAAATAAGATAAAACTCAAAAATATTTATAAAGAATATTTAAGCTCTAAAAAAGGTATAAAACTTAAATTCGGTAAAAACTTACGTGTCTACAGTTTTCCTCTCTTTGTCTGGAATCACGAAGAGTATTCAGACAATGAAGTATATAAAGTGACAAGTTTTGACATGCAACCGAGTCCTTGTTTAGGAGAGCCTACATATCCGAGGTTATATGGGAATCAGGTCACGTGTAGTTCAAGGAGATGAGGTGATGAGTTGGAGTTAAGTGAGGTTCCATCAGACTCTAGATCGCGACTCTTATCCTTACATAAAATTATAAATTGAATGCTAATAGTGAAAAGAAAAACAAATGTACAAACTTCTATCCATGCAGCTTTTCTTTAATCTTCACTTGAATTTTTACTTTAAGATATCACCTTGATTTTTGGGTGAATATCTTAACCTAGAATTGGAATGGAGGCTGAACTTGCCACATAGACGGAACTTTTGATATTCTTCATAATGACAATTTGAAAAATTCTCTTGAATAGCTGCGTGTTTTCTTGGTCAAAAGTTGACTAGTAAAGGAAGTGAGTAAGTCAGGCAGCTACATGCATTGAAGAAGGTAATTCTAACCATCATGGAATTGATCATTCTACAAAATGTTGAAATTTTGTTCTGGAATTTCAAATCCATGTCTCACTTGGAAAAACCTGAAAACGACCACAAACAAAAAATAAATAAAATTTTTGCACCAGTTTTCACAGGGAAAATTTTTGTGAGTTATTAGAAAATATATATATAACACATTAACTTCGACTAGGAAGTGTTTATTTTAGAAGAAAATAAACTAAAAATCTAGACTATGAAGTGTTTATCCTATGATAAAGTAATTTAATCACATTATCCAAGAGGGTCCTGCTAGTCCCATTATCCAGGAGGGTCTTACTAGTCCTATTATCCAGGAGGGTCCTGCTAGTCCCATTATCCCGAAGAGTCCTGCTAATTCCATTATCCAGGAGGGTCCTGCTAATCCCATTATCCAGTCCGGCAAGTTCCATTATCCAGGAGGGTCATGTTAGTCCCATTATCCAGGAGGGTCCTGCTAGTCCCATTATCTACGAGGGTCCTGCTAGTCCCATTATCGAGGAGGGTCCTGCTAGTCCCATTATCGAGGAGGGTCCTGCTAGTTACATTATCGAGGAGGGTCCTGTTAGTCCCATTATCAAGAAGGGTCCTGTTAGAACCATTATCCAGGAGGTTCCTGCTAGTATCATTATCCAGGAGGGTCCTGCTAGTACCATTATCCAGGAGGGTCCTGTTAGTACCATTATCTAGGTGGGTCCTGCTAGTACCATTATCTAGGAGGGTCCTTCTAGTCCCATTATCTAGGAGGATCCTGCTAGTCCCATTATCCAGGAGGGTCTTACTAGTCCTATTATCCAGGAGGTTCCTGCTAGTCCCATTATCCAGAAGGGTCCTGCTAATAAAATTTTCAACAAACTAATAATACAAACGAATATTATGAATGATATCTTCATTATTTGGCAGTTCCTTCAAGGAAAATAATAATAATAATAATAATAATAATAATAATAATAATAATTGTAATAATAAATGAAATAAATATTCCAAAATTCAGGTAATTGCTATTTTGATATATATTATTCAATTTTGATATAATATCACAAGTCTTTATTGTAGGGTTTTCATTTCGCTCGCTGTAGACTAGGTTGAACATCTTGGTTCCTCGAATATTTAATCTTGAAACAACTAGTGTCCCTGCTTCAACAAAGAAAATTCGTGAGTTTGAAAAGGTGGTTGTTGGTTTCTGGTTCCATCTTTTGACAAGGGTGACTCAAACATTTGTGACGCTTTGGTTGTTTCCAACGGTCAATACTTATTGATTGATTGTAATTTCATCCAAATTTGCTTATTTTGGGACCTAAATCTAATGTCTTTATCTCACAACACTCATTGTTTATACTTCATAGAATCAAAGAATTTTCGATTTCAACACTTGAATATAGATTATTACTCATTAGCATGATGCTTCACCTAGTACCATTTAGAATTTTGGTAGCGAGTCTTGAAATTCCATCCTAGTTTCGTAACAGAGACTCCACTCAAATACATATGGAAAAAAGTGAAGAAAAGTTTTAGAAAATTACGAACTATACGAGAATAAAAGAAAAGATTCGATGAATACTCTTTTTTTAGTAAGAAGAAGAAGAAAGAAAAACTTATCTGAGTGTGGGAGCCGAGTCTATTGATCATGCCATGCAATTTCAATTGATTTCCAGACTTGGCTATCCAATCTATTCATCAACCATTATTGATCATTCATCTTGATGTGGAATCCCGACACTTAATGAAACCATAAATAATTTTGAACCCTTATTCAGTTTGTGATATTCACGAAGGTCTTTGCCACTAAAATCTATCATGTTAATTGCTCCAGCTCACGTTTGCCTTATGGTGCATGTCATAATTTTCACCAATAAGACTCTCTCATATTCAACTCCTTTTCACCTTACGGTGCCCACTTAGGGATTTCACCAATAAGACTCTCATTTTTATTTCTTTCTACTAACATTTGTCTTATAGTTCCCATTCAAGATTTTTACCTACCCTTAACCAACTTACTCTCGACATATCAAGGGTTGATGCATAGACATTTCTTTGATTCACTTTAGATGATGGGGTTGATTTTGAGCTTTGAGATGAGAGATCAAATAAATAAACAAACGACTTTTGCCCCAGTTTACTACAATATGAATTTTTGGATTTGTGTTTGGTTGAACCGAACCCAAAGCTAGGGATGCCTTCGTATCTTGCCGAAACAAGAATTAGGTCGAACGTAGTTCAGACAATTATTTTTATTTTTTTTAAAAGTCAAGGAAACAACCTAACCAAGAGATTCCATTGAATCAACCCTTGAAATATCGAGCCCAAACATAAGAGTTTCTAATGTCAAAAATCAAATCATATGTAATGTCTTTTCAAAACATCAGCATTGACGACCATTTCTGTCACATTGCCTTCTATATCTGCTAAGTAATAAGCACCATTGGGTGATACCCTTTTAACAATGAATGGTCCTTTCCAATTTTGAGAAAATTTGCCTTTGATTTCGGCATGATGTGGCAAAATGTGTCTCAACACTAATTAACCCTCTTCGAAATGTCTGGGATGCACCCTTTTGTTGTATGCTCGTGCCATTCTTTTCTGATATAATTGTCCATGACACACTGTTGTCAGACGCTTGTCATAAATCAAACCTAATTGCTCTAACCTAGTTTTGATCCACTCATCATCATCAATTTCAGCCTCCACAACAATTCGTATAGACAGGATCTCAATCTTTGCAGGCATAACTGCCTCAGTCCCGTATACCAGTGAATATGTGGTAGCTCCCACTGACGTACATACTGTAGTGCGATAACCCAACAAAGCAAAAGGCAACTTTTCATTCCATTGTCGAGAACTTTGCACTATCTTACGAAGTATCTTTTTTTAATTTTTTTAGCAGCCTCTACAGCCCCGTTTGCCTTTGGGCGATACAGAGACAAATTTTGATGCTCTATCTTAAATTGGTAGCATACCTCTTGCATTAAGAAGCTGTTGAGAGTTGCAGCGTTATCAGTTAATCACCTTTGAAATAGCGAACCGACAGATAATGTTGAAATGGATGAAATCAACCACGACCTTCTTAGTCACTGACTGAGTTACTGCTTCCACCCACTTTGTAAAATAATCAATGGACACCAAGATGAACTTGTGACCACTAGATGCTTTTGGTTTTATCGGTCGAATCACATCCATTCCCCATGCCACAAAAGTCCATGGAGAAGACATTGCATTCAACTCAGAAGGGGAGTAATGTATCAAATCACCATGTATTTGACATTCATAACATTTACGAACAAATCGTATGGAATCCCGCTCCATGGTGAGCCAATAATATCCTGCTCGAAGTATCTTCTTGGCTAGAACATATCCATTCATATGAGGTCCACAAACTCCTGAGTGTACTTCAATCATGATTGTGAAAGCCTCTTGAGCTTTTACACACCTTAGAAGACCTAAAACCGGTATCTTCTTGTACATTATGCCTCCGCTTAAGAAAAAAGCCCTTGATAGTCGTCGAATAGTCCTTTTTTGATTACTAGCTACATCCGACGGACATTCTCCAGACTGAAGATATGTTTTGATATCATGAAACCAAGGCTTACTGTCAAATTAATCCTTAATCATGGTGTAATAAGCATGTTGATCACGAATTTGTATGTATAAAGGGTCGATATGAGCATCATCAGGGTTTTGGAGCATCAAAGATAAAGTGGCCAATGCATCTGCAATCTCATTGTGCACTCTCGGAAAGTGTCAAAACTTTATCAACACGAATCGTTGACAAATACCTTGTAAAAATGTTGATATGGTGTGAGCTTTGGGTCTCGAGTTTCCTATTCTCCTTGAATTTGATGAAGTAGTAAGTCTGAGTCTCCTAACACTAACAATTCATGGATGCCCATGTAACAACTAACCTCAGACCCAAAATGCACGCTTCATATTCAGACATATTATTAGTACAATATAATCTAAGTTGGGCTAATATAGGGTAATATTCCCTGATTCAGACATAAGAACAACTTCTATTCCAACTCCTTTCCTGTTAGAGGCACCATCAAAGAATAACTTCGAACCTTGATTGTTATCGTGAATAACTTCATCGATACAAGATATCTCTTCGTATGGAAAATAGGTTTTATGTGGTTCATATTCTTTATTAATAGGGTTCGCTGCCAAATGGTCTGCCAATGCTTGATCTTTCATTGCGGTCCATGTTACATAGATAATGTCAAACTCCATGAGCAATATTTGCCATTTCGCAAGTATGCCTGTGGGAATGGGCTTTTGAAAAATATATTTCAACGAATTCATACGAGATATGAGATAAGTAGTGTAAGATGAAAGATAATGTTTCAACTTCTGTGCTACCCAAGTTACAGCACAACACGTTCTTTCAAGAAGGGTGTACTTCGCTTCGTAAACGGTAAACTTCTTGCTGAGTTAATAAATGGCCAGCTCTTTCTTCCCAGTGTCATCATGCTGACCCAGTACACAACAGAAAAAATTATCCAGTACTGACATATACAATATCAAAGGTCTTCCTGGCTCGGGGGGGACAAACACATGAGGATTCGATAGGTAATTCTAATTCTTTAAAAAATTTCTTGACATTCTTCGATCCACTCGAATGTGGAATTCTTTTTCAACAACTTAAAGATAGGCTCACAAGTTTTTGTGAGTTGAGAAGTGAATTTGCTGATGTAGTTTATCCTTCCTAGAAGGCTCATAACCTCAATTTTTTTCTTTGGAGGTGGAAATTCTTGAATTGCTTTTATTTTTGAAGGATCCATCTCGATACCTCTTCGACTGACTATGAACCCCAAAAGCTTCCCCTATGGTACTCCAAATACACATTTTGTAGGATTAAGCTTTAGATTATACATGCGGAGCCTTTCGAAGAATCTCTTTAAGTCTTTCACATGATTTGACTATTATTTAGATTTAATGATAACATCATCCACATAAACTTTGATTTATTTATGCATCATATCGTGAAACATGGTTGTCATTGATCTCATATAAGTTTCCCCTACTTTTGTTAAATCCAAAATGAATAACCCGATAACAATATGCACCCCATGGAGTGATAAAAGATGTTTTTTCTGCATCTTCGTCATCCATAATAATTTGATAATAACCCGCATAACAATCCCAAAAGATGCAACCTCATGTTTAGAACAATTATCTAATAAAATATGGATGTTAGGCAAAGGAAAATCATCTTTTGGACTTGCCTTATTTAAATCGCGATAATTAACACACAATCAAACTTTGCCGTCTTTCTTATGGACGGGTACGATATTATCTAACCAAGAAGGATATTGAGCGACTTGAATGACTTTGGCCTCAAGTTTTTTGTGATCTCCTCTTTAATTATCACACTCATGTCGATTTTGAGTTTTCTCAACTTCTGCTTTATCAGAGGAAAATTAGGATCAATTGGCAACTTGTGAACAACCATGTCAGTGCTTAATCCAGGCATGTCATCATAAAATGACCCAAAAACATCTCTGTAATCAAGCAGGGCCTGGATTATATCTTCTTTTTGATGTTGAACATGTACACTTATCTTAGTCTCCTTAATAATTTCCTGATCCTCCAAATTAATCGTCTTAGTTTCACTCATGTTTGGATTTGACTAATTTTCAAAATGATTGAAATCCTTCCTTACATCTTCAAATACTCTGTCTTCATCATATTCGATATCTTGACATTATTTCAATATTAGGTCGAATTTAGATTGGATATTAAGATCTGGTGAAAAATTCTGCATGCATGTCATATCACTAGAATCGGCATAAAAAGAACTGTATAAAGGAAATGAGCAAATATATTAGACTGAAATAAAGATGCAATTACATCCTATTGAAAAGGGAAATAGAGAGTTCGAAATAAAACTACAAGATAAAATCCGAATTACAATCCTTGAATGAATCGGACGAAAAAAGAAAAAACAAGATAGACTACCAAGACTTGTCTTTAACGGGGAGAGGGGTGGCCTCCCAATTTTTTAACTTGACATCAGGACCAATGAAATGCACATATCTGTCGCTATTTCGAGTTCCACCATATCAACCTCGACAAATAAATCTTGAAAATAGTTGATCATTTCTTCGCTTACTTTCATCACTGGCTCTGGAAAAGATGATTGATAAGATTCTGTTGCGCGGGCTTTGATGAAAGATTTGTATATTGGTTGTATAGGCTTGGTAAGTGACCATACATCTCTCTTCTGCTTCTTTTCCTTCATTTTTTCCTCGACTCTAGGTTGGTAGCCTAAGTCAAATGTACCGATGCTCTTTCGTAGACTCACTGGATAATCTTTCCGTTGCAAGAAGATTCCTAAGCCTTTACCTGGCTCAAACCCATGTTTCAACAATTCATTCACCATCATTACAGACGCGATGGGCATATTTGGTTTTGAAATGACACTCCCCTCGAGGACATGCTCAACAACCACTACCTTAAAATAATGATAAACCAGTGCCTCATTCTTATTATTCGCCTTGATAAAAGGGAAGGAAGAGTCTCTTTAGATTGACAAGTCCCCCTCATTTTGAACAATAACCTTTTGTCGGTTGTATTCAAAATTAATCATCTGATGCTACCTTGAGGGAACTGCTCCAGCGGTATGCACCCATGGTGTCCCCTATAATAATTATAGGACGCGTTGATATCCAACACTTGAAAATTCACAGCGAAATCCACAGGACCTATGGTTAGTAAGAGCTCTATCTCACCAATGAAATCTGTTTTTGACCCATCAAAAGCTTTAACACATACATTGTTGGGTCATACCCTTTCAGCACTAACATTCAATTTCTGTAGAGTTGATAAAGGACAAATATTTGTTCCAGGTCCCCCATAAATTAGAACTCAAGTGGCATATGAAAGCTCATACTTTACAGTGATATGAAGGACTTGGTTATGTCCTCTACCTTCTTTGGGTAGTTCATTATTTTAAAAGGTGATGCGGTTTACCTCAAATATTCTCCCAGCAATCTTCACTAACTGACTCACTGTAACTTTTCTAGGAACATGTGCTTCATTCAAAATTTTCATTACAGCCTTACGATGTTCATCAGAATGTAGTAGAAAAGACAACAAAGAGATTTCGGCAGGAGTTTTTCTTAATTGTTCCACCACGGAGTAGTTTGATAGTTTCATCTTGCTTAGGAATTCCTCTGCCTCTCCTTCAGTGACCAGACTCTTTATTTGTATTTGGTAATTTTTAGTTTTCCTTAATTCCATCGGGATATAACATCTTCCTGAACGGGTTATTCCTCCTACTTTATCTATTTCTTCATCAAATTTTTTTCCCTTGTATGTCACGACAATAGGCTCATAATTCCAAGGAACGACTTTGGGGTTAGTCATTGGGAGCTGGGATACTGGCCGGTTAATCACAGGAGGAATATGGTCCCCTTGCACGATCAAGATAGGCTTGTTTGGCCTCTTTGAGACAAACGATCTTGCCTTACATGGACTTGCCCAAACATCTTCAAGGGCTCCTTTCACAGTTAAGATGGGTGTGTTTGATGGGCTCAACTTTTCTAACCTATTTTCCGCCCCTTAAGGCATCATTTTTGTTAAATCAACAACATTTGTCGACTTCTCAATGCAAGTTCCAACCTTAAGGTCACTTATATAGATATGCAAACTCTTTGTGACCTTTATTATTTCTATCTTGTTTGCTTCAGTATGCCTCGGCAATGGATTTTGATTGAAGTAGGGTCCACTAGGACTTTCAGCTATAATTCGATTAGAATCGATCAAATCTTGAATGGCCCTTTTCAAATACCAACATCTCTCCATGTTGTGCCCTGGGGCATTAGAACAATATGCGCAATGTTGAGAATAATCCAAATTTCTTGGGGGAGGATTCAACATCTTTCTCTCAATAGGACTCAAAACATTCAACGTCCTTAATTTTTGGAACAAGCTAACATAAAACTCCCCAATCGGAGTGAACTCATCTTTAACGCCATTTCCTTTCTTTTATTATGGTCTAGGATGGAAAGGAATTTCAGCTGTATTTTGATGAACTTGTGGGGGTAGGGGATGATTTTTTTGAGTTGGTGCACGCCATTGTGGATTAGTAGCGGGTGCAATTGGTTGTGCATTAAAAACATGATATGGAGAGTATGGGACAAAATATTTTGGAGCTTGGGAAGGAAAATAGTGTATTAGGGAATTATCTTGGATATGAGTCCTAGGCGCTGATACAATAGTGGCCACATCCTCCCTTCTCTTCTTCCCTCCAATATTTCCAGATCAATTTTGAAGGACTTGTGTTGTCGCTTTTAAAAAAGCTTGACTTACAATATTTCTAGTCTTGATGCCATTTTCCACCATTTCCCCTACCTTAATAACATCAGTGAATGTCTTTCCGATGGCAGAAAGCAGATAGTGAAAGTAATCATGTTCTTGCGCCTTGAGAAAAACGTCAATCATCTCTAACTTGTTCATCGGTGGTTAAACCCTAGCAACTTGTTCCCTTCATATGATAGCATATTCGCGAAAATTTTCTGTGGTCTTTTCCCTCGTGTTGGCTAACGAGGAGAAATCTGGCACAATGTCAATATTATAATGGAATTGTTGTACAAAACATTGAGCCAAATCATCCCATGTGTGCCTGTTGGTGATATCCTGATCTATGAACCATTCTGATGCAATCCCCACTAAGCTTTCCCCGAAATACGCCTTAAGTAACTCTTCTTTGCCCTCTTCACCCCTCAATTGGTTGCAATGTCTCTTTATATGAGCTATGGGGTCTCCGTGACCATCGTATTTGTCAAACTTTGGAGTATCAAAACAAACAGGAAAATGGAAGTGAGGAAACATACAAAAGTCACTTAACGAGATGCCTTTGTGGCCTCCTAGTCCTTGCATATATCTTATACTCTGTTCCAAACTCTTCATTTTTTAGTCATTTCTTCATGTTCCTCATTCTTGACCATCTTCTCAATTTCGACAAGGGAACTATATTGATGAATGTGGGGATGAGAGCTTGGAATTTTAATGGTCTCTTCAAGAGTGTAACTGTGATCACGCCGAACTTTGGGCGGAGGATCGCTGTGGGATTTGGGCGCCATCGTTGGTTGCGAGACGCTGTTAGTCGGGGCAGTTGACACAAAGATTGGATTACTTATCATAGGTGTAGTCAAAGGGCGCACCATAGAAATTCCAGCGAAATTGGATGTGTTAGCAAAGAGGCCGAATCCACGGGGATATATCTGATCGCTTGTCGACATCTGGATAGGGGGAGACATATTTGTATTAAAATAGTCATGGATTGACGACGGTGGAGGTTGTCCACTCATCCAAGTCTCGTACATCTCTTCCATTTGTTGTTTTATTGACCTTATATCTTCTGTTGTCCCTGTTTCTTGTGAAGTCATCTGGTTTTGGATCTCATCATTGTCCGATTCATTTCCGTCTTTGGGGGCCATTTTCTGTTTCCCTTTCGATCTTGAATTGTAAGGATATGATACTAGTTTAATCACAAACCAACTACTTAAGCTAGTATGTTTCTCTTTATTTCTCTCTCTTTCTCGCTTTATCTCTCTGAATGGAGTAACAAACCGATTAGTGTTAAGAAATTATGCACATTGCATCCACATACTTCTAATATGCAGGACCTTATATTTCATCCCGACTTACATAGGTATTCTTCTATTCATTATTTTTTTATTATTTTTTTATATATTATTATTATTATTATTATTATTATTATTATTATTATCATTATTATTTTGTTTTCTTGTTTTTTTTTTGGATTTTTTTATCAGAAAGAGAAGAAAGAAAAAAGAAAAAAAACAATTTGGATCGAACCCCCTAGGTTGCCTTTGTATCATGTTTGGCCCATAAATCAGATCTTGCGTAGTTCGAGAAAGATATTACTTTTTTTAGCATGACATATGCACATAAGGTGACCAAAAGCAAATCTTTTTCATTCATTTTCAAATATTTTTAAAACAATGATTTGAATAGAACATAAAAAAACAGAAGTACCTAGGACTTAACTCTAAATGAAATAAAATAATAAAAACGAAAAAGAAAGAAAGAGAAAAAAATGAAATAATCACTACTAAGAAAATAGACTCAAAAAGAAACTGAATCCTCAAATCTCAATCATCTCCAAGACCCTTATAAATCTTCGCCAACGCTTTCGGTAGATAAGGAGACAAAGCATGGTCCTGTCGGCCTAACCTCTCTTCGTTCTGGTGTAAAATATCTAGCATAAAAATTATTGAGTTCATCCCTTAGATGTAGTATTCGGTCTCTGGCTTCATCCATATTTTCATAACAATTCTGTAACTAGTGGTGAGCACTATTGACTTAATGCGTCAAATTTTCCCTTTGTTCTTGGAGCTCTTCAACTTCAAGGTGGAGTGCATCTCGCTCGGCTATCCTTTGACCTCTCTCAATCTCACAGTCTGCCTAATAAGAATTGAAACGCCTTGCTATTTCTCTTTCCCATTTGATAGAGTCTTTAACTTGTGTTTGGAGTCTAGACTGTGCGCAGATAAGATAGGCCTTTTCTGTCTTATACTCCTCTTCCTATTGGTCCATCGAGTCTATGGCAATGTCCAAGTCTTCTAGTAAGGTCAGAATGGTAGAACAGTGTTTTCTAACTCTAACTTCAAATATCGCATCAAGTTGGGACAAATCCTCTTTAGCGTTTTTCAGGTCATTACTTAGGATATACAGAGTAGATTTATAGCTTCTTTCGACTTTGAGGCGAGCTTTCATAATCTTAACCTCAATTTCTGCTTCTCGATCTATATCCTTTTATTGACCCTTTTGGCATAACATTAGGAAGGGGCTGATCATGAACCCACTCTATATACACTTGGTCCACCTCGCCTCTTGTTCGATACTTCACCATATCGTGGGGACTTGAGAGTATGCATCCCCCCCAAATCTTAAATATCTCTGATTGCATTAAAGGTATCTTGGGATGAAACTCATACATGACTTCCCGCATATTTTCATTAGGTGGTAGATACTGGTGTCGCCAAGTTGTCGCATAACTCTAAGTGGCATGTAGGGTTGGACACCTCGAAGACCCATTAGGACGATGAATGATCGAAAATGAGACATGTATATCACCTCGGCCAATGGAAACCAATGATAATTCCACACAATCTTGTCAACAGTCAGATTATTGAGGCGTTTCTTCCAAGCTTCAATACCATTTGGAAAACTATGATCTTTGATTCTTTCTTTGTGGACTCCAATATAATCATTCCATTCTACATTAAAGTCCACTGCATAAGGGTGATGACGAATGTGTTCAATCATCCCTAGTTGTATTAACATATTGCATCCCTCAAACTAGTCTTTTCCATCCTTGCAAATTGTTAAAGCACGATAGATGTCTGCCAAAATCATTGGTACGAGGGTGATATTAGGCTTTTTCTCAAAAGTTGTAATGACTGCAGCCAAGTTTATGCTAATCTTTCCTCTTTTTTTTGAAATACCATGATCCCCAAAAAAGCTACCATGAAGTCATCATAACAGTGTGCTTCCCAGGTCAGACGACACCCATTATTACGGAGTTTCTTTCCATACACTTCAAATCCATCACTTTTGCCATATCCTTTGTGCAAAAGTTCGAACGAAACCCATCCATTATCGTGAGAACCACCTATATCATTCTCATTTATATGCAGTAATTCTAAAAACCTCCTTCCATTAATATGTTTTAGTATCATAGACTCTCCTTTGTTAAGATGTTTACCCTTTCTAATGAATGCCCCTATCTCCTCAATGGTGGGGGTGATTTCACAACCAGAAAAACAGAATACATTCCTTAACGTGTCCCAAAGATTTCCTAGTGCTTCTTTCAAGTCCCGTCGTGGCTCAACATACAAAAGGCTTTGTAGAAATCCCAAGCATTTGAACACCATTCCTTGTTCATGGTTCGTCATATTTTCATACCATGTCTTCAAGAGTGTCGGGGCCTTATCCATTATCATGAATCGAGGTGATTGATCCTCCCTTTGTCTCTGATCTCCCTTTCCATATGGTTTCATACTTTCCTCTATTATGATAGTGACAAATTAGTCTTAATAAAATAATTTTTTTAATAAGAATAACGTAAAAATCACACACACAATTTTTTTTATGTTTATTTTATTTTTATTTATTCATTGAAAAATATGGTTATTAAAGGATATTCGATTGTATTTTATTTTTTGTTAATTAAATTTCCAATCTTTTTTTTGTTTCATATAGAAAAACATGATGGTAATGGTAGATTTTTCTATTTTTAAAAGATTTATATATTTTGATAGAGAAAACTATGTTTAATAAAAGGATTACGTCAAAACTTTAATTTTGTATTTTTCGTTATAATTATTTTTTTGTTATAATTCATTCATCTAAAGTCGATCAACATTTGTATAGTCTTCCCAATAATTCAACAAGTAACACAAATAATGTGCATGATAGTCTTAAGTAGAGATACTTCTTCTAGACAGGCTCGACCCCTGTGTCAAGCT
Source organism: Solanum chmielewskii (assembly GCA_027704785.1). Taxonomy (NCBI): domain Eukaryota; kingdom Viridiplantae; phylum Streptophyta; class Magnoliopsida; order Solanales; family Solanaceae; genus Solanum; species Solanum chmielewskii. The sequence continues at coordinate 10,792,151 of JAKWIX010000323.1, forward strand.
CCCATTAATTCAACAATATACATGATGCAGATAAATCAAATCCTATTTGAGATAGTCATAGTTGAGACTTGTTTTACTAGGTAAATAACCTAATAGAGAAGGTGTCTAGACCGGATGTAAAACGAGCGGACCACTCGAGTCGAGAAAGGACAACTTACCAGTAGCAGGGCTTTCCGGCCTCACTGTTAGTCCTTTTCATCCTAAGACATGTATTACTATTGAATCCATCCCAGAAGCGTTGTCGCATCTCTGGTATCTCATGGCTCGAGAGCGTAATTCCATCTCCGAATAAAGTATCTCAGAAGACTCACATGGATGCGCGAGGAAAGACAGTTATATGATAATTCACATATTATCAAAAAGATAAATAAGCAAGCAAATAACATATTATGTCATTAAACACAATATCTACAAATTGATAAGTATGTAAATAAATAATAAAGTCACATAGAAGTCCATGTTGATATGCTCGAATTCTAGTCAGTCCCCAGCGGAGTCGCCAGGGATGTTACTCCCCTTTTTCGTGTAGCGGCGTAAGGTTATTCCAATTTAAATGAAGTTATTAATTAAGAGATTATTTTAATTTTTTCAGAGTCGCCACTTGGGATTGAATGATTGTGTTCCAAGTCACCTTTTTGTTTTTAATCCCTAACCAAAAGGAAATGTTTTTTTTTAGTTTTGGTCTGCGACCAGTTCGTGTAATGAATTGTGTTGACCGAGGGGAAGGTATTAGGCATCCCTCGAGTCCCGTGGTTTCAGCACGGTCGCTTTATGAACTTTTATGACTTAAATTAATTTTTTAAAAATTCTATTGTTAAAACAAATGTATTTACCCTCATTCTTTGATTTATTTAAATATATTAAAAACTACCTTATTTATTAATTTATGCCCTTTAATTAAAGATATATATATACGCATATAAATTAAATGAAACAAAGCAGAATAAAATAAGATTCTTTATTTTACTTTTTCTTTTGTTATTATTTTTTTTGATACGTTTCCTTTTTTTTCCTTTGTACCTTCTCATCTTTTCCGATTATTATTATTATTATTAATATTATTATTATTATTATTATTATTATTATTATTATTACTATTTTATACTTTCAAGGTTTTATTTGTTTTTTTATTTAACTTAATTTATTTTTCTGTCTGGACAAAGAAACTTTCAAAAAGAAAAAACTTTCTTTCCTCTTCAATTGCATGTTTTTTTTAATATTATTTTTATACTTTTTTTTCTTTTATTTTTTCCTTCTGTTTTCTCTTTTTCCCCCTTTTTTATTATTTTCTTTCTCACATTTTATTTTTAACTTTTCATTTTTCTTTTTATCATTATTATTATTTTATTTTTTTATTTTTGTTTTTCTTCCATTTTTATTCAATATTTTTTATTACGTCACTAACATTAAACGAACACCGTATTAACAAAATTAATATATTTACAAAATAGGTACACATGTTATCATTATAAAACTAAATATGAAAAATTAAAATGACTTGGACAATAATTTTACTTAAATATAAAATAAACTATGGGTTATTTAAATATGAAAAAAATCACGGTTCGTTATAACAATTTCACACAAAATATAACTATACAAAGGATCTAAACATAAAGTTGATACGAAATATTTGAACATACTTCATATAACTACGTCAATAAATATTAATGTTTTAAACACATGCGAAATTTAACAACTTCAATATATTGCAATCCATTCTCGCATTATCATGACATAACACCAATACAAAATAAAATTAAGTATTACCTCTTCTTGAAATTATTTCACGAAAATAAAGAATTTAGGAACCACGAACTTGAAACCTCGAACTCCACTATTTTTACATGTGTTTTTTTTTGTGCGTGTGTTCTTCAGGAAAAAAAATGAAATGTTTCTTTTTGTTGTTTCTTCTTTTTTTTTCCTCCTTTCCATTTTGTTTCTTTTGCTCTTTTTCGTTTGCTGATTTTTCTTTTTCCTCCCCCTTTGTTGTTGATTTTATTTTTTTTCTCCCTATGTTGCTGATTCCCCCCCCCCCCCCCCCCCCCGTTTATTAATTTATATATAGTTATGTATATGTGTGTATGTGTGTATGGAAGAGTTGGATTAGCGGAGTGAGGTGTGGGGTGAGTGGAGAGAAATGGTGAAGTGGGGGTGGGATAATGGGTAGGTTAATTTCTTTTAATTATTTTTTTGTTATAAATAGTTATAATATTAATTAAAAAAAATTAAATAGCTAGATTAAATAAATATAAAAAATTAAAATCACTAATTTATTAAAACTTTGAATGGATAAATAAAAATATACCTTAAAGTGTGATTCTATTTTTTGTGATTTTCATATCTTTTAAAAATAAAATTAATAAAATAAGATAAAACTCAAAATATTTATAAAAATATTCAAGCTCTAAAAAGGGTATAAAACTTAAATTCGGTCAAAAATTACGTGTCTACACTAGTAGTATTGCTGTCGTGACTTCTCTCTCAAACAAGCTGAAGACACATTAATAAAATTGTATTTGCAAGTACAAATTTGTTAAATTCAACCACAACTACTAGAAGAAATCACCAATAAACTACAAGCAAGACCCAACAACAATTTTAACCCATATTTTCTAAATCATACCACAAGAATGGGGATTTTAGCCACACATCACTAAATAGAAATCATACCTTCAATGATGATAAAATCAAATGGGTATGAGAAATAAAGTCTTGATTTGGGAAAAGCAAGAAGAATCATTGAGACTCACTTCCAAATCGAAAGAGATGAAACCCTCTTTTTCTTCAAGTCTTCAAATTACCCTCAAACATAGAGTAAACATATGAAAGACCATATTCTAGAAAGAAAATAGTAATAATGTCCGACTCTCTAAAAACTACAATTCTACTAGTATCTATAGTTTTTCAGTTCTGTGTTGCAATGGATTGTTCGGTAGTATTAGTCAGAATCAATGACAAATTCTACAATTCTAGCATTGGTGTAGTTCACAACCTTATGGTACAACCATTAACGTTATTGAGCTTTGTTCCATTGCGAGATATAGTACTACTTCGAAGAACTACTCTACGACGCTGACTGCTCCTTTGTTCTGCCGATTTGATCCTTTCCTTCAGGGCTCATCACACTGGTACAAAAGTCTAAGTAGGATCTTTGGTAATCCACCAAGTGGACTTGGCGATTCTCAAGATTCCATTTCTTCATTCTTTTCAGCCTTTTTGTTCCTCTTTGTTACATAATGCCCATGCTTTTCTTCAAACTTTAAATACCTGAAACTTAAGAGTTTTCATCAGACATTGACATAAAAAATAAACATTATAAGAACTATTTTTACCAAAATATAGCCCTAAATCATTTCAATCTATGAATTCATCAACACCCCCACTTAAACTTTTTCTTGTCCTCAAGTAAAGCTAAAGTCCAACAGTTGAAAGAGGATGTCTCAAATAGTGATACATAAGAATCAATAATGAATGTACACAAAAATACTCAAATCACTTATGCAAGGATCAACTGTGTACTCAAACATTCAACTTGTGATACTCTATTACCAAAAATTATCTTGCCGACATTACTTGCTTCAAATGTAAGTTCAAGCTCAACAAAAGCATTTGAATTACCTCACACAAATGATGATTTCATTTTTACACACAAGGTTATAATAAACTCAAAGTTCAGAAATCATATACAATGCTCACTCTAAAAAAGAGGAACACAACACATACTTTCACCCATAGGTTTGCCCTTATTTTTCTTGTCAACATTTGTTTCAATTTCTCAATATAAAAAATGTTTTTCTAAGGTTTGTAATGGGGTTGAGTGTAAAGGTATGGTCATTTAGAACTAGTGACTACTTATCCTAATGAATTTTGGTTCTCGTAACACTTCCTTTCTTCTTATTTCCTCATCTTCGTTAGTGCTTCATAAGTCAACCTATTATTCACTTCCTTAGGTAGCTTGGAAACTCTATTTCTTTTGTACTTTATTCCACATCTTTTTTTTCCTTTTCTTCTTATCTTTTTTATATGGAGGGTTTCCATCTTCTCACAACACCATAGGTTCAGGAAGACTTTCTTTAACACCCCATATCCGAAATAGTCCAAAAATATAGTTTTTATAAGTTGCCAGTTCCACTGATGGAAGCCAACTATGGAGTGTCAGTAAACTTACAGTTTGCCAATCAACTCTATCGATGGCCAGTCAACTTTTCATCCTTAGTCGTGAATGATGGTTGACCAATGCAAACCATTAGTCGACTTGCGGTTTGTCAGTTAGATCCGTCGATGGACCAATAAAATTTTTGTCCTTAGTTATGAATGATGTCTGACCATTATGGACCGTCAGTCGACTAATAGTCCATTAGTCATCTCCGTTGATGGTCTAGCCAACTTTCAGTCCATAGTCATGAACTCTCCTAGGAGTTCATCTTATGAGCATATCAGATGATAGAGTAAGCATTGATAATGGGTCACAATTAATGAAAAAATACACTGATCCAATATTTCATGAGCATAAGGGAGAAATCTACCAGTAGAGGGTGGAGGTTTTCTCCCAAGGCTGAGATGGTGTGCTTTTCTACCAAGGTAGATTATGTGTTCCTAAACAGGGCGACTTGAGAGATCATATTTTTGTAGAGGCCCATAATTCCATATATTTTTATCCATCTAGGTGCCACTAAGTTGTACCGCGGTCTGCGCGAAGTCTATTGGTGGAATAGTATGAAAAGAGATATAGCAGATTTTATGGCTAAGTGATCCAATTGCCAGCAAGTCAAGGTAGATAATAAAAAACAAGGAGGTATAAATCAAGAGATTGAAATTCCTACTTTGAAGTGGAAAGTGATCAAAATGGACTTCACCACAAGTTCACCTCATACTAGTAGACAACAAGAATACATTTGGGTGAAAGTTGATAGAGTTACTAAGTCTTCATGCTTTTTGGCGATCAAGACTACATATTCAGCAGAGGACTACACGAAGCTTTAAATTAATAAGATGGTGAGGTTATATGGGGTTCTTTCGTATATTATATCAAATAGAGGCCCTCAATTTTTTACCTCTCAATTTTGGAAGTCGTTTCAGAAAGGTCTTGGTACTCATGTTAACCTTTGCACAACATTTTATCCTCAGATGGATAACCAGGCAGATCATACCATTCATACCTTAGAGGACATTTTGGGAGCTTGTGTGATAGTATTTAAGGGTAATTGTGATGACCACCTTCCTCTTAAAGAGTTCACTTATTATAATTGTTACCATTCAAGTATTCAGATGGCTCTTTATGAGGCATTATGTGAGCATAAATTTATGTAACAACCAATAACAAACTAGGTTAAAATAGATCCTATAATATGTGTTATTAGTTAATAAGGTGTTAAAATAATGAATAATAGCTATAGAAGTCAGTTTGAAGAGTTTGGAGGTGAAATGACAAAGGCGACCAAAAAGTTCAAAAACTAGTCTTGTGCGCGCGCTAGCGTGTCCTTGTAAGTTGCATGTGTTTTAAGGTGTTGTTTGGTGTCTATAATCAGTGGTAGAAACCCTATAACTATAGGTATATACGTATGGTCAAAATGTTTGAGAACGACTCCAAAGACCAATCAAAGGGTCCTTGCGGATGACCCAAACATAGGCCAAGGAAGCTGTCGGGGCAGCCCCCTTTTGAAGGTGGCTGCACGTCGCACAACTAGCACATGGGAGGTAAAAAGTTGCCTTCTTATGCGGTATTATAATGTTCTTCACTGCCTCCATATAATTTTGAAAATCAAAAAATATGAACCTGCATTCACGACACACAGTGGCTGCCAAGTTTTGGTCGCGTCGTTTTTACGTCAAATTAGACTTGGTTAAAAGGTCTAATTATTGCACAGATCTTTTGGTTACTTTGGAGATTATTTATTGATGGTTATTAAGTCTTTTTAAACCCCCAAATTCACCAATCAAACTAAACCCTCAAGCCAAACAAGAGCTCTCCATTCCTCTCTCCAAAATCATCATTGATGAAGTTTTGAAGCTCCAAGGAAGAAGGTCAAAATCTCCATGTTTTTTTTCCATTAATTTCATTGGATTTGTTCAATTAAGGTATGATGATTCATCGTGATTATTCTTCCATTCAAGGAGTCATTTAAAAGGCTTTTAAAAGATCTTTTTAAAACTTAAAATCTTCTTTTGAATTTTAAGCATGGGTTCTTGTGTGAAAAGGTTTTAAGTGATGTTTTATGGATTGATCAATGTTAATTGAGTTTTTAAAGATCAAATATTCCATGATCCCATGCAGTCCTTGAATTACTAATTTTGGCTCTATTTGGGTGAATTGATCATGACTTGATCTTATTGAATTCATGTGTAGATTGTAGTGAACTATTGAATTATGTATTGATCAATGTTAGGATTGTTCATATCTTGATGTATATGTTGATATCTATATTGAGTATTTACGGATCATTTACATGGATAAATTGTTGGCCTATTCTTATATTCATTATTATCGTAAAGATATCTTGTTATGTAAGTATGTTGGAAATGGTAAGGAATGGTGATGATGGCTATTGAAAGGTGGTGAGTTGACCTAATTTATTTGTTTAACATAGAATTTATATTGAATTGTCATTGATTTTTATGGTCCACTTATGGTGGCAGTCTTTAATTGTTATATATGTTATGAACATGGACTTGTTGGCATTCTCATAGAATTATGGTATGATCATGATATGGTATGTCTGAAGGTATAAAGTAAAGGTACTCATGTAATGTCTATATGATATTGTAAGGGTATTATAATGATATTTGTCATTGATTGGCGTGGTCCACTTATGGTGATGGTGTTTAATTGTTATATATGTTATGAATATGGCCTTGTCGGCATTATTAGGGAATTATGGCATGATCATTATATGGTTGGTGTGAAGGTATAAAGTTAAGGTACTCATGCGATATCTATATAATATTTTATGGGTATTATAATTATATGATAGAATGTATTTCCTCTCTAGTTGATGATATATGATGTGAAGGACTAGGGAGAACCTTTAGAGAATAATGTGGTCTCTTGTGTGGTATACTAGTTGTCCCAACTGTTTACTTGAAAAGGTATTGAATGACATTCTAGGAGAGGTAGACATAAATTCCCTTCCATTAACGATTTTATGAGGTATTCTAGAGTATGCCTTAAAGATGTAGACTTAAGCATGATGTCGCTTCTTGATAAGTCTAGAACCCTAAGTGACTGTGAAACCTTGATGTAACTACCCTAAAATGAAATAGGCTTATGTATAGCTTCGCTAGTTCTTTAAGGGCTTCTAATTAGTTTAATTAATGTGTATGTGAGTTTTGAAGTCATTCTGGTTGAGTTTGATGTAAAATGTAAAGGAACGACCAAGACGTTCGAAAACTAGTCCTTATGTGCTTGCATGTTCTTATATGTGTGTCGTGAGGTTACAAGGTCTTAAATGATAGATTATAGTGCTTAGAGGCAGTGTATAAAGTTTGGAAGAGTTTAGAGGACACACGTCCAATAATGTCCAAGGAGTTTGAAAGTTAGCCTTTGGACGTGTTTGTGTGTGCCTTAGCATGATTCATAATTTGTTTGATGTTGAAATTAATAGGGTAGGTTACTAATAATAATCCGTGAAAGTTTAAGGATTCAACATCCGGTCACGAAACCACCTAGGACCCACACGAGCCCTAAGAAGAACCCCAACTCAAAGGGACAGACTGCCTCGCAGTGGCAATCAACGACACAAATGATGACCAGTCCTTTGAACGATGCCTCATCGACTTAGGGCGTCGATGGAGCCTGCAGGAATGAAATTTTGGGATTTTGAAACCCAAACGACAGACCACAAACGATGGGGCATAGAACACCTGATGATCCATCAATGCGAGGGCTTCGATAGGCACCGACACTACCTGCTATTTTTCTTCCATGCTTGGGGTGTTTTGGGAAATTCACCCCAAGTCATATAAATTGTATTGTCGATTTGTTTAGGTGTATTTGGTATTTTATGCGTATTAATTTTTTTTGACCCTCATTTAGACGCCAACGCCTAAGTCAAAAACCTTTCCCTCCCAAACTTTCTTCAAGAATCCTCCTTGAGAGCTCAAGGTAAAGATGGAGCTTGATGATATATTTTCAATGGAGTTTATTATTTAATTCTCTATGTATTATAATAATAAAGTATAGAATTACTTTTTCTAAGGATTGCTATCACCTTAGAGTTAATTTTAAAGTCATTTAAAGAGATGAAAAAGTCTAATTTCTACTCTAAATCAAGGGTTCTTGCATGAAACATTTTCAAATATTAAGATGTGATATTATTGATGTATAATTGATGTTTTACAATGAAAATATCCATGAAACCTTGACGTTCTCATGTTTTTATATTTCGCTATAGTATGGGTGAATTGATCATGACTTGATAATAGTGAATTCATATGTAGATTACTTCGGGCTATTGCTTTAGGAAAAGATCATGTTACAATTGTATTTAGATTGCCTTAAATTGTTTATATTCATATAGTATCATGTTGTATCATTGTATGGTTTGATTATTGGTTTGGATTAGTGGTTATGACTATATGTAAGAGCCTTTGTGAGGTGAATTGATTGAAATGTCTAAGGAATGTTGTTGATGATGATGGAAATGTGGTAAGTTGTCTTTATTATTCTCTATTGTGTAGAGATGATCTAGAATTTTTTATAATGAATTTCATTTGGTGGTATGTTCCACTTATAGTGACGGTGTCTATGTGTTGATTTTGTTATGTAAATAGCCTTGTCGGTATTATTTATGCAAATCGTAGTAGTATCAAGCTAGGGTTTGGATGAATGTATAATGTGAAGTTGAATATGTGAATTAATGTGGTCATGTTAAATATTCTATGGATTATATGATTATGTAAAGTGATGTATCAGGAAATATATGTGTAATCTAGTATAATATGAAGATAGGAGCTGTAGTACTCTTGGAATGCTGATGTGATCTTATATAAATGCTTATGTCATGATTCTTCTTCAAGTAATTGTACAGGATGATAAGAGTTCAAAGTGTGTCTTATGTGATAATGTTGTATATGAATGTGTGAGAGCAAAGCAAGTTATTCTTAAATGATTATGTGTGACTATGGTAGATTGATGAGTCTCTTTATGCGTTGATGTGTCATCTTGTGTGGTAGACTTAGTATCCCTACTTGGTACTTGAATGACATTGTATGAGTAATATGATGAATGGTGTGTCTTGATTTGGTATACCTATGTCCCTTTTCTTGATGCATATACGATATTTGAATTGGTGATTCCTTGACTTGGTAGGCTAAAACACCCTTCTCTTTTATGTAAATGATTGATTAATGTATGACCTTGAAAAAAATAAAGACGATTATGATATCCTTGAAGTTTAAAGCCGTAATGGTATCCTTATCGTATAAAATGATGGACTTAGGGATAGGTTGGCTGCAACGACATGAAAACCATCCTTAAGAAAGTCATGAAGCTACCTTAGTAACCATTGTGTGGTATCCCTAGTGGACCCATCCGTGGCAAGGTATTATGATTTGGTTATGACTACTATATGATACCTCTTCATATACAATTGTGATTGAATAATTCTATGTGAACTAAGGCTTGCACCGAATCAATATGCTCGGGGAGTGACTCTAAATAACTTGAGACTATAGTACAAAGAAAGTGTTAATATTCCTTAACCATGTGACTACATGGAATGTGTCCTTGTTCTAACCTAGGCATGTGGAACACCCTCTATCGGAGTAGGGTAGACTCAGGATTCGATACCTACCTAGTATGGTCTATGTCTATTAATGCCTATTCTCATCATGTGGGGTAGATACTACTACTGGATAAATTTTACAACGATTAAGTAGTTGAATGGGACACTATCTAGACATGGAACAAGTCGGCTTTGAAGATGTTAGGATGTTGTTTCCTTACATCTTTTCAAAGACCATTATGTGAAGTCCTCTAAATGTATGGTAAATATGGTTTCTAAATGAAGTATATTTTATATGAAGTTACCTATCTAGGGTAGCTTTGAGAATTGCTTAGCTTGGCTTGAAGAGGGTGTATGTCGGTCTCTTAATATTTTAGTTAGGTGAGTCTTTTAGTAGCCTTAGCAGGATGTTTATATTGTGTAAAGGCTTGTTTATTGAAGGTGAAATTATATGATACGTGATGTATTGGAGTAACTTACTCTAGGTAGTCTTGAGTATCATCTATGGGTATGTGAAAGGGTTGTATGGTCGGCTGCTTGATATCTTACTTAGGTGGGTTTAAGGAAAATCATTGGTAGGGGGTCCATGTGAATATGCTTATGTGATTGATGCTACTTTAATGTGTTCTATATATGATTATTGACTTGTGTTATGTTTCTTAATCTCTTTTATGAAGGTTTTATCATAATGTTATGAAATCAGGTTTCTTTCTAAATGTCCCTTTTTCATGGTTTTTGCATGGTTTCCATACTTAGTGCATTCAATGTGCTAACCCCTTCTTTTCTTTTTTTGACTAAAGTGTAGCGAATTTGATGTTTTGTTATGCCATATAGGATGGATAGGTTTATTAGGGCTGAAGATGAAGTATGGGTGATTCCTCATTGATTTGAGGACAAGACTAGGAGCTTTTCAAAAAAGTGATGTAAACGGATGTCCACAGAGTCATAGTCTTTATTTTACGTCTTGTATAGACTTAGTCCCTATGTTATAAATTCTAAGTATTAGATAGTTTAAAGAGACATTATAAAGCTAGATGTTTTTAAAGAAAGTCTTCCGCTTGCGTATTAATGAAAGTATTTCTTCGTGTTTATAGAAAGTTTTAAATTCACATTTATTTTCAAGAGTATATTATGTGATTTTATGCGAGAGGCTTGTGTGAGACTTCTTGAAGTCTCATTCCTTTTGTGGTGACTTGCGGATACCACTTATTCTAAGGTATGCCTCTGGGTCATGACGAAGTTTGTATCAGAGCATAAGGTTTTGGGAGTGTCTTAGATTGTCTCATAAACCACATGTTGTAGAGTCTTGTTCATAATGTGAAGCGTGCAACATTATGAATAAGAGGCTCATGGGTGCTAGGAAAATTTTACTTCTTTATTCTTCTAGTCATGCCTACGAGCTTTGTTTATGGAGTATTTCCCTTGTTCCTTTATGTGATGGTCCTTAGAGTGTGACCTTTGAGAAGCTTATGTTGAGGGAGAGAAAAGGGGGTGCGTGATTTGTTACATGGGATATGGAAGGTTGTGACCTTAGGTTTGTTGAGTTACCTTATGAGAAGTAGAGTATGGTTAAAAGAAATGGTAAAGTATAGTGATACAAATGTGGAGGAGTGATATTTAAAATAGTTTGTAGTTGTTAGATCCGACTCTAGAGTGGAAGGAGGTGATGCTTGAAAGAGTAAAGGTGAGATTGTCCTAGTACTAGTGTTGTTTCTCTTAGGGTGATCCTTGTAGTATTCTTATGTTGACCTTAGACTGGGTTTCTCCTCAGTTGGGGAGTATGGTGAATGGTATAGTTGTTGGGAGTGAGATATCCTTATCTTTTCCTTATATATTAAAGCCTTAAACTAAGAGTTACTGGTAACTTGGTTTCTGTTGGAGTCTTCTATGAAAAATAATTTTCGAAAATATTCTCCTTGTGATAAACATGTTTTGGTTGAATTCTTATTAAATGAGAAAATGAGTTTTCATGCGTGGCATTTCCTCCTGTTCATGTGCATTTAGGGTTGATTGCCTATTTGCTTGATGAGGTAGAGTAGTGAGCATGCCTAAATTTTTAGATGAAGTTGAACTGTTGAGCATGACATTGTGTTGTTGAGGAAGTTGCATGTTGATCCTTTTTGATAAATTTCCTTAAATGTGCTATATTGAAAATATTGTATGAATTTGCTTTGATGAGAACTGACATAAGGTGCTATGTGGTGTTGAAATGAGCATGGTAAAGAATGGTGCATAAGGAGTTGATAGATGTAGTTCTATTTGCTTTAATGCATGAGGTTGTATAAGCTTTTGTTATGGAGTGATGTTCTTGCTATCTATGTATATCATTATGATATTGGGTCCTTGGTTTTTATCCGTTTAAGTATTTAAGTGTCATTCGAGGATGAATGTTCTTAGGTGGGGGAGAATGTAATGATCCTAAAATGAACCAGGATTATCTAGAGATTCGCTAGTACTTTAAGGGCTTCTAATTATCTTAATTAATGTGTATGTGAGTTTTGAAGTCATTCCGATTGAGTGTGGAGTCAAACATCAAGAAAAGACCAATACATTTGACGACTAGTCCTTATGTGTGTGTCTTGAGGTTATAAGACCTTTAAATGATGGACTATAATTTTTAGAGGAAGTGTACAAAGTCTGGAAGAGTTTGGAGGTCAAACTTCCAAGAACGTCTAAGACATTCGAAAGTTAGACTTAGGACGTGCTTGTGTCTTTTTGTGTACCATAGCATGCTTCGTAACCTGTTTGATGATGAAATTGATAGGGTTGGTTCCTAATACCTAGACGTGCTTGTTTAAGGGTTTAACGTCTGGGTACAACTCCAACTAAACCCAAAAGGGGCCCTATAGAAGGACCCAACTCAACAAGGCAGACTTCTTGGCAGTGTGAATCAACGACCGTAAACGATGGCCAGTAATTTGAATGATGTATCGTCGACTTGGGGAGTCGATGAAGACAGTAGGGCTTCACTTTAGGGAGTTGCAGACCCAATCGAAGGGGTGTAGACCAGGTGATGGTCCGTTATTGGGAGGGCGTCGATAAGCACCTGCACTGCCTGCAATTTTCCTTACAAGCCTGGAGTATTTTGGGAAATTCACCACAAGTCTTATAAATTTTATGGACGGGTTTTTAGGTAGATTTGGGTATTTTATGAGTATTAAAGAGTTTTGAACCTCATTTAGACCCAAAAACCTAAGTCAAAACCCTTTCCCTCCCCAACTTTCTCCAAAAACCTACATGAGAGATCAAGGTAAAGATGGAGTTTGATGATGGATTTTCAATGGTGTTTCTTCTTCAATTCTCTTTGTATTATAATATTAAGGTATGAGAGTCCTTCATATAAGTATTGATATCATCTTAGAGTCAATTTCAAAGTGATTTTAAAGATTTCAAAAAGATTAAAAAGTCTAATTTTTACTATAAGTCATGGGTTATGTGATGAAATATTTTCAAACAGTAAGATATGATATTGTTGATGTATAATTCTCCATGAATGCGTGACGTTCTCAAATCTCTATATTTCTCTATAATATAGTTTAATTGATCATGACTTGATCATAGTGAATTCCTGTGTAGCATACTTTGCGCTATCGTTTTATGAAAAGACTATTAGAATCATATATAGGCTCCTTAAATTTATTATATTCATATTGTATCATGTTGGATCATTGTATGGTTTGATTATTGGTTATGCATATGGGTAAAAACCTTTGTGAGTTGAATTGATTGAAATACCTAAGGAATGTTGATGATGATGATGGAAAGGATGTAAGTTGGCTTGATCTGTCTATATTGTGTAGAATTGATGTAAAATTTCTTATGAATTGTATTGAGTGGTATGGTCCTTTTATGGTGGCAATGTTTATGTGTTGGTTATGTGATTTATATGGCCTTTTCAATATTATTTATGTAAATTTTTGCAGTATCATGATAGGGTTTAGATGAATGTATAATGTGACGTAATGTGATCATGTTGAAAATACGATGACTTATATGATTATATAAAGTGAAGTATGAGAAAATATATGTGTAATATAGCATAATGTAAAGATATGAAGTGTCATACTCTTGTAATGCTTATGTGATCATATGTGAATACTTATTTCATGGTTCTTCCTTAAGTAATGGTATAGGATGATAAGAGGTCTAACAGGTGTCTTATGTAATAATGTTGTATATGAATGTGTGAGATCAAAGCATGTTGTTCTTAAATGATTATGTGTGACAATAGTGGACTATGATGATTCTCTTTATGTCTTGATGTGGTATCTTGTGTGGTAGACTTAGTGTCCCTACTTGGTACTTGAATGACATTGTATGAGTAATATGATGAATGGTATGTCTTGATTTGGTAGACCTAAGTCACTCTTCTTGATGCAAGAATGATATGTGAATAAGTGATTCCTTTACTTTGTAGGCTAAAACACCACTGTCTTGTATGTACATGATTGACTAATTTATGGCCTTGAAATAAGTAAGGAAGTTTATGATATCCTTAAAGTTGAAGCTGTAATGGTATCCTTCTCGTGTGTTGGACTTTGAGATAGGTTGATTGTAACGACATGAAATCATCTTTATGAAAGTCATGAAGATATCCTAGTAACCATTGTGTGGTAGCTCTAGTGGACCCATCCTTGGTAAGGTGTACTATGATTTGATTATGACCACTATATGGTACCTCTTCATATACCATTGTGATTGAATTACTCTATGAGAACTAAGGGTAGAACTGAATGAATATGCTCGGGGAGTGACTCTACTTAACTTGAGACTAGAGTACAAATAAACAATTGATTTTTCTTAATCATGTGACTACATGGAATGTGTCCTCATTCTGCCCTATGCTAGTGGAATACCCCTATCGGAGTAGGGGAGACCTTGGATTTTATACCTAGCTAGTATGGTCTATGCAGGTTAATGCCTATTATCATAACATGGAACACATTCTAGTGTTGGATAAGGTCTACAATATTTAGGTAGGGGAATGGTACGCTATCTAGACATGACAGGAGTAGGGTTTGAAGATGTTAGGATGTAGGTTTCCTAGGTCTTTTCCAAGACCGTTATGTGAAGTCCTCTAAATGTATGGTTTTCTCTCAAAATGGTTTTATTGAATAATATGGTTTCTAAATGAAGTATGCTTTATAAGAAGTTACTTATCTAGGGTAGCTTTGAGGATCACTTAGGTAGGCTTGAAGAGGGTGTATGGGCAGTCTCTTCATGGTTTACTTAGGTGAATCTTAGAGTAGCCTTAGGTAGAGAGTTTATATGATGTTAAGACATTTTTTTATTGATGATGAACTTATGTGATATGTGATGTGTTGGAATAAGTTACTTTTGGTAGTTTGAGGATCATCTATGTTTTTGTGAAGGGGTTGTATGGACGACCACTTCATATCTTACTTAGGTGGGTCTTAGAATAAACTTAGTACGGGGTCCATGTGAATATGCTTATGTGATTGATGTTACTTGAATGTGTTCTATATGTGATTATTGACTTGTGTTATGTGCCTTACACTCTTTTATGGAGGTTTTTATCAAAATGTCATGAAAGCATGTTTCAATTCTAAATGTCCCTTTTGCATTGTTTTTGTATGGCTTCCATACTTAGTGCATTGAATGTGCTAACCCCTTATATTCTCTTTTTGACTGAAGTGTAGGGAGTTTGAAGTCATGATATGCCTGGAGTATGGATAGGTTTATAAAACTTGGGTTGAAGATTAAGTATTAGTGAGTCTTCATAGATTCGAGGACAAGACCCAAATGTTCCTTTTATGCCTTTAGTATTTATTTTAAGTGTTGTATGGGATTAGTCCCTATGTTGCACATTCCAAGTATTATATGGTTTAAAGAGAAGTTATAAAGATAGATGATTTAAAGAATGTCTTCCTCTATCCTATTAATGAAATTATTTCTTCGTGTGTGATGAAAGTTTTAAATTCTTGCTTCGAGGGTATCTTATGCGATGATTGATACGGGAGGCTTGTGTGATACTTCCTGAAGTGTGATTTTCCCTGTAACGACTTGAGGATGCCATTTCTTCTAGGTTATGCCTCTTGGTCGTGACACTTGAATAATGAAAAGAAGGTTAATAGAAGCCTTGAAGTGAAAGACCGTTATGGTGTCCTTCTTCAGTGGAATGATGGACATAGGAGTAGGTTGGCTGGAATGACATAAAACTATTTGTAAGGAAGTCATAAGAGCTATCCAAATAGACTTTGGTTGACAGCCCTAGTGGACCCATCCTTGGAAGAAAAGTATTATGAGTTGGTAGGACTTAGTAATTCTACCTTCTCAAATACACCTAGGGAATGAATTACTCTTCTATAAACAAGGCAAAGCACTGAGATAATATGCTTGTAGTAGTATCTCTACTTGAGTAGGAGACTAGAGTATAAAGAATCCCTTGATATTCCTTGACCATGTCCTATCATTACTAGTTCTAACTTTGTCAAGTACAACACCTTCCACGGTGCGGGGTCCTTATAACATCGGATTCCATACCTCGATAGTATGTTCTATGTCGGCTAGTGCCTATTCTCATCATATGGGATGCACATTCTAGTATTAGAGAAGTTCTACAATGTGTAGGTAGTAGAATGAGAAACTATCTATATATGGCATGTGTAAGCTCTGAAGATGCTAGGATGAGTTCCCAAGGTCTTTCAATACCATTATGTGAAGTCCTATAATAGTTTAATTATCTCTTAAACGGATTACCTAATCATGATGAGTTAATATAATGCGTGTTGAATAGAAAGGTTCTTATCTAGGGTAGGTTTATGGATTGCTTAGGTAGACTTGAAAAATGTGTATAGGAGGTCTCTTCATGTATTACTTAGGTAAGAGTTTAGTAACCTTATCTGGAGAGTCGATGATGAAAAGTCAATAATCTTACTTTGGGAAGTCTTGAGGATCGTTTGGATGTGTATGAAGGGGTTGTATAGGCGACCGTTTCATATCTTACTTAGGTGGATCTTAGGATGACCTTTTTTAGGAGACCTAAATGTTTATATGGATTTTAAGTGATTATGTATCTTATGGATAACATTAATAATCCTTATATGTGAATATTGACTTGATAATGGTTCTTATACTTGTTTTGTGATTTTTTTATCAAACGAGCACAAAAAATATTAGCATGGTTTTCATATATATGCGATGATTGATGTCTAAAGGTTTGTATAAGACCACCGAGAGGTCAGTATGCTGTGTAGTGTCTTGAGGGGTATTGCTGGGTCGGTTCAATGTAGATCTCCAGTTTGTTTGTTTGGTGTAGGTGAAGCACCCTTAAAAGGAATAAATTCAGTCCATGATGCTATGGAGAAACTGTAAATCATTAGAGATATACATAAGACAACCCAGAGTCGCCAAAAGTCTTATGCAGATGTAAAAAGAAAGGAACTAAAGTTCCTAGTTGATGATTGGGTTTTCCTCAAAGTGTCACCTATGAAGGGGGTCATGAGATTTGACAAGAAAGGGAATCTGAGTCATTAATATGTAGGACCTTACAATATTCTGAAAAAGATTGATAAAATGTCTTATTAGTTGGAGTTTCCAGCAGAATTAACACCAATGTATCCTATTTTTCACATTTCACTTTTAAGAAATGTGTGGGTTATCATACATCCATAGTGACATTAGGGAGTGTGGACGTGAAAGATAGTCTGTCATATGAGGATGTACAAGTAGAGATTCTCTATCGTCATTTAGAAGGTTGAGAAACAAAGAACTAACTTCAGTCAAGGTTTTGTGGAGGATTTCATCCGTAGAAGGAGCTACTTGGGAAGCAGAACCAGCCATGAAGTCCAAGTATCCTCACCTCTTTCCTTCCAAGTTCATTCCAGCTTGAGGTAATAGTTCCACTTCAGTTTTTCAGTCATTCACGCGCAGATTCCGTCTTAGTATTATGTTCTTCAGTTCGTACTTACATTTTCAACTTATTTGCATGTTGTTGGAACTCAATTCAGCTAGAAATTAATTTATAGTACTTAGTGGTAGGTATTCTACCTCCTTCCCTCCATAATCAGATAGGTTAGTCTTCATTGTTGGATGAATGTTTCCATAGGGAGATAATATAACACCCCGTATATGATACATACTAGAATCACAGACTTTTAGAAGTTGCAAGTGCCACTGACGGAAAAAAACTATGGACCATCAATCGACTTACGGTCCAGTAAACTGTAGAACTTCAGTTATATATATATTAATTACTTATTTCATATAGAGTATCATAAAACCAAATTAGACTAGGGTTAAGCGTACCCAAATACTCCCACAACTAATAGCCACGTAGGTTGTAAGTCCCCTACGTGGGAATCGTTTTATTGACCATGCCATCATGTCTCTATTCCTTTGGCTTGGTATATTGGGTCCTCTTGATGGGGTGTATACGTCAGACTCCACTGTTCTCATGTTGTTTTATTATCAGTTAGTAGTTACTCCCATAGTTCAGTTAGACTCCATTACATTGACCATTTTTCAGTTTTCAGTCTCAGAAATTTATAACCTGGTCATTGCATTCAAATTAGTCATGTTCAATATTTTAGCATCCTTATCATATTCAGATTATTTCATTGCTTTATTTCTTTGTACATGTGTATATTATTTCAGCTTTACTCTATCCTATATGCACAATAATTTTCAAGTACTCACGCATACGTGCGCCTCATCTTTTCTTGATGTAGGTTCAAGTTCTCAGCATCCAAATCACGCTTAGATCGTTTCCCGATCTTTAGTTCAACAAAATCAATGGTTGAGTCCTCATTCTCCGAGGATAATACTCCTGAGTTTCTTTTAAGTATTTTTAGTCCTTTAGTTTTAGTTTTGCTAGACTTAGCTAGGACCAGGGTAACATAGAGGGTATTTTCACACATAGTTAGATTCTATTTTGTATTAAGTAAATATATTTTTCCATTAAAATCCTTAGTTTTCATATATCTCATTTATAGTATATGTCTATTCCAAATCGTTTCATAATTTTATTTATGATTATTGCTTCTCCATCAATTTACTATTCAATTTATATTTACTATGCTCATGATCATGCTAACAAGGTCAGCTTGGGATCACTTATGGTCCTAGGTCCCATGTTTGCGTCTTAGGGGTAGCTCGGGGTGTGACAATTTCCATTCACTTCTTTGACTTTTGCCTCTTCTTTTCACTAGACCCCAACATAGTCCTTTGGACTTAGTTTGCTATTTCAATCAAACCAATCATTCATGAGGATTAAGGGTGATGGATCAAGAAAGGTCTAGTCTACATCACATTTATTCCAAAGAAGGTTAAGGCATAATGGATGCTCAAGAGAGGTTCACACACTCACAAAGGAGGTCACAAAAGAGGTATATGTCAAATTTTCTCACACTCTGTAAAATTACCTAAGTTAATATCAGGAGAAAGCATAACTTATTTGACTAGACTAAGGAGTAAAATTCTGGTGTTGCCATGCATGGTTCAAGATAAGCTTATCACACAAGGCATCAACACTTGAGTCAAACAAGACTCCACACTTTTGCTTTTATGCAAAGCTCATTACAAGAAAATCAATTTGACAAATGGCTAGAAAAAACAAGATACAAAGAGTTCACATATTCTCTATACAATTGTTCAATTGCAAGCACTATTCATGTTATCAGTATAGATCCAAACCGACACACAAATTTTCCTAAGAACAATCACATTTGAGTGCATGCAAGGGGTATCCAAAATTTTAGAAAACTTCAAATTTTTTTAGAAGGGTCAACACAATTTTATAAATAAAAATAGATAGGACCTGTAAGCTCAAACATCCACAAAAATTAGATGAACCACAATTTAAGCAGAACGACCCAAATAAAAGCAAAAGCAACACAACAATATTCATTATAACGGGTGTGGGCCTCACTCTATTAAAATAAAAAAGTGTCTATCCTCATAGAAAAATAAAAGTATATAAAGATAAATATATAATAAAACAAATATGTAGATAAACAGAGATCCTATCTATGCAGTCTCTGTAGCTGTCGGGTTCTTCGTGTGTGGTGTAGCGCTCTATATATAGGTGTCAGTATTTCAAATAAACTTTGAAAGACCAGTCTAACTGGACTCCGCAACAGGTGAAGTTTCCAAGGAAGCTTGCACAACAACTCAATGCATAACTTCTCATCATTAGTTTCTGATTTCACCTCTGGATAACGTGTATGCTTGATACGCTCAAACTTACTTCTCAAATGAGAAGTAAAGCGGCCGTGTCAAGTAAATAGCCCAACTAGTGAGGTTGGGATCGTTCCCACGAGGAAAATAGTCTAGACTTAACCTCAACCTATTATTACTATCATTTGGTCAATAACTTCCTTGGAAAGTAAAAATATAAAAAGGGGGGTTCTATCTCTAAGTAAGTGAAAATAAACAACGAAGTTGAAAGAGACACTTAACAGCTTTTAATGTTGGGTCTTAATCAATTAATCAAAGTAACTAGGGTTTACGTGATCCCCACAGGTTCATAACTTGATAACTCTAACTATAACAATTCTTTCCTAGTATCTTGCATAAAAAGTGATAAGTTATGTATTTCTAAATCCTTGGTCCAGCATCTAGAAAATCTCACTCCGCACCTTGGTCCGGCTACGTGTGTTGCTATCCTAACCCTTATCCTTACCTCATATTAAGCAACGTATTCGATATTTGACTAAGTTATTACCTCGTACCAATCAATACTAGCCTATTAGATAGTATGCACTAAATCTATGTTAATAATTATTTTCCTATTATCTACCTCCTTGGTCTGGCAAGTATCATTAAGGAGATTTCTAACGTTGGCCATCAGTTAAAAAGACTTTTGAATGAAAGAATTATTAATACATGCAAGACACTATTCTAGAATTGTTCTTTTAATTAGGGTTTATCTCATTATTTGCCTTTGGTTCCCACAACCCTAGTTATGGAATTTAGTTACTCATATCCATAAATACAATATTCAAATATATTAAATAAGAATTCATGTACTTACTTCAATGAGAAAGAATAAAGTCCGAAAATTTGCTTGATTAATCACCAAAAATCACTTGTAAGAATCTCTAAATCGAAACACTAATACATAGAGTCTAATAATATGATGTCTAATCTAGCAGAGTCTAACCTCTAAAATGAGGTTTTTCGAACTATTTATAAAAAATAAAAACATAATTAAACAAGGATTCTAATTTCTGGAAATCTGCCAAAACGCGGCTGGGTCGACGGACCTCGCGACGGACCGTCGTGGTCACGACGAACCGTCATGGACTCCGTCGTCCCATACTTAGCAATTTCTTCTGCTGCTCTCTTCATTCCCCTCAACGGCAAGTATGACAGACCGTCATAGGCACAACGGTCCGTCGAGGGTCTTCGTTTCAAACCACTTCAACTTTTAATCTGGGTACTGGTATCACTTCTCTGAACTTCATGATGAACCTGCAGGACGAACCGTCGTAGCCACGATGGACCGTCACAAGCTACGTAACCCCACACTTGGTCAGACTTCCCCATTTTCCGTCAGCAGCTTCTCTAAGCTGCCACTTACGGACCGTCACAAGCACGACGGACCGTCATTAGCTCCGTAGGTGGTCTCTTCTGCATTTCTTCACTCAAAATCTCCGCATTCAACTTTCGACAGATTTCCTCCAAAACAAGGAGAAACTCATATAAAAACTAGCAAAAAAAGACTTTCGGACACACTAAACTTAAGGAAAAAGTATTAATTATACCGTGAAACCACGATATATCAACACCCTCAACTTAAATTCGTTGTTTGTCCTCAAGCGACGCACTATGACTCACTTCACAATCTTTGTACAATAGTATTCATGTTTTATCCTTTGCAATCATTTGGCTATCAATCCCGATTAATCTCATCAAATCTATGCATGCTATCACTATTGGGCTTGAATTTTGTGGGATAAAAACATGACATAGACTCACCATGCACTATACCTATCCTCTTCAATTTCTCACCGAGGTGCTAATTATTCCGGTATTACAACTAGTGTCCTCACTTCAAAACAAAATCATCATTTTTCACACAATGATTTAAGTTTGAGTATCAGGATTACTTTTCAACACTCGCTCTCAGCACAATGTCACACTCATTCATACCTATTGCCATAAGCTTTCCCTTATTTTCACTGCCTTACGTTCGATATACAACCCTTAGGATCATGATAGGACTTTCTTAGCTTGTAACATAGGCGCAAAGTCAGGTAGGGTATATTTAGGTATACTTTAGTGACTTTTTGCCCTCCTTGACATATCGGCTAAACCTTCCACTTTGTATCACTTTATCTCGGCCAGTCTCTCCCATTCTTTCACCTTTCTATTTTCCCTTGTTTCTTCATTTGTGTAAGTGACTCTTTTCTTTTTTTTTTCTATTATATATATATATATATATATATATATATATATATATTTTCAACGAGTTCTTGAGTCAATTTACTTTTGTTGTTTCTCTCTCTTTGTTCTTTCAACCCCACTTTCCAGAGCATTCCTCAATACAGTCACCCTCAACTAATGGCTTTGCCATGAGTCAAGGTACACAATACCCAAATTTGGGTCAGGGCCATAACGAAGGTTGTTTATGCATTAGCCACCCTCAACTTATGCTTTTGGCATAAGCTGAGGTGCACATGTCAAAGGACGGACCAGGGCCAACATATTGTTCCCAGAAAAGATCAGTTGGGGTGAAAAAGAAAGGTTTAATTTTAAGCTCTGATTATTTGGATCAAAGAAGGATAACTTTCATTTGTTTTCTTTTATTTAGGCTAGAAATGGGCTATCTTGAATAAGGGCCTATGATCCTTTCCTAATTGTCTGTTACAGCTTACTTTTAGCAGGACTAACCAGGCAAGTTCTAGCTCATACCAATAGTGGACTATTCAAATTTCCTCACACTCACTTGACATCTCGTCAGTATACCAGATTATTAGACACCTAGTTCGAATTGAAGAGTTCGGGTAATGCAATGGTGTAATTCTATTTCATGCTTAGAGCCACACAATTATCAGTTACAATGCCTAGTCATGCAACATTTTCCAGTTTTCTCAGGACATCATTTTAGCCATCATGCATTAGAGTTAAACTATGTACAAAAGATATAAACATGCCAGTTCCACAGAAAAAGTAATCAGTCTTTTGGGGAAAAAGAACACAGGCAAGAAAACCCCAAAAGAGGATAGTGAGTTGGGCTACTCAGACTTCACCCTACACTCACTTTCCATTTACCCCACCCCCAACAAAAAAAGTATGCAATTGTCCCCAATGTATTAAAAAAAATTTAACTATTAGAGTGGTAGGTGAAGCAAACCTGTGGCGCAAAGCGCCGTTGATCAGCAAGATGGTGGGTCTAGTTCCCCGGAACCCACGTCCTCTGCAATCTGGACACCCTCAGTGGTGTCCTCAGCAACACCCACACCATCAGTAGTTCCTCCTGCTGCCTCTACAGTGCGGGAGCTAGACGCCCCAGCTGCTAACTGTGATGCTCTGATTTGGTGCGCCTCCTCCTCAGCAAGTGAGGCTCTCCTCGCAGCCTCCATCTCTCGGAGCTCCTTCTTCCTTGCTCGCGCCTCATCCTCTGCTCGACCCCTACGCCTCTTTGCACTCTCTCGAGGGGGAGGTGGTGGAATTTCTGAAGTAGTAAACAGGGCTGCCAGCATAGTGTCCTCAGCAGGATCGATAGAAGGGGCCTCAGACTCCGGCACCCTCGCCTCTAGGATCGTGTCGATGTCTGCACGAAGACTATCGACTGCAGCTTGAAGAGTCAACACATCCACCGGAGGGGCTGGTCGTGCTAACACTCTCAACTCAAAAGCGTCCAGGCGCTGGTTGACCTCAACAATCTTCCGCTTTGTAAACTGTTGCATCTTCCTTCTAAACGCGCTTCAGACTCAGTAATCGACTTCTGCATCCACGACTGGATATGATGCATAAGAGTGGCCATTTGTGCCTCTAGTTTTTAGACCCTAGAAAGCGGGACCAGTACCAGTAGAGGGGCTGTACGAGAGGAGCTCGGGGCTGTGCTACTACCCGGGAAAGACTCGACCGGGGTAGTGTCAGTGGACGCCTGTGTAGCTGTACGGGCATGGGCTACCGTATCCGCAAGATCATCAGCAAGTGGGGGCAGCTCTGGACGAGGCCCTCTGCGTGGAGCCAACTCATTGGCCTCGTCTCTGATGAGGCCGACATCAACCGTGCCCTGCGGGGTCTTCAACTGATCTACGTGCCATATAGGCACACCTGCGGACCTACAAAGGGCAAAGATCATACACGGGAAGGGGTAGTAGTGACCTTGAATGTCTCGTGCATGACTACCTGGAGAAGCCATGCAAAGTCCACCTCTAATCCGGCTATTATAGCCGCCATCAACACTGCTCGGTCCTAGGTAACAATGTTATCAGCAGCTGTGGGGGAAAGGTAATGACGGACGAGCAGCCATTAGAACTTTTCTATGAACGTGAGGTTGGCCTTCTTGATGGCCCCCTTCGGCTCAGTGACCCACTCGGCACCCTCTCCATCTACTGACAGGTGCAGGGCCATCCACCTCTTGGTGGTCTCTCTCAATGGTGGCTCGCGCAAGAACTGTTTATCCTTTACTATCTTCCAGCGGTAGTCAAACTCGGCAGTGACGGGGGTGATGGCTGGCAGGGAAACGTCAACCTGCACGCCCCGGACTCGAACCTGCTCCAGTGGGGCCTGTTTAGCGGGGGCAGCCCGCCTATCGATCTGTGACCGGAGAGTTGCTACGTAAGATGCGTAGATCTCTCGGACCATTTCCTCGCTGTATCGTCCCAACGGATGTGCTGTCCACTCTAAGCGATGCCTGGTGAAGAGGTTGTGGATCTCCGGCATCGTTGGGAGACTCCCTATAAGTACCCGCCGCTCCAAGGTGAGTGTTCAAGTCATTACTCCTTTATAAGTCAGGAACTTGGCGTCGAAGTAAACTTGAAACTGGCCGTCAACACGTGTGGACCTGGGTTGGTGCGCCAGATGTAGAGTCTGAACTGTCAGCCTCATCAGACGAGGCCGACGCTGCAGCAGTGGCGGGTGCGGGAACCTCAGCAGAGCCAGAAGCTTCCTCGGACCATGATACTCCTAAGGAGCCAGGCGCTCCTTCCTCATTTGTGGCTGACCTAGAGGTTGTGCCGGTCAGTGTGCGCTTCTTATCAGACTGGGAGGCAGTGACTACGCCGGACGCCACCATCTTGGGTGTGGCTCTGGGAGCACGTGCAGCACGGGAAGGTGCGGATGTGCCTGGGGGCACATACTAAGGGTCCCGCTCATCATCAGAGCTGATGATCAAGCATGCAGACGGGGCAACAGACTTTGATCGCCCACGTGCGTAGGTTCGGTCTTGATTGGGTGACATAGTATATAGTACCTGCAAAGGATCCTATTAGTACGAGTGGTGGCAATCAAGACAAGCGAAACGATACGAAATAAAATGGTGAAAATAATATGCAATTTCTGTGGAAACAGTGACACACGACGGGCCTGGTGATGGATCGTCGTGACTATGACGGACCGTCGTGAGGTCTGTCGTGTTGTATTGGACTCTGTATAAATAGAGAACCTTGAAGGAGAGTCTCTGACTAGCATGACGGTGTCTGTAGGACGGACCGTCACAGTTACGACGGTCCGTTGTAGATGTCCATCGTGGGACACTTGGGAAAAAAATGGAGACTCTTAGGAGAGGGGTCTCTGACTGTTATGATGGTCATGCAGGACGGACCGTCGTGGGTACAACGGTCCGTCACAAGTGTCCGTTAAAGGACACTTGGAAAAAAAATGGAGACCCTTAGGAGAGGGGTCTCTGAACGGTATGACGGTCATGCAGGACGGATCGTCCTGGGTACGACGGTCCGTCACATGTGTCCGTTGAAGGACCCTTGGAAAAAAAAATGAGAGACCCCTGGAAACAGGGTATCTGTCTAGCATGACGGTTAAGCAGGACGGACTATCGCGAGGACGACAATCTGTCACATGTGTCCAGTAGGACAGGGGTGCTAGGGATTGTGCAACGGACCCTACGACGGTCCGTCATCGGGGTCTCGTTCTGAATGAAAGAGACAGAACTAAAGGTACCCTGAGAAACCCCGATGAACCCACATCAACCTTGAAGTGGTTTAAACCTATATGTATCTAACCCAACTACCTAGGAAACTAGCAATGCAAAAGCATCTATGTCTAAAGTTGTAAACATGGCAATTTCGAACATTTGTAACCTAGGTTAGGTAGAGTCATCTACAATAAACAAAATACAATGAGGAACTAAGCTTAATACTAACTAGTAAACAAAAATACAAGATAAATGAGTATAAATTTAGAGACACATACCTTAGAAATGGAGAAAAAACAAATGGACAATGACTCAGTTGGCAAGGTAGACACCTACGGCAGCAGCTCCGACTAGTAGATGATAGTTTTAAGGCTTTGGAGAATTTTTGGGGTATTGATCAGTGAGGGGGAAATGTGGAAGTTGAAAAGAGAGGGGAGATAAGAGGAATAATGAATGAATGGGGTGAAAATGAGGGGTTGGGGTGTTTAAACGGTCAGATTTTGGAAAAGGGTCCAGCCGGGTCGGGTATAATTCATCAATCACGCGACAGTTCGCTGACGACGGTCCGTCGCAGTTGTAACGACCCGTCGTTGGTTCCGTCGTGTGTGCCCTAATTTGATAAATACAAAAAAGCGTACCAGGTACGACGGATGCATATGATGGTCCGTCGCAGGCGCGACGTTCCGTCGATGTCTCCGTCAGTGACTGTTGCAGATTAATTTTCTGCAGAATTTCCTGGTGATGTGCCTTCAAATTTAAAACCCATTAATAGAAAAATGCTACCATAACTAAAAAGACTATAAGTATTGTGTTGCCTCCCAACAAGCGCCTGATTTAATGTCGCGGCACGACTGGGGACACTCGATTACTCAGACTTCATCAAGATGGTATGCCTCTATCACTTCATTTGCCGATTCAGCATGCCCGAAATAGATTTTTATGCGCGGTCCATTCACCTTGAACCACACACCCTCCTTAGTTTCCAACTCAACTGCTTCATGAGGGAATAGTTGGGTAACGAGGTAAGGACCAGTCCATTTAGACTTGAGCTTGCCCGAAAACAAGAGCAACCTGGAATTGAATAAAAACACCAAATCCCCGACCATAAATTCTCGCTTTTCAATTTTGTTGTTATGGTACTTCTTCATCTTTTCTTTGTATAGTGCTGAGCTCTCATAGGCTTTTAGGTGAAATTCATCGAGTTCATTCAACCCATTCAACCGTTGCTCTACAGCTTCACTCCAATCCATTTTTAACTTCTTCATAGTCCACATGGCTTTATGCTCTAACTCAACCGGAAGATGACAAGATTTCCCATATACAAGTTGGTATGGAGACATACCTATGGGAGTCTTATATTCTGTCCGGTAGGCCCAAAGAGCATCATCAAGCCTCCTTGACCAATCCGTTCTACTAGCATTCACTGTTTTTGACAATATCTATTTTATTTCTCGATTTGACACTTCAACTTGCCCACTAGTTTGAGGGTGGTAAGGAGTGGCCACATTATGGCGAACCCCGTATTTCTCCAATAACCCCTTGAACAATCTGTTGCAGAGGTGGGAGCCCCCATCACTAATAATGGCCCTTGGGGTGCCAAAACGAGAGAATATATTCTTTTTCAAGAATGCAGTGACACTCTTCCCTTCATTGTTTGCGAGGGCTATGGCTTCGACCCATTTAGATACATAATCGACTGCTACTAGAATGTACTTCATTCCATGAGAACTCACGAAAGGGCCCATAAAGTCAATACCCCAAACATCAAATAACTCAATTGCAAGAATGGGGTTTAGAGGGAGCTCTTGCTTTCTTGAAATACCACCATCTCGTTGACATTTGTCACATGCTTTAGCAAACCCGTGAGCATCTTGATGAAGAGCTGGCCAATAGTAACCACATTGTAATATCTTGTGAGCGGTTCAGATACCACGGTGATGTCCGCCAACAAGTGAAGAATGGCATGCCTCTAACACACTTAACATTTCACATTGTGGCACACAACGCCGAATAAGCCCGTCGGCACAACTCCTATACAAGTATGGTTCATCCCAAAAGAACTTCTTCACATTGTACATGAACTTTTTCCATTGATGAAAGGACAAGTCTGATGGAACAGTATCACTAGCCAGATAGTTCGCAAAATTTGCGAACCATGGAATCAAGTCTTGTGAAGCATCCAATACATGTTCATCGGGGAAAGTATCATCAATGTCAGTCTTATCCCCTAACTCTCTCATAGCGTCATCCTCTAGACGAGACAAGTGATCATCAACTTGATTTTCAGTTCCTTTTCTATCCAGCACTTCAATGTCAAATTCTTGCAGCAGTAATACCCAACGAATCAGCCTAGGTTTCGCATCTTTCTTCGCCATCAAATATCTCAATGCTGAATGGTCAGTACGCACTATAAATCTAGTACCTAGCAAATAGGAGCGAAATTTCTCAAAAGCAAAGACTACTGCAAGGAGTTCTCTCTCAGACACTGTGTAGTTCTTCTGAGCTTCATTTAGGGCTTTACTAGCATAGTAAATTGGGTGAAGGATTTTGTTTCTTCTCTGTCCCAATGCTACACCAAGAGCCACCCCACTAGTATCGCACATTACCTCAAATGGACTGTTCCAATCAGGAGAAATAATGATATGCGCAGACACTAACTTTTCTTTTAGCTCACCGAATGCTTTAAGACAGGATTCATCAAAACAAAATTTACATTCTTTCTCCAGCAATTTGCACAAGAGGTGTGCAATCTTTGAAAAGTCATTGATGAATCTCTGGTAAAAACCTGCATGCCCAAGAAAGCTTCTCACACCTTTCACAGAAATCGGCGGGGGAAGTCTCTCTATTACCTCAACTTTAGCTCGATCAACCTCTATGCCCTTTTCTGAAATGCGATGACCCAACACAAAACCCTCTTTCACCATGAAATGACACTTTTCCCAGTTTAGTACCAAATTGCAGTCTTCACATCTCTTAAGAACCTCAGATAAATTGGTCAAACACCGCTCGAATGAATCACCAACCACAGAAAAATCATCCATAAAAACTTCTATAGTATCCTCCACCATGTCAGAAAATATTGACATCATACATCTCTGAAAGGTTGCGGGTGCATTGCACAACCCAAACTGCATTCTTCTGAACGCAAAGGTCCCATATGGACAAGTGAAAGTGGTTTTCTCTTGATCTTTTGGTGCAATAGAAATCTGATTATACCCTGAATACGCATCAAGAAAACAATACCACCTTTTTCCGGCAAGTCTATCAAACATCTGATCCATGAAGGGCATAGGAAAATGGTCTTTTTCAGTCCATGAGTTCAGTTTACGGTAATCCATACACACCCTCCATCCAGTAACCGGTCTCATTGGAACAAGTTCATTCTTTTCATTGGGGACCACCGTCATTCCCCCTTTCTTAGGTACACACTGAACCGAGCATACCCAACTACTATCGGCGATTAGATAGATTACTCCGATATCCAACCACTTGATGATTTCGTTCTTCACAACCTCTTGCATAGGAGGATTCAAGCGTCTCTGGTGCTCAATACTCGGCTTATGATCAGGCATGAGTTGGATTTTATGAGAGAAAATACAAAGAGGGATCCCAATAATGTCCGCATTGGTCCACCCAATAGCTCTTTTGAACCTTTTTAGTACCTTCACCAAACTCTAAACCTGTTGTTCATCCAGGTCTGATGCAATGATTACCGGCAAAGTGTCACCATTTCCTAAGAATTCATAACTAAGATGAGGTGGGAGAGCTTTTAATTAAACTTTTGGAACCTCCTCTATCGATGGTTTCACGAGTGGGGACTCGCAATTTTTCCTATCAAGCTCAAATTTCTTCGGTTTAAACCGAATATCACCTTGGTCAAGAGCCGCGACTAATGACTCATATTCTTCAGTGCAATCGCCATCAAAGTTCATTGTCACTGCCGCTAGTACTTCGACACCTAGACATTCTTCTATTTGTGTCTCAGATGTCTCACCCATGTTATTGGCTATAGTAGATACCGATTGGAGCTCACCACTCTGCCTCATTGACCTACAAATATTAAAGGTCACTTCCTCATTGTTCAATCGAAATTTCATCTGCCCCTTTTCCATGTCTACTAAGGCTCTTCCCCTAGCTAGGAACAGCCTCCCAAGGATAAGAGGCACTTCAAAATAAACCTCACAATCAAGAATAACAAACTCAGCCAGAAAGATGAATGTCTCCACTTTTACTAGCACATCATGAAATATCCCGATGGGCCATTTTACTGTTCGATCAGCCATCAGTAGCCGCATCGCATTGGGCTTTGGGTCACCCAAACCCAACTTCTTGTAAATCGAGAGGGGCATGAGATTTATGCTTGCCCCTAAATCACATAATGCTTTCGCAAAATGTAATAGCTCGATTGTACAAGGAATAGTAAATGCACCCGGATGTTCTTTCTTTTGGACCAGAGATCTCGTAATAATAGAACTACAATGCTGCATTCTATCATCATCCTCAAAAGTAACCGATCATTTCTTTGTGACCAGATCTTTCATAAACTTGGCGTAATCGGGCATTTGTTCTAAAGGTTCTACCAAAGGGACATTGATAGAAAACTGCTTCAACATTGTTATAAAGCGCCGATATTTTCCATCCTCGGTCTTTTTTACTAATCTTTGAGGAAATGGGGGTGGTGGCCTAGGCATATGAGTTACCTTTTAAGGCACTTCAGCATCTTTTGCAATGTTATCCTCTAAATCAGCATCAACATTTACCACTTTATCAGTATCTTTTGTCACCCTATTCTCATTAGATGGCATAGGTGGGTCAATGGTTTGCTTGCCACCACGAGTAGTAATTTCCATACAATGTCCATCATTTTTCGGATTTTGGACAGTGTTGCTAGGAAGAGTGCCCGGTTGCCTTGTGTTCACAATTGCAGATAATTGGGCAAATTGTAACTCAACTTGCTTAATCGATATTGCATGTGTATCAACTTTTTGCCCAATACCCGCTAAATCATTCCTCAACTCTTTATTGTGCTCATCACTAGCATCGAACCTCCTCATCATTTTATGCAACATTTCCTCAACTCGCGACATACTACCTCCACCATCCCTAGGAGTAACTTCACGATTTTGAGGAGGAACATAGGGTCCATTTCTGTCGTTTCTATTACCATAGTTACCCCTGTTGAAGTTGTTGTCGCGATTGTAGTTTCCATCTCAGACATATTGACCCTCACGATTGTAGTTACCATAGTTCCGACCTTGGTTCTCTTGACCTTGGCGCCAATTCTCCTGATTAGAGCCTTGGGCACTTGGTCGGAAACACCCCATCTATTCATTTACTGCATAGGAATCCTCCTCATAGTAACACTCATCGTTTGGAGGTGGTGGTTTAGCCAAGTAGTTGACTGCATTAATCTTTTCTGCACCCCCAGTGACATGTTTTAGTACCAACCCAAGCTCAGTTTTCATCTAAGCCATTTCTTCACGAATATCATCTGTGGCTGGGTTGTGAGTGGACTTCACCGCGAAGGTGTTTCTCCTTGTATCGGACTTCCTACTACTACAAACTTTGTTGTTTCGGGAGATTTTCTCTAATTTCTCAGCAATCTCAGCATAAGGGCATTCTCCATAAGATCCACCTGCTATAGTGTCCAACACCGCTTTATTGTTATCATACAGTCCCCGATAGAAGTATTCCATCAGTGACTCTTCATTTATACGGTGATTTGGAACACTTCTCAAGAATGAGGTGAATCTATCCTAAGAACTACTAACAAACTCTCCTGGTAGTTCCACAAAGTTGTTCACCCTATCTTTGTGGTTTAATTTATTGGAGACCGGATAGTAGCGTGCTAAGAAGACATCCCTTAGTTGGTTCCAAGTGAAGATGGAGTTGTATGGGAGCTCAGTGAACCACATAGCAGCCTCTCCCGTCAGTGAGAGAGGAAACACTCTGAGACCTATTACATCTAGATCCAAATCAGGCCTCCCCACACAACTTTTACACACTGCCCTTACCTTAGCTAAATGGGCATGTGGATCCTCAGAAGGTATCCCTGAAAACAAACCTCTGGCAGTGAGCATTTGCATCAGGCTACTAGTTACCACAAATATATGGCCTGTGGGTAGAGGGGGCAAGACAAGTGGCCCATCCGAGTCTGCTATGTTATCATACCCTCTGTAGTATGCTTGGGACCGTAGAACAGGATTTTGTCCCCTCTGTTGATGTTCACCCGGAACGTCGGGTAACATATGACCATGAACATCCACTGGATCTTGGATGTTCTGGTTTGGATCCTCATCATTTAATCCCTAGTTTCGATTCATATTGTGCAGTGTACGCTTTAACTCACGATCGTAGGGAAACAATGGTTCTTTTCCTCTCTATGTATTTTTCATACAAGGAGGATAGTTCTCAAAGGAAATCAAAAACAATAAAACAAAGTAAAATCAAGAAAATATCAACTAAACTATAGTACTAAGTTCAAGTTAATCTAAAAGCTAAATTCCCTGGCAGCGGCGCCAAAATTTGATACGCTCAAACTTACTTCTCAAATGAGAAGTAAAGTTGTCGTGTCAAGTAAATAACCCAACTAGTGAGGTTGGGATCGTTCCCACAAGGAAAATAGTCTAGACTTAACCTCAACCTATAATTACTAACGTTTGGTCAATAACTTCCTTGGAAAGTAAAAATATAAAAAGGGGGGTTCTATCTCTAAGTAAGTGAAAATAAACAACGAACTTGAAAGAGACACTTAACAGCTTTTAATGTTGGGTCTTGATCAATTAATCAAAGTAACTAGGGTTTACGTGATCCCCACAGGTTCATAACTTGATAACTCTAACTATAACAATTCGTTCCTAGTATCTTGCATGCAAAGTGATAAGTTATGTATTTCTAAATCCTTGGTCCAGCTTCTAGAAAATCCCACTCCGCACCTTGGTCCGGCTAGGTGTGTTGCTATCCTAACCCTTATCGTTACCTCATATTAAGCATCGTATTCGATATTTGACTAAGTTATTACCTCGTACCTATCAATACTAGCCTATTAGATAGTATGCACTAAATCTATGTTAATAACTCTTTTCCTATTATCTACCTCCTTGATCCGGCAAGTAGCAATAAGGCGAGTTCTAACGTTGGCCATCCGTTAAACAGACTTCTGAACGAAAGAATTATTAATACATGCCAGACACTATTCTAGAAATTTTCTTTTAATTAGGGTTTATCTCATTATTTGCCTATGGTTCCCACAACCCTAGTTATGGAATTTAGTTACTCATATCCATAAACACAATATTCAAATATATTAAATAAGAATTCATGTACTTACTTCAATGAGAAAGAATAAAATCCGAAAATTTGCTTGATTAATCACCAAAAATCACTTGTAAGAATCTCCAAATCGAAACACTAATACACAGAGTCTAATAATATGATGTCTAATTTAGAAGAGTCTAACCTCAAAAACGAGGTTTTTCTTACTATTTATAAAAAATAAAAACCTAATTAAACAAGGATTCTTATTTCTGGAAATCTGCCATAACCCGGCTGGGTCGACGGACCTCGCGACGGACTGTCGTAGTCACGATGAACCGTCATGGACTCCGTCGTCCCATACTTAGCAATTTCTTCTGCTGCTCTCTTCATTCCCCTCAACGGCAAGTATGACGGACCGTCATAGGCACAACGGTCCGTCGAGGGTCTTCGTTTCAAAACACTTCAACTCTTGGAATCTGGGTACAGGGATCACTTCTTTGAACTTCATGACGAACCTGCAGGATCGACCGTCGTAGCCACGACGGACCGTCAAAAGCTACGTAACCCACACTTGGTCAGACTTCCCCATTTTCCTTCAGCAGCTTCTCTACGCTGCCACCTACGGACCGTCACAAGCACGACGGACCGTCATCTGCTCCGTAGGTGGTCTCTTCTGCATTTTTCACTCAAAATCTCCGCATTCAACTTTGGACAGATTTCCTGCAAAACAAGGAGAAACTCATATAAAAACTAGCAAAAAAAAGACTTTCGGACACACTAAACATAAGGAAAAAGTATTAATTATACCGTGCAACCACGGTATATCAATGCTCCATCTCATCTACATGTCTTGTACTGGTTCTAGGCATCTCATGTGTATATGGAATTTCCACTATTCCATATATCGCAGGAATATCAGTGGACTACAGGTTGTCCACATCCTTTCTTAGCGCAACGATGGTGGACCTCAAGGCCATCATTTTCTCTGTGGATCCTTGATCGCGCTTACACACCGCTATGCTAGACTCTAGGATATCGATAGTGGTGTTCAATGGCTGCACGATAAAGGGGCTGTACGACATCATCTAGGGTAGCCTTAACTATGAACATCATAAAGCTTTCTATGTTGGCAACTCGATAATGAGCAATGTTGTTCCATCTTGATCAAGGATTCCTAGGTGATTGCATTGCAGGAAGAAACAACAACAGTAGGTCTGGGTGGTAGTGTAGGAGAAGAAGAACCTGTAATATCATCAAGAGTAGCTATAGAAGTGGATATACATGAACGTCATCGGGCAAGAGTATACAAAGTTGTTTATGCAGGCATAGATCTAACTTCCACCCCTTTCTATTATTTCTTTTCTGCATGGTCCTTGAGACGTTCAGCTTTGGTTTTTTGGATATTAGTGGAGGTGATAGGCTCCACTTCTACATCTCTCTTAGCATCTATACACATTCGAGCTCTTTCGCACAACTCGGTGATCAATACCAGAAAAAGGAGAGATGTCTAACTCTATTTAGCTCGCATATGTATCACAAAATCAATGATCGTTGCAAGATTGATTCTAGTTTTATCCATGATGCATTCTAAACAAGATTCGTTATCATGGTGAAGAATCATTTAATTTTATGACGGAAAAATTGTGCTGCTTATAAACCCAAACAAGTATCTTGCAGCCATATTCAGATGTTTTCAATTGAAACTCCTTTGCTAACCATTTTGTAGCATCCTAATCTGAGATCAATGGATCTAACAACTAGTTCATCTAATCCAATGTCTTTGTTTTAAATAGGTATTAGCATTCACCAAAAATCTTATTAGACATACCTAATACTGTATTGATATTCTCACTGTCACAAGCTACATTCCTCTCTTAGAGGACCAGATAGTCGATTCTTTTGAAAGATAATACCATCATCTTCCCCTAAGGTAGTAATGCATTGTAACCACAATAAAATTATCTGACTATCTTGGTATGCATGATCTATGGATTTTTAAAAAAATATTTGAAACTTTTGGTGTTTCAGAGAATCAATTATCTGTTGATATCTATTGATAACCCCGTCGATGGATAGTCGCTTTTCCTCAATAATCATTCGTAACCCTTCAGAATTTGATCTTTTTGTTCACTTAGGTAGGGAACCTTGGAATATAGGGGTTAACAATGTTACCTACTCTTAATTTAGAGGAGTCGGAGTTGTAAGTTTAGGATTTCAGATCTTAGAAGGATCATTTAACTTTAGATTTTATCTCATTTCTCATTGCCTCTTCCACTTCATCTTCATAAGACACCATACTCTCACTATTATATTTTATGGGGATAGTGGTGTAGAAAACCATGTTGTCACAACTTGCGTCTAATAACTCCGGAGTGTTGGGTTTTCCCTTGTCGTTTCCTTCAACTGTGGAAAACTTGGGGGTATTGTACCTAGATACAGGTATATTCTCATTGATTTTGATCCCATTTTTGTTCTTTTGGGTTGGCTGTTTTTCCATGTACGCAAAACATTATAAAAGTGTTAGCAAGTTTATTCAATCATAGAAAATGTATTGTCGTTACTCTCGCCAAACCTGTCGGTGAGGCGCCGAATTACTTTGGTTAACAAAAATGTGTTATCTGAACATCTTAACATAACTATTAAAGAATATTGGTGGTGTGTATCCTTTTAACAATTTACCAATACCTTTTGGTGATGAAGTGTTAGGCTGTTGAAGTTTCAGTGCACTCATAGGTTCAAGGGTTTGGGGCAGACAAGGGGAAAAACACGAGTAAAATTTGTAATTTACTGATAGCCTTTGGCTATCCAAGATGTCTAGCCGAAAGTTACAGAATTAACAATTAATCTTGACAAAAAATTAAGGGCGGCATGGAGACATTAAGTGAACCGCTAAAGGATTTGGTGAGCTCGACCAAGTTCATTAAATTACCCAACCCGCTCACATTTGATCCACCCTCTTTATTTCGACCCCAAAAAACCCAAAAAAAATTAAATTATGCATGAATGAGGTTAAGGTCAAATCAATGACATCAAATATGATAAAATCCCAATATGTACAACCTTACAAGATTTAGTTTATATTAATATGCTCCAAAAAGTGATTTTTATCGTCGAGATGAAAATAGGCACAAATATGCAAGTTTAAATCGGCATTCAATTATTCTAATCCTATTAGGGAGGCCAAACACATAACAATATGACACGAGTAATGCAAAAAAGGGTTCAAATTTTGCAAAATAAAATAATAATTTTGGGGTTTGAGGAACTAACCTTTAATGCTGATCGAAATGCTAGGTGACAAAGAAATTCTATTTATCAGCACAAATCAACCACTAAAACGCTAATTGAAAGCAAAGATAATGAGGATACTACTTTGGTGTGAGGTTTTGATGTTTAAAAGCAAGAGAGAAAGAGTTAAAGAGTTCAAATTTATAGACCTTTGGCAATTTTAAGCCCTTCTAACGTATCTATTCTACGACGTTAGTAGGACTTCACTGTTATACTCGGAGACACACCATGTGGTCTCCTATTTTGCCTCATTTTACTGGACCTCCAATGTGTTATGAGTTTATATTAGTACTAATTCATCCTCCACATGTACCATGGCTCTAACGAAAGATCCGATGTTTCCTGCAAGGGGCAGGTCAAAATCTCTTGCACTATCTTTCCAGCTAATGCATGAAGATACAGATGCACAAACTTACAGTGCATATGTGCTACCGAATAATAGGACATTCCTTATGGCATCAGGAATAAAAAGAATCAATCATGACTGGTGAATGTCGACATAGTCAATGCCTCCCACTTTGATGATTAGAATACATTGATCAGTTCTCCAGCCAGTGTTGAGTCTTCTTTACTTCTAGCTCTAGCTCTACGTTTGACTCAGTCCTAATTGTTTCAATGCCTCATCCTATGATGCTAATAGTTTAGAAATAATAATGCTCGTGCCCTTCCTAATAATGCAGCAGGTGGCCATGCACTATACAACACAAATGAAGCAAATTTTTATTTACTTATTAAACTGTTAGAAGGTAACTAAGGTTCTGAGGGACACATTTCTAGAACCACAACCTAAAATTCTGTAGGGAAATTAGATGTAGACCAAGCTACTGCTTTGAATGCCAAAATAGATGCAATGCAACATAGCATGACTTTACAATTTAAGTAGTTGGCTCTAAATCAAGCACCAGTAAAGGTGGTGCAACAAGTAGAAAATTGGTATGAGGTATGTGGTAGTGGAACACATAATACTGAGCTATGCGAGGCAAACTCAGATTTTGTAAATAATGTGGGTAATATGCAAAGGGGCAAAGGCCAAAAAATTATGGTAATAGTTACAATACTAGTTGGAGGAACCATCCTAACTTTTTTTGGGGTAGGAATCAAAACAAAAGTCCAGAACAAGGTACAAATCAGTAACATACCCAATCAGCTGGGAAACAATACCAAAATCCAAACTGAAGTGTATCCAAAGGTGGGATGACCAGTGAAGAGATATTCCAAAATCTCCTGTCTGAAATGGGGACAAAGTTAAATGCTAGAATAGATAAGCTAGAAGAGAACATCAGGAACATCCACATGTCCAAAATGAGTTTAGAGAAACAAGTTGCACAAGTGGATAATTCTTTGAACTTGCGTCCCCAGGATGGGATGCCTGGTGATACTGAGCCCAACCCAAAACATATGCATGCACTATGTACTAGAAGAGGGATGCAATTAGAGAAACAAGATCCAAAAAAGAGAGACACTGAAGCAAAAATCACAAAAAAGAAAGTCAAAGAGGTAGTAAAAAGTCAAAATGTTGAGGCACCAACATCTAAAAAAAAGTTACCACCTCCGTTTCCACCAAGGCTGAAGAAGCAGAAAGAAGATGAATGCTTTGGTATGTTTCTCTCTCTGCTTAAACAAGTTAACATTAATCTACCTTTGGTTGTCATTTTGTAAGGTATCCCCAAGTATGCTAAATACATGAAAGACATGTAGCAAGAGGAGACTCACAGAGTATGAAATTGAAGCATGTACCACATATTCAGTAATGCAACTCAAGGATTCAACATAGATTGCCCACAAAGTTAAAGGATCCAAGTAACTTTACAGTGCAAATCACTATTGCGCAAAGTGTTCATGCTTGGAAGTTATGTTATTTAGGGGAAAGTATAAATCTTATGCCCTTATGTTTGTATCAAAATATAGGGTTGGGTATCCCTAAAAGAACCAAGGTTATTCTCCAACTCGTAGGTAGATCTATTCCTATGCTCGAGAGAGTGGTAGAAGATTTGTTGATGCAAGTAGGTTCATTGATTTTTTTTGTAGATTTTGTGGTGTTATACTTTGAACCTGATTCTGAGGTTCCATTCATCTCGGGAAGACCTTCCTTGTCCACGGGTAGGGCATTGATAGATGTAGCAGCTGGCTTACTAACCATGGAAGAACATGATAAGGTGGAAATAATTGGTGTGTACTGCACTAAAAAATGTCTCTCTGTTTATGATGAGTTGTTGGCTATCACTATGGTTGATCACATGGTAGAATCACATGTACTCATGCCTGAAGATCCTTTAGAGAATGTTTTAGGGGGTTATGAGGTAGAGCGAGATACTAAAGCTCAAGATATAGAGTCATGCTTAAATCTAGATTTAGCAGATACTCGTAGGATTCAAATGGAGTCATTAACTTTTGATTTGGTCCCTCCACCAAAACTATCAATATAACAAGCCCATAAATTGTAACTCAAAATTCTTTTGGCTCACCTAAGGTATGCTTATTTGGGTACTACTGAAAGTTTGCCTGTTATATTTTCTAAAGATTTGTTTGGCTTACTCGTTGAGGCTTCATTGAGGATATTTAAGAAAAGGATGAAAGCAATTGGGTGGCAGATGACTAAAATTCATGGAATTAGTACGGCTTTGTGTTTGCACAACATTTACATGGAAGAGGACCACAAACCTAAAGAACAACAACAACGCCATCTAAACCTTGTGATGAAAGAAGTGGTAAGGTTATAAAGTATTAAATGCTGGAATTATATACCTAATCTCAGATAACAAGAGGGTGAGTCTGGTACAATGTGTTTCCAAGAAGGGAGGTATCAATGTCGTAAGGAATAAAAATAATTAAGTGATTCCTACTATGACATTGATCGGGTGGCGTATTTTTATGGATTACCGAACACTAAATGATGTTACTCGGAAAGATGACTACACTTTTTTATTCATTTATTAGATGCTTGATCGACTAGAAGGGTAGGAGTACTATTTCTTCTTAGATGGGTAATCAGGGTACAACCAGATTTTTATTGCACCGAGGACCAAGAAAAACCACATTTACTTGTCCTTAGGAAACATATGCTTTAAAATGCATGACTTTCAGACTTTTTAATGCAACAACGACTATTCAAAGGTGCATGATATCCATTTTTTGTGACATGGTTGAAGATTTTCTGCAGGAGTTGATGGATGGTTTTTTAATCTTTAGAAATTCCTTTGAGGTATGTCTCCGGAATCTTGACAAGGTACTTGCTAGATGTGACAATACCAACTTAGTGTTAAATTGGGAGAAGTTTCATTTTATTGTTAGAAAGGGGATAGTGCTGGGATACAAGGTGTCTAAATCTAGTTTGAAAGTGGATAATGACAAAGTAGAAGTCATTGAGAAGTTGCCCCTTCTTATTTCTTTAAAAGGGGTCCATAGTTTTCTTTGCTATGCAGGTTTTGCCGGTGATTCGTTAAGATTTTTCAAAGATTTCACTATCCATGTGCACTATTTTCGAGAAGGAGGTGAAGAGTTTGATGCATTGTGTTTTAGAGTTTTTGTGCTTTTCAAATGGAGCTTAATTGAGGCTCCTATTCTAATTGTGCCAACTAATGTGTGATGCTAGTGATAAAGCAGTGGGTGCAGCGTTA
This sequence comes from Solanum chmielewskii, assembly GCA_027704785.1. Lineage (NCBI taxonomy): Eukaryota > Viridiplantae > Streptophyta > Magnoliopsida > Solanales > Solanaceae > Solanum > Solanum chmielewskii. Next base: position 10,832,104 of record JAKWIX010000323.1, read on the forward strand.
GGATAGAGAAAGAATAGAGTGTTACACTCCATTCATTATGCAAGCAAGACCCTTCACTCCATAAAAGAAAACTACACAGTTAATGAGAAAGAGATGCTAGCTCTAGTGTTCACCTTCGGCAATTTCATATCATATTTTGGTAGGCACCGAAGTAATTGTTTTCAGTAACCATGCATCTATAAGGTAATTTTTAAATAAGAAATATGTTAAGCCAAGGTTCATCCGTTGTATATTGCTTCTCTGTGAATTTGACCTTGAAATCAAAAATAGGAAAGGTACAGAAAATCAGATAGTTAACCATTTAACAAGGTAGGAAGATTTCTAAAATGTGAATGAGGGTGAGAAAATCCGGTAAGAGTTTTCGGATGAGCAATTGATGGCTCTGTATATCTCTCAAGTGCAATCATATGTAGATATCGTGAACTTAATTTGAGTGGAGACTATCCACCACGTAACCACCCAACAAAAGAAAAAGTTAAACCACAATGCTAAGTTCTACAGCTGGGTTAATCATTTTTATTTAAGCAAGGCGTAGGCAAGGTAATTAGAAGGTGCATTCCGATAATTGAGGTTCGAAAAGTTCTTGATAGATGTTATGCAAGCCCATATAGAGGTCATCTGGTGGTTGATTATGTGAAAAAATGTGTCGAGGTAGTCGATCTTCATTCTAATGACTCAATGTTGGTGATCAAGTTCATCAAAACACATATTTTCACGCGTCTTGGCACACCAAGATCAATAATAAGTGATGGAGGTATGCATTTCATTAACAATATTGTTAATACCTATATGATAAATATGGTATTCACCATATCGTTGCTACAACTTATCATCCTCAAACTAGTGGCCAAGTTGAGATGTCGAATCGAGAAGTCAAGAAAATATTACAGAAAATGGTGAATACACAAAGGCAAGACTGGTATAAGAAGTTAGATGATACTTTGAGGGCAAATAGGACTGCATATAAGACACCTATAAGAACTTCTCCTTACCATATTATATTTTAAAAAGCATGTCATCTTCCAGCTGAATTAGAGCATCAAGATTAATTGGCTATAAAGAAGTTAAACTTGGACAAAGAGCTAGTAGGTAAAAAGAGAGTAAATCAACTGCATGAACTTGAAGATTTTAGGCTTCACGCCTATGAGAATGTCAAGATTTATAAATAGAAGACAAAAAGGTGGCATGACAAGCATATAGTAGCTCGTACCTTCAATCCCGGAGATAAGGTATTACTCTTTAACTCGCGATTAAGGTTGTTTCCTAGTAAACGTAAATCAAAATGCTATGGTCCTTACGACTTGGTGAATGACACAACATAGTGTAGTTGAATTGCAAGGTGAAATTGGCCCCGCGTTCTTAGTCAATGGTAAAAGAGTTAAACATTATTTTGGTGATGATTTTGATCTTGATCGAAGGCTCTTGATGTAAATAATGAATGATCCAAGTTGCTTCATGCCGCGACATTAAATTAAGCGCTACATGGGAGGCAACCCATGATTACTCTGTAATAGATAGGTGGAAACTTTTCTTTATTTGCAACTTAGTTTTTACTAGTAAAACACATAAATAATTAAATTGTACGTTAGTGCACTGACAGGCGTGCCCCGCCAAGGCAAGGAGAACTGAGACACTCCTTAGGCGCACTAGCGAATGCGCCGCTCCTCCATCTCCCCAGCCTGTCATACTGGTAGATGCGCCGTACCAAGGCAAGGAAAACTGACATGCTTCACAGGCGCGATGTCCCTCCATCGCCCCACTTCACAAAATTTTTAAATCTAGGTTACATCTGGATTTAACCTAACCAACCTACAATAAAACCCTCCACTTCCCCATTCTACCCCCCCATTCCCATGTTTTCACCCCCAAACCAAAAAAAACACTTCTTGTTCCTTTTCCCCAAACTTTTCTCCTCCCACCAATAAACCCACTAGCCCCCATCAAATCCTCCAACCACCCTTCTATCTTCATCATACCCTATAAATCCAACCCTTCTCCCCTTTCTTTTCTTTTTCATTCCCAAATATTTCTTCTCTCTTTCTACAATACCCAATCTAACCCTCCTTAAACTTGAATGTGATTATTTCAAAGAGAATACAAAAAGGCGAAGCTTTCGGGTGCGCTAGTGGTCATGAACCGACACAAAAATTTGGAAGAACGAAGTGGAGAGATATAGATGGGATTGTTTTGAGTGTCAATGGGAAGCGAAAATCATGGGGTGTGAATATGTGAATGAGGTAAGCCTATTGTCTCAATTTTTGGCTATCTATAGAACTATGAATGATTTAGGCTTACGTTTTATGTTTGATAATACCGCAGATTATAATTTCACTTTGATGCGTGAATTTCATACGAATTGGGTAACTAATACTAAGTATAAGTATGTGCAAGTTTTGAATGAGGTGTTGGGGACCCTAGAGTGTGATGCTGACATATTTAATGATTTGAAGGATAAACCTCCATATAGGGAAGTCCAACATACTTTGTGTGGGGTCGAGTCTAATTCTAGGTGGGAAAGGATTAAGGACACGGGGAGGCATAACACCCTCTATTTTTCTAATTTCAATTAGGTGGCTAGAGTGTGGTTGAAGATGGTGTGTAGTGTGATACTTACCGCTAAACACTTGACTGATGTGACTCAAGATAGAGTGGTGTTAGTGTAAATGTTGATGAAAGGGATGCCCATTAATGTGAGGGCAATTCTGTGAAAGAATATGATGAAGTTCTTGAGTAAATTGAGGTGGAGGGGTTAATTACCCATTTTTCAGAGGAGTCATGAGATTTAGGATGACAAGTTAGATATGAATT